>VZTJ01001735.1:176264-375347 GCA_013397795.1 Orthonyx spaldingii | reverse complement strand
TTTTTTTTTTTTTCCTAAAAAGCACCAGTTAGAGTCTCTCAAGTCTTCAGTGAGCTTTCACGGCTGTGAATAATATACTCCTTGCTTCCCTTTTTAGGGCAAGCTTGCCATTATACCCTGTACTTTTGGTAAAGCTCCAGTGCTCTGCAATTTACAGCCAGAGGAAGTATTTTACAAAAATAAGCAAACTAAAGACAAGCATTTCACAGCCACAACATCAGATAAGTCAGAGAGAAATAATCTTCAATTCACATCAAAACCACTTCAACAATGACAATTTGTCCAAGCAGATGTTAATCAAGCCTCAGCCTTTGAACACTAGATACCATCAATTACTAACCTTAATTGAAATCACAGTGCTCCAGTCTCTCTGCCAGCATATTCAGAGGATGATGTATTAAGATATTTACAGTAAAGTAAACAATGCATAGTTGCAATGAAATGGAAAATTTTCAGCTAATGGTGTTTGTCAATCCTTTGTCAATTTTTCTGCCTGCCACAGATGTTTTCTTAGCTGCTTCACAAAAACAGGAATCAACTAGCAGAGAAGAAAGACTTTCTCTCCCCCAGGAAAAGAGTACAAAGCCAAGTCTGTACACAGCAGATGCAAAAGAAAGTCCATCTGCTACCAGCTCACAACACCACATGGAGTTTTAAGATTTCATACTGTAGGTAGCCTAGCAGTGTTTGTGTGGACACCATCAGAATAAAAGGAGGGGAAACGGTAACCTCGAAGTGTAAGGGTAAAAACTATAGCTCCTCGCTCGCAGTCCCTGCCTGACTCTAACCAGTAAACCCCAGCTTTGTTTGCAGCGGTTCCCGCCGTGTTGCAAGAGCCGACGAGTTTGCTGGCAGTTACATCCCAGGCGGGCACGGCACCGCCTGAGTTTTATGGCCTCTAACTCGGGCGAAAGACTACTTGAAGTCGAAGCTCCCCGCCGGCGGCGGCCGTCAGGAGCGGGCTGTCGGGAGCGGGAGGCAGGACCGGGAGCAGGAGGCAGGACGCTGCCCGCGGAGCGGAGCGGAGGCAGAGCCGGGGCTGGCGGCGCGGCGCGGGGGGAGGCAGAGCCCGAGCCCGAGCCCGGCGCGGCCGAACAATGCGCTCCGGGGCGAGCCGGGACCAGGCGCCGCTCCTGCCACTGCCCTGCAGTATCTATCCCGCAGTAGTGCCTTCAGATGAATAACATCTGCCTCTACTTTTGTAGTACGTTTAAATACTAAACAGAGGAGGGGAAGATGTATAAAGAAGTACTTAAAATAACTGCTTCTAATAGCCTTTAATACAGACATTTTGGGTAAGTAATTACAGCAAATTTCACATTTCACCTTCAACCCCTGAGGCTACACTATTTCTCCACCTCCTCTGAAATGAACTGAAAGCACTTATTCTGTCGCACTCTGATAGAGAACAGTTTAATATTCTGCGGGTTACCTATTTTTCTTCACTTTTTAATAGAGAATTTACTCATTAAATAGCGCGTTTATAGTGTTTTTGCACAGTGAAACAGAGGTTCAGAAAGCCCTCTTTTAAGAAAAAAAAACCGATAGCACTCACCCCGTGGGTGGGTGGGTGGCTGTGGCGGTGGCTGTACACACGCAGATATGAACACATGCCTTATCACAGGAATGAACAAAGCACGAAAAAGCCCACAATCACATGACATGGTCTATATACAACTATGATTTAGGCAGCAACATTAAAAAAGACCCACAAAAAATAAATAAAAAAGAGTTTAAATTTGTCTCTGACCAGGGTTAAGTGTTCCATGCAGTTTGCTTACCAGCTCTCTCCCTTTTGAGAATAAGGTTTCCCAATCTACTTTCTTTTATTTTTATTTTTCCCAACTGCCCACAGTTTTATGGTGCTTTCACATTTCAAAAAAACTGATACAAGGATACAAATGACTCGATGTACTCCAGAGGAAATAAATGATAGTTTCCATTATCACATCAGTCAAATAACATTTTCACACGAATCTGTTTACATTCACTAGAACGATAACATAATATGCTCTTCAGCAATACTGCCTTATCAACCTGCAAAGCGGTGTAATAACAATTAACATAACATTTAAAAGCCTACAGTCTCATTTTACCCACAAAAGTTTGTTAAAAAAACTTGATAACTCTGACATTCAAAAATAATGTTATAAATATGCAAATTAATTTTTTTAAGTAAAATATTTGCATCTCCTTTCCTCCTCCAGGCTTTTGAACTTCTGAGGTCAACAAGGACAAACAATACCACTAGTGTCTCTTTGCAAAAAGCTGGGTTTGCTGTCTGCAAGCAATGGTATCATTTCCATAGCAACCCCCTAACTATTAATTTTCAATTAAAGCAGACACAAAGCGGACAGCCTGAGGCTGGCAGACAGTGTCAAGAGCCCATCTCTGTAGGCAACAGTTTCACACAGCTATCAAGCGATAGGTGCCTCTTCCACAAAGCTGTATCAGAGGTACGTCAAGTTTGGCTGGTTAAAATTACATTAACCTTGAGTTCAGTCCAAAATATTTTATATCAGACATTTATAAAGACAAAAAAATACTGACCAAAGCCTAAGTCAGAAATAAACTAGGAAACAACAATTTCAAAACAGTATGAAGCACAGGAAAGAAAAAAAAAAAAAAACATGGAAGAGGAGAATTTGCTTCTCAGTGGCTATGATACTACTGCATTTGTCAAAAACCTTTTAATCTTTAGCATTCCTATCATCAACATCACCACCATCATCATCTCCTAGAACACACTCCACACTCTTAAATAAAACAGTCAACACACCTACTCTATTATGCAGATTAGAATTAATTCTAAGGCATGAATTTTCCAAAGATGTCACAACACTGGGTACTATTCTGTAATTAAAAAATAACGTTTTCAAGTATCAGTGAATTATGTATTTTCTCTTTCACTTGCCAGCTTTTCACCAGAAACTAAATTTTCAATTCCAAACTTCCTCTCATTGCCACAAGTTTTTGGCCCATCTCCCTACTAACAACCTAGAGGTACACTTGGCATGCTCTGCCTTTACCATTCTCCCTTCTGCACTGAATTCTTTCTGGCCCAACAGCAAACCTATAAGTCATTTCTTGATCTCCTCTCCCAGGATCAAGGCAGTAGCTAGATTTTTCTTCTTTTTTTTCTTTTTTTTTTTTTTTCAGTTCTTTTAAATTTCCCCTTATCTCCTTCCCTCCTTAATTGGAGCAGGTGGGCCCCTGTATGCAAATCCAGACCACTAGAAGAGCCAGGTCCTGTGCAGTCACACAGGTAGCCTAGAACTCCAACTGCTACTGCATGGGATTTTTCACTCCTGGGTACAGGGAAAAACCTGCTGGCAGTGACAGGTATTATGTCACAGCCTGTTTTCTACCAAACAAAAGATGACAGGCAATGCAAACTGTTTTTCAGATGACAAGTTCCCATCAAATGCATTGCTCTAATTCTGCACCCTTCCTGCCCTTTTGCCTCTAGCAACAATTATGCAAAAGAACATATAACAGGTCAGGATCCCCCCAAACTCAATATGATCTCACTTGTAATCCTCTGGACAACTGTCAGCTCTTGCAACAGTTGGATGCTATCTCTACTACTGCAGGATCTATAAGCAAGCCTTCCACTGATAAGCCAAAGGACTGGTTTAATAACAGTCCTGAGCACTAGCAGGAAGTAAGAGGAAGAAATGTGAACAGTACATACCAGCATTAATTAACAAAAAATTCAAGATGCATGGCCAATATTTACGGAATTCCTGTACTGATTTAAATACTAGTAACTAGAAATCATAGACTTAACTTTACAAAACTTTTATATGTGAGAACAGACAGACTACTTGAGTAAGTAAGAATTGGAATCATGGAATTATAGAATGGTTTGGGTTGAAAGGAATCTTAAAGATCATCTATTTTCAATCCCCTGGAAGGAAACACAATCATGTATTTACATAATAATGACCACATTTAAATTGTATGTATTTACATTATACTGTATATGTGATCACAGAATACACAACGTCATATTCAATCTTAAAAAAATATAAATCCCAAAGAATATTCTATCACTTATTTCCTGATATAAAAATGCAACTCCATACATTTATAATATTATGGTTAAATAGATATCAGATTTGTACCATTTCTATTCAAATTGTGTTTTCATAATGAGAACATAACAAAGATGACATAATTGAAGAAGATGTAACGAATGACTTTAAAGTAGGCCCTCCAAATTTCTAATCTTTAAAGTTAAGCTTGCTTAGCAAGCTTTTTTTCCCCCAACTTAATTAACAGTGATTAACATTGATAGCAATTATAAGCACACACAGGGAAGAGGAAAGATTTGACTTTTTGCCCTCCAAGTTCCCAATTTCCCAGTTTTCCAACAACAAAGTCTATTGTTTGCTATGTGCAGACATGAAGTGAATAGCACACAAACTCCTGAAAGCTGAAAGTAGGTGGGATTTCACTTTCCAAGGGTTTATTAGAGACTGGCAGTGAAAAGGCCAAGTTCACTCCATACTGAAGACAGTCTCACTGCTGCTGCAGTCCTACCCAGGCAGTCTAGGAATACACTTGGGAAGATGTATGGTGACTCTGGGACCTACGGCTGCAATGGTTGTGAAGACACACTGGAGAAGAAAACCCTACCCAACAGCACTGGTGAGGACCAACACACGTAAGCAGTGCTCAGGGCTGGGACCCTCTCAATGGGTGAGCCACCAGCTTCACCATTTATACAACTCAGACTGCAACTTCTTTGCACTCCAGATGACTATGAGATACAAAGTACAATCATTATTTTTAATTCATTTTTCAGTTTGAAGTATCCTAAATATTGAGAGGACTGGGCCACAGATCAGTAGCATGGGGTCTTGACAATGGTGTGAATTGTGTGTCCCTCAGCATGGCACAGGGACACGCGAGGGCAAGCAAGGGCACAAGACTTGTCTTGAAGAATTGTCCCGGGTAAGGGGAGTCAGTCTGGCTGGAGTAAATCCAAGGGTGAAAAATCCTGTCTGCTGTCAGGCTGCTTCCTGGGAGGGAAGGCTTCAGGAGAAAGCCTGGGTAGAAACTGGCACAGATGCAGTGAGGATGATTGGGATCCTAGCAGGAAACAGAGAATAAGCCAGGCAGCCAACATATGTCACATGTGCAGTTCATGCACTGAGTTTTCCTCAAAACATTTTGCTTCATGTATGCTTAAAAAAAAAATCTGTGTCTTCCAGTGATGATTACGATTCATTCCACTCAAACCCCAAAGTCCTTAATTGTTGACAGTATGTCAACGCTTACCTCTTTTTCTCCCTCAGAAGGTTAACAGAGTTACAAATTTCTTTGGGGAAGAATTTAGCAACTTACTAGGAGTGCAATATTTAATCTACATCAATGTATTAATTAACTCTTATGGATAGAAATCTCTCTACCCATGTGAATCCAGGACACAACATGTTTTGTTGCAAACAGTTAAGCTGCTATCACACTACAACATACATATAGTCAGGCACCAACTGGTTAATAAAGAGTTTTTACTTTACAGCATGTGACCAACGATACTAGATTAAAAACAGTGAACTGGGCAAATATATTCCTTAAAGCCTCTGTTTGCAATAAACTACAAATATGTTCTTGATCTAGGGTGTTTGCAAACCTCTGAGAGGTTTTGGCAATAAAATAAACTAGAACAAGTTGGAGGGTGAGAGGTGTCTAAAGCATTGCTTAAGATTTCCTCCCAATACTAGAGATCAGTGTGGGTGCACCAGGAGGAACTTATGATGACTGTAGATCTAGAGATACACACTAGAAGAAAAATAAGTTTCAATTCACTATTTACAACCCACTGGTAATTCAACTGGTTGTTCTTGTAAATAACCATTTATCAACAATATTTCATTCACAAAAAACCTGTTAGTATACCAACCCATTTTCTCCAAGTAAAATAGCACGTGAGAATTTCAAGATTTATTCCAGCAAATTAAAGAAGGCATGAATAGTACATGAAAAAAACAAAACAAAAAAAAACCCAACACAAAAACCCCCTGATATCAAAGATACCATTTACATTTTAGAGTATGACAGATCATCTATACCATCATGAAGACAGAATTCATAAAACCTCTATGATATTGTTGTGGTTTAGGAATGGTATTCTCCAGTGTAGTATTCTCACTAAAATCATGCGCCATTTCCCTGCCCCCTCCTCCAACTGGAGGCAAAAAAGGCAAAGATCATGGTTTGAGATAAGACCAATTTACTGGAAACAGCAATGAGATAAGAAAACTAACAGCAAGACCAACAAATTAATAACAAAAGGTATAAAAAAAGAAAGGATTTACATGGGAAGCCCCCGACAATAAACAATAGTGGACCTCTCCATCTGCCACCTTTACTGGACCCAGAGGAGAGTTCCTTTCCCTCACCCACAACAATGATGGGAGGTGGTACAGAATGATCTCCTTGTCTTGGCCACGCCCTCTCCTAGCTAGTGCAAAAAATTAATGCTGTCCTGGCCACAACCAGGACACTTATACACAAGATATGAAAGAAGCTGGAGTGATTGGTGAAATCCTTCCCCTGAGAACACAGTTTAGTATTTCGGTATGAACTGATATACCGTCTTGTCTCATTGATTCTGGTAATATTTACAATTTCACCAGAAACAAAAATAATTACACTTCTCCTTTCTTTCTAATAGACCTTTGCAATGAGCAGCCAGTGACCAACAGCAATCTTTCTTTCAGGCTGTTCTGAGCGTGTCCCAGAGCCCGCTGCCAATGGCACAATAAGCAATCATAAGAAAAACCTATTTTCACAAAAAAACCCCAACGGTACCACTAAAATTATTTTATCCATCCTTAATTATTAAAAGACTCTCAAAATAGAACAAACTTGCAGACATTTCTGGCCTTCACAGCAGCCAAGTTTGGCAGGTTCCCAGACTCTGGCTACATGGACACTCCTTTGTCTTCCAAAACCAAAATGTATGACGGGATAGAAAATAATGTAGTCCTTTCTCATTTAATCTCCAACAAAAACAACTGGAAGTTCAATACACTTCAGAATTGCAGGACAGGTCTTTCTGCAGCTGGAGGCCTGGGGCAGCACAGGGACATGGTGTTGGCCAATCCCAGCCCGTGCCTACACAAGACAAGGGGAGGATTAAGGAACCCAGTATCATCCTTCCCAACATCACCGTCACTTTGATTCATCTGTTTGCTAGGTTTACGTATGTCATTTTTTTTCTTTTTACTTTTTCAAACACTGGATTGCAATGTTACTGGTTCCTTCTAATGACATTTATGTACCTTTCTCCTCTCCTGACAGTCACAATGAAATGTATCACAGTCAGCGAAGTAAAAAAAGTTTTTCTTTAAAATCTCCTTAATCTACAAGTTTTGTCATCTGCTCCCACCCAAAATAAGGCATTCTCTGTCCTTCCTTAATCAATTTCTGCAACAGCCTCCTCAGCTTATCTATTCCTGGCCTCATTTATTTCAGCTCCACATTCCTGTTATGAGCTCCAACACAGAGAGTTCAGTCTGGTCTTCTGCATTATTTTGGCTTTGACCTGACAGAGCAGTGACCTACTGAAGCTATCTTCCATGCAGAATTAGGACTGAGAAGGAAGTCTTGGAGGTCTGGCCGCTACAGCTCTGGATATCTCAAATAGTGCCACCTATCAAGTCCCATAAATCTGCACCTTTCCAGTCACTTCGGAAAGTCTTTTACTCTCATATGTATCTCCAAAATAGCTGGGTTCCACATACAAAAGACTTACACGTTGAAGAATAAATTTCTGACATATTTAAAGAACAAGTTTCTCCACTGTGTAGAAAAAAAATGCTGTTGTAGTGTGGCCCACATAAACAAGGGTTTGAGCTCCCTCTGCAGGCTCTATGTCTGTAATTAACTAAGGATAGCTTTTCCCACAGCCACGCAGTCATAAACGAATAATGATGATGTGCAGAAGCAAAAATGTTTTGACAGGATTTGGCATGAAAGTAGTTGAAATTGTCATTTATGTTTTTCTTTAAATCAGACATTTGGAGAAAATTGTGGCCTAGTGTAAACAGGTGCACTGCAGTGATCAGATCACTGCAGTGAAAGTGCCAGACACTTTGCTTCAAAGTGGGTTTAGCTAATTTTGTGTTAATTTGAAGGCAACTTAAATAAATAATGATAACTAACTACAAGAGCTAGTATATAGGGAAAGCATTAGGAGAAAAGACAGAACAGCAGGGAAATATATGGAAAAGGTTAACTTTTTACTTTAACTAGTAGAACAGATTATGCTACTGCACTAGATTTACACTGATTTAGTGCTGTAGAGTATCTGGAGTGTATGCAGTGTTAAACTCACAAACAGAGATTTCTATCCCAAGTAGCATCAGATCAGCACACTCAGGAGCTAAATCACCTACAAGTTTCACTAGAGCCACTATCTAATGGGATTTCTTACAGGAATAGGGCAGAAATGTGGATTTCCTTTATGTCTCAAGTCCAGTCATTAAAAAGAAACCTCCTTTTTCAGACTAATAGCATTTTTCTTTTCTCTTTTCACATTAGAGAGAAAAAAAATTAGGATTTAGGAATTACATATAATCTTGAAAAAAGCTATTCAGATTACACTGTGGTAAGAATATGAAAGCCAGAAAATACATTTCATAAACAAAAGTATATAATAATGATAATTTAAATACATATCTGTGTTTAGCAGCTCACCTCTGATCCCACATTTCACTGTATTTTACCCCCAGTCTATTCTGGATGAGACTTTGGTATGAAGCCCACAAAACCAGAATGTAACAATGCAGCAAAGAACTTATTTAACAGCCACATACATCAGAAGTACCAAACATACAAAATTATTAGAAAACACAATTATATAGATTCATCTCTTTCTCAGCAAAGGTGAGGAAAAAAAAAGAATTTGCCTATACAGCACTCAGACAATTCTTGCAGAAGACACCGTTGTATAATCACATGCTTCTCAGTAATCATTTCTAATTGACATTCAGGCAAATTTTTCTGTAATTTCCTCCGTTTACATGTCATATTACATTCTTCTTATTCTATATCTTTGAGGTCTGTGCATGCTAACATTTTTAGATAATTGCCTTATTTTTGTACTGCAGCCTCTTAGAGGTAAGACTGTATCACACTGTGGAGAGATCTATAATCTCTGATATGCAGAAGAGCTCTCTCTGGGGCCAGAAACAGTACTGCAGATTCACAGTGGAAGCTCCGCTCTGCTCATCAGCCCACACACATCTGACACCTGCTTGTTCCAACACAGCTTTTTTCTGTTTGTTGAGATGAGCTATATGAAAACCAACTGCAGCAGATACTAGTGATGCTTCCTAGTTATCAGTACTGGGACCAATACTGTTCAAAGTCTTGGTGAACAGCCTGGAGAATAAAATGGAGTGCACCCTAGTAGAGCCATGGATGGTCCCAAACTGGGAGGTGTGGAGGGGATGTGGAAACACTATGGGGCTGCTAATCACAGGTAGTTAAAAAGGCCAGAGGAATAGATGATGATGAACTTCATGCAGAACCTCACCAAAAGCAAGTAAGTACTGCTACCGGGCAGTAAGAACCCCCTACTGGAGGTGAGGAGCCACCAGGATACAGAATATCTTTTCGGAGTAAGGTCTGAGGAGTCCTGACACTCAGTTGAACATGGCTACATGGCTACAGGCTTCTTTCTGCACAAGGCACCAACAGACTCCTAGGAATCTACCAGAATACCATCATGGTGCTAGGGCAGAAGGGGCATGATGAATGGGGAGAGTTTGAGAAGAGTAGGTTTGTTCAGCCTTCAGAAGGGAAGGCTATGTAAGGATGCCTTTACTGTCTTCAAGGACCCTCAAAGGTAAGGTGTGGGAGGGTGGAACCAGATGTGCACAGTGACAAGAAAAAGGCAATGGACACAAGCTGCAACACAACAATATCTGATCAGATGAAAGGAAATAATTCACAGTGAAGTGATGTTGCAGCAAGTCTCTACTCTCAGAATCAAAATCAACTAGAAAACACCCTGATCCACCTGTTCTAAGTGAATTGTGCTTTGAGTGGGACATGGTGATCCATCATTTCCAGAACCCTCTGACTCAATTCCACCAGAAGCCCATGACCCAGTAGCCAGAATTGCTAATGGATATCCTGAAGAACTGTAGACATCACCCAAACCATCTCTGCCTGTCGCATGCAATGGCCGAAGGATGGATAGTAGTGTTTGCAGAACTTCCCTGCGCATGCACAGACCAGCTCTCACTCCTTCAGCAAGCACAGCAGTTCTGCTGAATTAAGGCCACACCAGGCTTCCTGCCTGCGCTCAGATCACTGCTCCAACTTCCACATAGCAATCATGTCCTTTTTATTAGCCAAGACAAACTTTGTGCAGTAGTGCTATGCTGAAACTGCATTGGGTAGTCTGCACAGGGCTGCATCACGACAAGCAAATCACATCATTCACAGCTAACTTGGGTAGCTTCGTATCAACTTAGATAACACTGTTCGGGTAGCTCATTCTCATTCTTACACTCTATCACAACACTTTGGAGCATCTGCTCCAAACAGCTTTAGACATGGTTTAAAAAACATCCACCTCATCTCAAAATCTGATATTCATACTATACATATATGTTAAGCCATTTGAACCCCCCCAAAAAATCTCTTTTGAAACTGAAGCCCTTCATGTTTGTTTTGGTTAACCAAGGCTCAGATTTAAAAGGAGTATTTTACCTGTAGTAAATCGTAGTTACAAATTACATAGTTTTTACATTATAGTTACAAATTCATGAACCATTAGCTACCGACCTGGTGATCTGATACCCTGCTTATAATGGCACCCACATTTCAAAAAGCATTTTTCATCAGAAAGTCAGTATCATTATCCCCATTTTTTAACAGATGAAAAAACTGAGGCATAAAATAAGGAACTGATTGGATCAAGGTCATGTAGCAAGCTAGCAGCAGAGACAGGAATAAAAACAAGGTGGCCTAAGACCTAGTGCAATGTGCCTCACTGTCATTTCCTCACCCCAATGTCTCTTTTGTCTGGGTTCCTGCATTTCAATTTACCCTCTCTCAAGTGTATTAACTTACTTTGATGAAAAATAGTCTAATTTTTTGGTTGTGTGACTGGTCTCTCTATTGTGATCTCTATAGGTACTCAGATACCTTTATATATGGTTAAAATATGAAATAAAATATATGGCAAATGAGATCATATATACATTTTCCAAGATTAATTTAATGGTGACAGAATCTTGATTTTCTCACCCCTGTACAGATAGTTATCATGTGCTGAAAGGTTTTCTTACTCTTTTAGTGCTGTTAGTGTTGACACCTCAAACCAATTAGTATCCTCCTTGGACTGCATTAACATGTTGTTTAGGAGTACTCCAGATAATTAATTAAATAAGAGCAGAGATGTCAGAAGGATACAGGATTCACCAGTTCTTATCTTACTAAATTATTATTTACAGTTCTTCTAACCAGCTTTGGATTCTAATTTATTTGGGGTTAGTATTCATTAAATACTTTGCCAAAACTTATAAAAAAAGGGCTGGTTTATTTTTTTTTCCTCATTTTTTTTTTTCTCAACAAATCAGTAATTCTATCAAGAAAATAATTGTATTTATTTGACAGAAGAGATGACAAATTTTTTGAACACTGAAGCTCCTCAGAATCCATAGTGTCACACTTGGAAGTCTAAAGGCTTGACTACACTCTGCAGTTAAATATAACACAAACCATCAGCATTCAAACAGGCTGCAGAATGGAGCTCAGAAACTCAGCAGGGCTTTTCAGCATTAACACCAAAATGAGCGTCTCTGCACGGACATGCAGCTGTGCTATGTAGAAGTACTCGCGTGGATCACTACTAGCTCAGGTAGAATGAGTATGTACTACAGCACTTTCTATTGTACAACACAAACACATTGAAAGTATCTTTGAAAGACAGTCTCAGTTCCCACAGACAAGTTGCAAACCAGCAATTAAGTGCCTGAAATACCAGGTGGCACTGAAACCTCTAAGTCTATGAAAGCAATCCAAAGCTTTGCCTCCCTGGATGAAAAGACGTCACCTAAGTGCCAGAAGTTCTGCTACTGCATGTGCCGAGAGGCACCACTATGATAGACCCGCACACTGGAGGCAGCTAGTGATTCACAAATTGCACATAGGACCCTTCAGAGCTGCAAAACTTGCAGGGATTTTGCCTAGAAGCCAAGGAGAACAGTGCATTGAGCAAGAAGCACAGTTCCATGGATACTCTTCTTCAAAACTGCAGCAAAAAGAGGGAGAAGTGCTGAAAAAGCTGCAGGCCCTAGAACAAGTGATGTGCAGTCCTGCAAAATGCCATATTGGACATGGCAAATAAAAGTGTTACAGAATATCTAAGTAACTATACAGTTCCTGGTGGCTCATGCAATATCTATTACCTTGGCACGATCTGATTCAGCAGGGCATTCAAAGCATGTCTGCAACTAAAACCTTCCCGCTATTCCCACCAGCTGAATTGCAAATAGTTAGTCCCCTCAAGTTTCTCACAATGCTGTACTGAGGACATTTGACATACATCCTTACCCTTAACTGATATATCAAATACTACTTTTTTAAAACTTCTAACATATAGGTGAAGATGTTGCAGTGATTCTTCTCTTTCTTATCAATTAATACAGGAAAGATATATTGCACATTACAGATTGAAAAGGAGTTCTTTTTCAATTCTTCAAACAGTTTGCAATATTAAGAAATTATTGCTTTGCTGTGGGTTTAAAACAAGAGGCTTTTTAAAATCAAGTTCGGATTTGGGTTGGTTTGGTTTTTTTTTTTAAATAGGAGATCATAAGAAACACCCCACCTATCCCACAGTAACTTCTAAGAATTTTCATTACAAATACATCCCATTTGTCTTTGAGTTCCTGCTCTTAATTACTCATGAAAAATGGAACATCTCCAGGAGAGATTAAAAAAGATGCACTGCACAGTTCTCAACACTTCAGATGCCTCACAAGTGAAACAGGAATTTGACAACAGGAATTCTTTCTTTTTGAAGCTTGATGAAGTGTAGCAACAGCTGAAAGCCCAGGGTGATGTTCCTCATCTGAATGCTCATCACACTTAGCTTTACCTAATTCCTCAACTCCTCTGGGGTTAGTAAGGATCCATTCATAATCACGAAGTCACCATTTGCTGCCACTTCCACAGACTTGGTACCTTGATCTGTACTAGTAAATCAAATACTTCCCAGAAACGCTCCTGAGCACTAGAATCTGAACATCTACATTTAAAACTGTTAAAATTGCTCTTGAAATGCTTTTCAGTCATGCCAGCTAGCACTCTCCCAAGACAATTTGCGGGCACAGTTCAGAAGTGAGAACATTGCAGGAACTATTCCAAATAAGCAGGTGGATCTTGCCACAAATTGCTTTGGAAACTCAGGTAATTTACACCATAGACATCAGCTATTCTATGCAGTGGGACTCTGCACATGGGGATGATCCTGGATTCATCTGATTAATAGTCCAGACATAGCATAAAAATCAGTTGCAGTGGCATCCTGGTGAAACCAAGCCTCATCCCAGTGATGAGCCTTTGCTAACTTCACTCAAAAAAACCCACCAAACACTAGAAAACATAGCTGCCAACAATATAAAAAATACTTGCACACATTTCCTTCCTTTATATTTGCCAATGTTCTTGAGTAATTCTTGTGTCGTAAACCATCCTGAAGCTTTCTACCTTCTCAAAAGGGTGCTCTTTTTTTCTGCAAGTGATTTCCCATTAGGCCTCTCTGATAAGCTTCATCTACTTGACCATCACTTGATCCTTCAATGTACCTGCTTGATCAGTTATCCTGCTATGGTCACAAAACTTCACGCAAATTGATATTTCTCTAGTTGCTAGATCATGGGCTTATCCTTGCATTGGAAGATACAATAAATATTCACACTCACAAAACCACAGCCAATTAAGTACTCAAGTGAAAGAGATGATCATTTAAGAAAATAGCACTGAGATAAGGATAACCAGTTCAAAAAGTAGTTTGTGGTTCTCTACCTTCTTCTGATTTTGGATATCTCAGCTTCTTTCATAAGAAGAGCAGGTAGAAACCTCTTTCTTGAACCTCCCTGAATGCAGTATAAGTGAAAGAGAAGTTTTAAAGTTTTTTTGAGTCAAACTTACTTTATCTCAATACTCATAATAGAAAACAAATGAGACTGACAGCTTTTTGGACCTATTTTGGGGTTTAAAGGCATGAGGGAAGAGAATATCCCTCTATAAGCTAAGCATGTATTGGAATGGATTTTAAATCTATTTTAACAATAATTTATCTACTTGTTGTGCTTTATGCTACAGCACATCATAGTAAACTGCATTTTTACATGGCTGCATTACAGCTTCAGACATTTTATTACATAATCTACAATTACGTTTATCTTGCTGTATTAATTCTGCAAGAACAATGCAAAAATGAATACAACAATGCAAACACAGTTTTCATATCATGCCTGCTTAGAATACGTGGATAATAATGTTATACAGTATTTATTAATGCTTTCTTAGTCAATATGTTATGATGTACTGAATTCTTTTTGTCATGGGGCTCAATTGCTTAAATTTGGCAGTCAGATGAAATTATAAGAAATAAAAGACCAAAGCTAATCAAACATAAATGTGATCCTAAAGTTTTATTGACTGCATTTAACAAATGTTATCCATTAGGGCTGGAATCTTACTGAGAGAAGAAAGGTTGAGAAATGTTTGGAGTGAAAAAGGTATGTCCCCTTTGCTCTCATTAGAAGTCAAAAATTTGAGGCGGGAGTGCTGTTAAACTGCATTTTCTTTGTATGGATGACATTATTAAGAAAAGTATTGCTTCTGAGTGATGACACAGACATTTACATGTAAAACTGTATTTGAGATAGAATATGTATCATAAGGCATACAGCAGTATCTTTGTTAGTCAGGTATAAGATGCATGAAACGTGGAACAGGACTGGTACTCTGCATCGTATGTAATGACCCTGTTTTTGTAACAATTGCCTTTTGAAGGTTACTAATATTTGATCAAGCATCCTGTTCTAAAAATTATGTGTTCATATTTCACTGATGATTAGGAAGTTACAAAATACCTACATTTCTGCTGCTCTCTAGATGTGCATCACTATCAGCCATATACATCTTTGATGTACGTGTTTTAAATGAATGGTCATTATTAACCAGCAAAACAAACAGTTTGCTTTAAAAGTAGAAGGAGCATCTTTCCTGGAACTAGTTCTGTTATCTCAACAGATGCCTCAAGTGCAAGCCTGGTAGATGATATCAGAATTAGTTCCTTGTAGCATCTCTTCCTTTTTTTGAAGATAATAAAGGACAAGGTGGCACGAGATAATTAGCCACAAGTATCATTAGCTCCCTGAATCATCTCCATAACTGATACCAAGCTCCTGCAGGCAGCCCTGGCTTACAGTCTGTGACTCCCAGGGAAGGTATTTCAACACAAGGAAGAGGCCCTACATCAGGGAAGAAGGAGCCATGCATATGAATGACTACATATGATATGAGAACTCCTCAGTATTTCCAGCTCCTCACTGCTGGAGGAAAGCAGTTTACCATAGAAATACCAGACTGTTTCTTTGGCCCCTGTCTTTTGCTTTTATGAGTGTTTTCAAACAGGAACGCTGTTCAATAAAGGCATCCATTTATTAACTCTGAAATAATTGTGGGAGTTTTTTTAAGAGAAAAAATAAGCACTTCTTACATCAATGTAAGCAAATAATTGGCCTGTATTTGTAATTAGTAACATCTCTAGACACAGATATGGAAGATCTGAGTTTTGCCACCAGCTTTATACCCCAATTTTACTATAGTGTGGATGTCAATCCCTGTTTTGAAACCATACACCTAGAGGCAAGTTCACAATTCCCCTAGATATCTCAACAAAAGATTCTAATTCTCAAAGGGGCGAAACAGTTCCTTACTTTTGAAAATACCACATAAATACAAATTCAGTAGTTTAACTTCAGACAACAAAGTTTAAAATTTTCATCTCAGTAAATCCATTGTCTTGGTTTTTCCATCTTTGCAAGTAAAACCACTGAGGTTTTTAGAAAGTTATTTTATTTTCTTGGATAAAAAGAACTGCATCTGCTATGTATTCTTATTTACTACTATTAAAAATGTAGCCTTTTTTGCATTTACAAGGCAAGTCTTTACAAGCAACATGAAAGACTGGTTTTTTATTTGGCATCTTATTTCTAAGCAGGACACCATTATTAACATGAACAATTTATAGATAACATAAATAATTTTACTACAAAAAATTCAGAACGCATACAATTATGCTAGGACAGAATTTCACAAGTATTGATGAAAACTAATTAGGCTTCTTATTTTGCGCATCTAGTTTCCATTCAAGTGACACATATAAGAATGTATTATTAATCCTGATGTAGAACCATGGGTCTTGTCAATACTTACCAGGGCTTAAAAAACTAGAGAACGCTCTTGTTACAATAAATGGTATGGCACACACACAGTTTTCCTACCCTGACTTTAATGCTTTAATACTACTACATCTTACCAGTAGGCAGCACTGTTACATCTTTTTAGACGTTAGCAATGTTAATGACATACAGTGCCATCTGCAACTTTCTACATAATATCTGACCTTTACTTCCATTCAACCCTCATTATTTTTTCTTCACGCAGTGTTTCTATCTCCCAGATTTTATTTCATGAAAGAAAATAAGAAGAAAATGAAAATGCTGGAATATTTTTTAGCACATCAAAAATGGGAAATGGAAACTGGAATGGTATATTGGATTGCATTAATCAATTACCATAGCTGTCACTGTTTAAAACATGGCAATATCTATATTAAATGATGAATTACCTTAGGCAAATATCTCAGTAACGGAAATGATTCATTTCAGTATTGATTAAATCATTTAGACCTTCAAGATCTTAAGAGAACAAACTGATAGAATAAACAATGGTCCTGGTCCAGCAAACCCTTGTTCAAATGAAGAGCACATGAGCCTTCAGTTATGACAGTCAAATCTTAAATTGGACTTTCTTCTCAAGAAGGATTTAAAGTGTAAAATACCAGAAAAAACAATGTTATTAACCAAATAACCTTTTCTTACTGCTTTTTTCAAAATGGCCAAGCCTACATATACGAATGTGTACAGTGTCTTCATAGCTGATCATTTTCAGTTTTTCCATTTCACAGAGTTTGCATCATCAACTAACTGGATCCTGATCTTGTATTTGCAAAAAATTAAAATTCAATACTGAGTTCAATAGGATTTTTGGATGTACGAGGAATGAAGAATTTTGAGCCAAATTTATGTGTACCCAGCTGCAAAGGTTACTGACAGGTGTTAATAAGTATACTGGCGAAGTACAAATACTGAATACTTACATTAGAATATGTATCTATTTTATATATATTTCTATGTGTAGAAACACACATTTGTATGAGTAAAAGTTTAAAATAAGCCACATTCTCTTAGTTAATTGGTAAACAAGATATACTACTTTAAACATCTTAACAGTGACAAAGGTTTTTTTCCACTTTCTGTCCTACTTTCACACCAAAATTACAATTTCATATTTCATAAAAAGGCACTGAAACGTAAAATGGGCCAACATCAAAATATAACAAGGAAGCAAAGATAAATTAGAGGAATTCTTTGGTTCTTTCACTAACTAATCAGATATATACAGAAAAGGACCTTTTAAGTTTAATGATACCTGCTCATTAAATGATGCTAAACACTAAAATACCACGAACAGCAGGGAATTTCAGTTTACATTAGAGAAAAAAATAAAAGGGTAAAAATGACTGAAGTTGGCCAGTTCAAGCTGATAGGGCACTTCAAATGAATAACAGAAGAATAAAAGAGACACTCTAGGTTAAATTAGGTTCTCCTATGCCTTTTCTTGAAAGTGCTTAACTTCACAAATTTTATTTGAATTAACTAACCTGCCAAAATCAAAGACTTGAATAGGGGTAAAGTTAAACAAGCAACTATACTTCACAGTAAGTTTACCCATTAAACAGTAGATAAAACCTCTGCACAAGAAAAGATGGGGGAAACAGTTTTAGAACCTGCATTTTTTCTTCTCTAGTCTGGAAAATGTCATCCCTGTCATACTTTTGAAGTAAAGCTCTACTTCAGGAACAAAATTATTCAGATCTGGAACTTAATTTCTCTAATAATTTGTTTATAAGAATCCTGTTTTTCTTAAGCTCAGCACAGTTACACAGTTTTCTTTCTCACCATTTGAAATACATAATATTTGAGTATTATGATTTTAGTATGACATTAAAGATACTAAACAATTATACTGTATTACCTGACTAGTAACTTTGGCAAATACACTGCAAAGCATTTAAGGAAAAATATGCTGTTTGAAGAAATCAACAAAGTTGAAGGAAAAGAAACAAAGGTTGCAAATAAAAATGTGGCTTCAGATCTTTCTCAAATACATGCTGTACTTTCTGTTAATTTTGTTTGAAGGTGATTATTTTTATCATTAAGAATAAAAAATATTCCCATTCTGTTTCTTGGTTTTTTTCCTCCTGCACAGGCAGCTGTAACACAGTAATAAAAAGACATATTTCACATATTTACAATATGTTCCTCACAATTCCGTCAAATTTTCTTTCTTGTCTTAAAAAAAACAACTAAGAAAAACCAAAACTCACTTTATTAAGCAGACAAACTTTTCCTAGCAGAGAAGTTTTAACTGCAAAGACTCCAGTCCTGAAAAGGGATCCTTGTAGGCTGCACAACCTGCTTGAAAGACTCAGATGTGAGATCAGCCTGCTCACTGACTATTATTTGGGGTTTATTTTTTAGTACCCAAAATGCTTCTAGATTGTGTTTTTTATTTTTAGCTAGTATCTTAGCAATTTCAGAGACGGATTAAGTGAGAGAAAGAGGAGAAAGGAGCAAAAACGTATTTGTGTGTGTACAGGTAGCAAGCAACTCTCTCCCTCTGGGTCTTTCTCAGGCAAAGTAAGTGTCTCTGTTCCTCAACCTCCCTCCCAGAAACCCCTGACCTTCACGGACTAATGTTCAGCCTGAGGATGCAACATTGGATTGGGACACAAGAGCCATGATGTTGGTCACTGACAGAAAAAAAATTTGTATTTGATTTTCAGAGATGATTAGCAGTCATGGTGGCCAAGCATGACCCATTTATCTCACAGATTTAAATGTTAACCCACAAGACTTGGGTAATGGTTGTCTACCTCACTGAGGGACTGCACGATTATTCTCATGACTTTGAAACACTCCAAATGCTGTAAGTATGGCAGGAATGCAAACAAATACAACCCCAAAGTAAGAGGTGCTGACATATTTGTTCTCTTTGGTCACTGACTGACAGTAGACCCTTCAGATAGCCCGCTCCAAGGGGATGAACCCATGCCTCCATCTAGATAAGTGTCATCGTCTTTAAACCTCATGTTCAAAAACAAAGCTGTTTTATCAAAATGCCACTATATAAAGGTGCTGAGTGATGAGTGCTGTGTCAGCCTTAGAAAAAACAGCCACAGCTATAACTGGCAAGATGCCAGAGAGCATCACCCATCTGCAAGGCATCTGAACAACTGAAAAAAAGCACAGTAGCAGTTGTAGAATAACTGTGTATGAAAACTCTCTCTATATATGTATACATATATAATGATGGACTAAAACATGAGAAATATTTTTGCTCCAGAAAAGTTGCCATAAAAATTCAAGACACAGTAAGGATGGGGCTGAGACAAAGTAAATAAATACCTTGCAGAAAATGAATAGTTCACTTCCTGTGAAAGAGCCAGGCAAAACTCTTGGCCCTTGCAACCCATCTGACAGCATCGATCAAGGAACAGTCTTGTGTATGCTCAGAAGTACATAAAGGCTCTCCTGCAGTTCACTGCGAACAACTGAGCTCACTGTAGCATAAAGAACACTGAGTTATGTTTCCCATGCCTTAGCAATACAATCGGAGCTAACAAGGACATGGTGGCTCAGATACAACTTTTTATTCACACCTGCACTGGGTTAACTCAAGTGAATACACCCAAGCATCTCCCATTTGTGTGAAATGCAGCAGTGAAGAACTTCCTCAGAGATACTTCTCCCAGTCAGAATACCACCAGTATGCATAAGAAGAAAACATTGGCTGCACTTTGTTTTCTCAGTCCATACCACAGATAACACTGAAGAGTATTTAATGGTAAAGGCTTAAGCAGAGCATGAAAAATACAAAATATCACTACCAGTCTCATTAAACTGAAAATTATGTATCATCTCAGAATGAAATTTAGAAGGTGAGTGTGAATTCTTTCATTCAGTGAGAGGGAAGGAACTGATATGATCTTTTTGAGTTCACCAACATGATAAAGAAAACAACTTTTTAATTAAGAAATATAAAGATACAGGAAATAGAGGAAATGAGGAGCTAGGAAAAAAGAAGTTGTCTTTGCTTGTTAGAAAAACTAGCAAAAGATTAGTTAAGACTAGTCAGTCTCATTCAGAAAGTCATCTCTGAAACAGAATTGACAACTATGTAACTACAACATCAGATACACTGACTAAACAGCTTATTCATTCTACTAGGAACTATGGATGAGAGCAAACAGGATGTTATTCTCTTCATTCTCATTATTATGTTTACTACAAGTGGCTGGAAGCTTCAGCTGAGAGGCCCCACTAATACAGGTATTCTATGAACCGCAGCAAGAGACTCCACCACTAAAGAACTCAGTTTGATCAAAGACACCGTGCAGAATAATTTAGACTTTATCCTTTCCCTAACTTTCACATTTTGTTGTAATTATTTTTGCAGCATGTCTTGCAACAAATATTTCCTTATCCACAATTCTTAACTAATTCTCCTTCTATTCTTAAATCATATTAAGTCATATAATTTCTTTTCACCAGCAAAATTCTCTCCTCTAGCACAAAAGAAGAGTTGGCAGATCTGGGGTTCAGCTCAAAAGGACAGGAAGTTCTAAACTAAAAGTGCACCCCTTGTGTTCAATTTATAAATGCATAATCCATCATATGTCTAAGTGTATCTGGTCTCCTGGTTTTTTTCAAAGAAGGAACAGAAACTTGAGCCCTGAATATCACCTGCCTCCCTGACTGCTTCTCCCTATGATTGTTTTGGGAATGGAACTGTCTGTTTTCCACAGAGTGGAAAAGAAATGCACAGGGAAACACTGCTTACCCATTTGGGGATTGGAGAGAAGGGATAGATACATCTTAAAGGAAGAAGTCTCAGTATATCCAGAACTGACCCATGGAAGGTAAGGCTGGATGCATGTGATCTAAGTATTCTGAAGGAATGCTATTCTCAAAAAAATCCTATGTGCTTGGTTTACAGTTATTGTTAGAAAACTGACACATGCCACTGCATTACATTGCACAAATATTTATACAAGATTTTAATTAGACCCCTTAGGTGAATATTTCATGACATTCAAGCTCTAACTGACGTCATCTAATAGAATGTAGAGATAGGAAAAATTTCTCCTAACCATTGATCCAGTTGATGCTACTTAAAAGCCAATATGGTCTTTCAAAAAATGATGTATCAAATACTGTAACTCCTACTGTATTTTGTCAAAAGCTGAGAAGTGCTTGGAGATGCAAGAACAAATACACTGATATTAAGACTAGGGGGATTATCTGCTACCCTGGAAAATACTAGGCAAAACCACCTGCCTGCCCAAGAACATCTAACTATTTTAACCAAATCATGAGAGCAATGGCTCTGCCCTTTAGAGCCCACCAAGTTACACAGTTCTAAACCAGACACGTCAGATTGTGTGCAACCTATAGTACACAAATGAGAAATTCTATCTCAGGTCAATCTTTAGTATTTCTATTACTTTACCTCATTATGCTTGTCTTATCTTCTATTTAGAGTTTTCTTTATACATATCAAATTGTTTGCTGATTCTAGAATTCATTTTCTTTTCTCTTACACTGCCTGCATTCCCTTTAATGCCATTCTTCCTCTTTGTCCAGTTTTCTCACTCTGCTTTTTCCTTAGCCTCATCATTTATCCAGTTATTTCTTTACTATGAAAAAAACCCTTTGACTTAATTTTGAAGAACACATTAATAAGTGATTCTTTCACGTTCACTTGTAGTTCCCGTCTCTCTTCCTTATTCCCCTCTTCCTTTCCATCTAAGTCATTTATTCTAGAGTTTCTATTTCTTTTAGTCCCTTCCAGCCTCACTTATTGTCTTATTTAAAGTTATGAAAAAGCAAAAACTGACACAGAACAGGTCTAACTGAATAAACCTGCATCTAGCACCTTAACACATCTCTCAGAGAAGGCAATCCAAATGGCATTTGGCCCATCTTGGACCAGTGTGGTATCCAGTTGATTAAAACAAACATGTCCTCTTTTTTTACCAAATTAATACCCATTATATTGGTAAAAGCCCTCTTTGCTAACACAGTTTGATGGACAGTGCTTTCTTCTTTTGAAAAAAATTTATAAGCTTCTGCTATTAAGTTATTTACAAATTAACCTAGTACCTGTATTAGCAGTCACAATTTTAGAAATGTCACAATTAGATATGTCACCAGAATATATTCCTTTAATAGGTAAATTATTGATTGAACCATCCATGACTTTTTGAACTAATTCCTTTTTTTGGGGGGGGGAGTACCAAAGTATAACTAAGTATGTCAAACTGCTACTGGCTGTGGAACCATCTCTACACAGCATCAGATTCAAAGATTCCATACAATGTCAAGAGAACATGGTGTTGGTAACACCAAGATTGTGGGCTCGATCCCTGTATGGGCCATTTACTTAAGAGCTGGACTCGATCCTTGTGGGTTCCTTCCAACTCAGAATATTCTGTGAATCTGTGATGGAGATTAAAAATTACAAAACTATTTACACCTGAATGCAATCACAGATGCTTTCCAAACAGTGAAGAAATTATGTGGTTAGCATGAATTTCAGATAAATGAAGTTATGTTTCATAATTTGCAAACAGGGAATAGTGGAACCTGCCTTCTTTAGAAATTACAATGACAAAACTGAGAAGCCACCATTCCAGGAAAATGTATTTCTAAGACAACCCCAAAATTATTCTTGCCCAATGCTAAAATCTTCAGAGGATATATATTAAAAGACTAAAATAAAGCATTATTTTAAAACAGATTGGTCATATATTAGCTATGTTAACAATACTGAGTCATACTCATATTTCCTCTCACTCTCCTTACCATTATTTATTTGCTTTCTGTACAGATTGTGAAATAAACTGCCTACAGTCCACATTTTTTGTAATAGGAAGAGGCAAATAAAATCTTACAAAATCAAAAAGTAACAGGAAATATATCCTTTTTTCCTACTGTGTATGGCAATGTATTGAAGCTGGCCATTGAGATTAAGAATACACATGATCACCTCAATTCCTTTAGATGGGAGAGAAAGGTCAGGAGCCTATCTAAGAAAAAGTCTAGATGAGGTGATATAGAAGTTTCCTTTATGCTGCTTTTAAAGAACTTCATCAGAAAGTGGTATTTGACCCTACCAAAGGTAAGCAGAGTCCAGAGATTGTCTTTAAAACTTAGTATTTCTCAGAATTACCTAAAAATTCAATCTGAGATTGTACCACTTTCCATTACAACTAGAACAAAAAAAGACATTGTTCCTTAACATTTCTTCAATTTATCACAATAAAAATTGATGCCCGAGTTTTATCTTTTTGATCTATTTTTTGTAGATTAACCTTAGTTTTGCATCATGGAGAATTGCCTCTAATGTGTTTTGACAGTATTACAATAACTAACTTAGATTTAAAATACTCTTATATACCAGGGAAAAAACTGTCTTTATTATTTGGACTTAGTATTTTCAAAGAGAAGTACAAAAGCAGGATTTAGCTTCACATTAAAATGTTTAAGTCCTAACATGTATGTTCAGTTTCTAATAATTTGTTACAATCAAAAAGAATCCGTGCTTCTTCTACTATCTGTACAGTCCACAGACTCTAGAGAGAAATGAACACATTCACAAAAGTTCTTAGTTGCCTAAATTTTAACTGTTGTTATTTTAGATGACCTAGGATATCGTGCCCAATTTTTAGCTGCTAGCTCAGGAAGACAAAGGTCTCTCATTAGATCTGCTGACCCTCTGTGGTCATCTCAGGTATCTAAAGGCATCTCTAGTAACACTAGAAATGTTTGTTTAGGCAAATAAATCCCACTCTCAACACCTATCTAAGGGCAAGCAGAATCACTCTCCAGCTGTCTCCATTTTAAGTGGGAGCTCCATTCACTACAAATCGAAACTTTGCAACCTACTGCAAGTGCAGACACCTATGACTGGGCTTCAGTCTGAGCTCTGAACCTTATCCAAGATGCATTCAGGGTTGTCAGCTGGACAACATGACTAAACAAGAATTAAAAATGGTATGCATTGAAAATACAAAAAAACTGCTTTGTATGCATCTGACAAGGCCACATATGGATGCTGCTCCAACGAACCTTCTTTGTAGAAAAGTGACATCCCCTCGGATTTCTTCATACCAAGATTTAATATGATTAGATTTCAAGAATGTACTATGCAGATCAGTTATACGTAAAACAACGAAGCTGATGTCAATATTTTCTCATGCGAAAATCTGTAAGTAGTTTTTCTTGTTTCCCCTATTTAAATACACATCCCTGTTTTTCATAGCGTAAAACCTATTTTTTAAGAAAGGAGAACTTAAGAGTTGCATGTTACTTTACTAGTCCAGTTTTGTAAGAGAAGGTAAGTACAATCATTTGCATGTCAGTCAACAATAAATATCTTCTAGGCCACTCCAAATGTGACAGAGCTTCCAACATCTGAAGTTGCTCCAAGTGTAATGAAAAAAGAAGATACAGGCACTGTTAATGTACCCACCAAAATAGAGGCTGTGTCACAATTGCTGTGCCACATCAGGTTTCATGTGGACTCCGTTGATAACATGAATGTGGATTTTTTTTTCTTTTTTAGAAATAAGACTGGTTTCTATACCTTAGAATATCAAAATTTCTACAAACATATTCAAATCCAGCTGCCAGAACTAGAAAGCTAAATGAATACCAAGGGCTTATTAGCAAAAAAATTTAATTTCTTACCTCCTGTTAAAATTGAAGAAGTTACAAGAATATATGAAATGCATTTCAATGAATTTGAGTTTCATCTTGAAAACTTTACCCAAAAGTGGCAATGACTGCACACAATCAGATATCCAGTACTGTCGTGTTTTTTGAACAGGGCTGTATACTGGCAGAGCCCTGCTACAGAGATTTTTCTATGTAACAGGGTTTTTCTTGGACACTCATTTTTTCCTAAAGCTTCTCTATTGTGGGTAACATATGTCTTGGATACTGCAAGCAGGGTTGATGCAGAAAAGACAAAGGTCTCTTTTTGCCTAAATTAATCCCTCACCCTAAGAGAAGCCTATGAGGTAACATCTTTTCCTTATCTTCTATGACTCTACTTGCATCAGAAAAGAAAATTATAGAAGGGGGAAATAAGAGGGAAAGCATCTTACCTTTATCCAGATCAGGAAAAGCAGTTGTACTGATACTACAAAACAGGAGGGGAAGGGAAATCACCACTGGTTCAGAGATGTTGTTGGAATAACTACTACTGTTGCTAGGGTTTGCTCCTCTGGAACAAATACTGACAGGACTCATGGGCAGGGACCTTAAGAGCTGCTGCGCTCTTGGACAATCCATGAAAAAGTATGGGAGGACACTAGTTCCTCATCTGAACTTCAGGAAAAGGGAAACAGAAGAGAAAACAGCAAAATTGCAAGAGTAGTGCAAGAGACTCCAGAAAGTATATGCATAGGGAGGACATACTGGGAATTATGTATCAGTCCCCCAATATAGCAACGCTCTCTGTACAGTGTATCAGACAGTAAAAATTCTCCTTGTACATCTCCAGTAACCGTCTTTTCCCACACCATTCAAATCCTGAGGCTTCCTTCCATGCTCATATCTGTCACCATGATTGTCTTCTCTCAGCACTCCAGAGCTCGTCCTGCCAGAGGTTCTAAATATATACATCAATGTGAAATTAAAAACCACATGAACCATTCTCACATCTACCATGGAGTGACTACTACCAACTCTTAATAATCTTGATGCGTAAGAAAACATTTATACAGCACATCTTACACACTGATGACTGTACAGTCATACTCCTCATTACTCTTCTGCCTCATGTGAGGTTTCCTATACAGCAAGGAGTTTAGTTTCTTCTTTCCTCTTGGCATAATAATTTATTAGTCTTTTTACTTTTTCACAAATTTGTGAACATTTCTCTTTATTTTGCATAGATACTCTGCAAAAATACTCTGCATCCACCTATGTAGATATTTTTCATAATTATGCAACTTACTATAGATAGCAATACTAAATCCACTGTCATCTTTCAGATATTTTGGAAAGCAGACATGCTATGTACATCCTCTTTATATGTATATATATATATATTTTTTTTTAATTATTTTTACTACCAAAGCAGCTGGTAGAATTCTTCATAAACCAGTGAAGCATACAGTAAATGGGGAATACCAGACATGACAGGAACAGCCGTAACTCCATTCATGTCAACAACGTTTATAGGGACAGAAGCTCTTTTCCCAGTCAGAAGAAATAAGGCTAGTGCATATCTGAAGGAGAAATAAAGCCTCAAGAAAAAAGGTACTTCTCTGCAACACAGAGCAATGCATATCCCTTATTCACAGTAGATTAGCACAAAATAAAATACAAAATACTACCTTTTGTAATGGCATTGAATCCAATGAATCAGTGGTAAGGATTTGAGTAAAAGTAGCCACAAATACCTTGTAAGCTATATATATATTGCAGAATACTTAGAGATTACTTACCTAATAAAATTCAAAAGCAGCTAGAAACTCAAGGTGGTGATCAAACTGATTTTACAATTGATTTTGTTCTTTTTCTTAGCAGATGATGGAGATGCCAGAAATCTTGCATTAAAATATATGATTTAGGATCTCAGGAGAATGCAGTCCAATAGGACTGCACCGTGGGAAAAACAGGCAGAAATGCAATAATGGTGGTCAGCATTACACTGCTCTGGGTGTTCAGAGAAACCTACTGTCTACAGGAGGGACTTTGAGAATGACACTGAGGAATAAGGAAGAGAGGGAGAAGAAATCTGAGGCAGATAGGGGCACATAATTACCATCTATTTCATATGACTACACTCACCAACAGTGACCACATAACAATTACTCCCAGATACATCTTTGCAGCAATTACCATTTGTTGCCCTTCATTTTGGAAGGTGTTTTGAGAATCTGCACTTCTAGAATAATCCCTCACTTATCAATGTTTGGAGTAACTTCAGTAAATCCAAGACTGAATCCAAATGTTTGGTTACTAGTTACCTTCCTTGAAATAAATACTATCCAATGTCAAACACCTAGAACAGAAACTAAAAATCTTTTTAGACAGAACGTGAAAAGGAAGATCATGGAACAGTTGTGAATTTGGTCACTGTTCACCACATATTAGAATAAAATGTTCAAAACAATTGGAACTATAGAGCCAAAATTAAGCAAAGGAAAACACAGAAAACCAGTTCTACAAAACCCATGTATTGACTGCAACTTTAAAAAAAAAGAAGTGAAAACCAAACAAATCACAAGTGGACGAAACGGGAGTCTTAAGAGTCTGCAAGTGGGTTTTTTTTTAGAAACTCTGAGAGGTCACAATATTTTAGCCATGCTACAGCATCTAGGCTATTCTGCTTTGGAATGGTCCCATGTACAAGACACAGGGATAGCTTGAAGGTGCAGCAGTCTCACCACAGGCCGAGAGCCATGACTGATGTGCCCCTTAAGAAACTGACAAAGGACAATTCAAAGGACAGCTCAAAATCTTCTCTTCTGTGCAGGCTAGGGTGAGCACTAAATGCTTTATTTATCTCCTCTATCCTAAATAAAATTTGAGATTACACCTGTGAAACAGGACACATTAAAAAAAGGTAAGGTGGGTAAGTTGATTAGCTAATTAACCAAGCTCTTATATACAACCCATAGGGAGCATCTCAAATGCATAGGACATTTTTTGTTATTAAGAAAAATAGGACAAGGAAAATTTATCATTAAAATATATTTCACTAATTATACCACCTGGAGTTCCTTCCACAAAACAAACTTTTAATTAGAAACTGTGGGTTTATAGAAAATGTTTGCTATAAAATTTTAATTGTTTATTAAAAGTAGAATGTGGAAAGTTCCTTGCATGCTAAGGGCACATCTGTACCACTTCAGAGGGTGCACTTTGTCTATTTAAAGGGCTCAGGAATATCTTCAGAATGTATTGGCATTTATTTTTTGTACCCTTTTTAAGAACAGGTAAAATTTCTTATTTCATGGTAGAAGAGCTTTACTAATTGTAGATAAATTATTTCCCCTTTAAGGAGGTAGTAAAACCCGATGAGAAACTGAATATGAGCCAACCTGAGAAGCTGAAAACTCAAGTCCCATACAGGCCCTTTGTATCACTTGAGTGTTCCAAAGTAGTTGCTTTCTTCCCAGAAGCACCAGCCTCATTCTCCATGTCTGGAGAAACTCAGCTCATATACTGCATTGCTCTATGTGTTGCAAAGCACAGCCTTGCCTTGAACTGGAGCTTAGCTACATCTGTCATGTATAAAATCACTTAAATTGCTTATAGAATGTCTTAAGGAACCAGCAGAAAAGTACTGCTTTTAAGATACGCTGAGGAAAACAGTACAGACACATGGGAGCATTTCTGATGCCCATCTTCATGCTGCTAAAATAACATCTCCTTTCTTTTACTGCATGAATAGCCTTTTCAAAATAGTATTAGTTGGTTTTTTTTTCTGAATACATTTTTTGCCCTGAATATTTGCCTTTATAGGAAGTTATGAGAAAGTCACTGGACAGGGAAGGGAAGGAAAGGGAAAGCTGTGTGACTCTCTATATGCTATATCAAAGGGACAAATCCCTATTTCACATATTCCCTAACTTAGTCCTTGTACAAGGGAAGAACCATGAGGTCCCATCACTGGAGCTGGTAAAAGAAAGCAAACAGCAGTCCTCCAAAACCACAAGTGATCAAGGAAAGAACAATGACCTGCATTTATTGCAGGGTAGTGCTCCCAGTTGAGTTAATAAAGTTGTGCCCTAATTAAACTGAGCACTTCACATCTTGTTTTTCTTCTTGCATGGCTGGGACAATTAAGCATCCTTTGATGTAGAGTGCTCTGAGGAAATCTCCCAATTACTTTATGAACGATTTTTGTCATAAAGCCTGAGAGAATTTATTGAAACCACCTACAGAGGAATGAGGCCAAAACCAATCAACACTGGATGACCAGACTTAGGGCTAAGGACTTTAAACTAGAGGTCGCTAAGACCACAAGCAACACATCATACAGATGTATTTTAAGCTCTGGAAGTGCTGGTAGAATACAGTAAGCTGAACAAAATTCTGTAAAATTACTCTACTGAGCAGAAATTACTCACTACTTGAATAGAAAGTGTTGACAAACACTGATTTTCTGTGTGCTGAAGATTTTATTATACTCTGACTGAAAACTAAATTAAAGTACATGTAAGTGTCCTGCTTAATCAAGTTGGAAAAGGTATTTTGCTACTTTTTACCAAAAATAAGCAAAAATGTTACTAATTTCACATATTAGATATTTGAAATAGTAGTTTATTATCCTGAGTTCAAAGTGTTACGGACAGAGAATACTAAGATTATACACCCCTTCAAACCTACTGTTTTCCTAGGCAACCATATTGTAGATTTTCCTCTATGAACTGATCCATTTTCACCTTATAACTAGTCAGCTTAACTAATGTATCTGAAAAATTAAGAATACTGAAGAAACAGTCTTAAAAAATAATATGCACATATATTCCAAATAGCTATATTTAACTCTTAAACTCTACATTTATTAAATATCATACAATATTTAATTAATTGGTACATGCAATTCATCTGAGTTTAGATGCCCATAAATATGACTTTTTAAAAAGTAATTTTTAGATGACAGAATAGGGAAACAGTAATTAAAAAAATAAGCAGCACCACTTATAGTGCCTTCCACTTTTAGGAAAAGTATCACTTCCATGTTGTGCTAATGTCTAAAAAATATTAGGTCCACTCTATTGTACCCATTCAGCGTCCACTTGTGGCAACAAAAAAGTACCCAAAACCTAAAGAGAAGAATTATGCAATTGGCATACCAAAAATATACTTTCTTTTTAGCATAAGAAAAGTACAGTATTTTCAACTTTCATTTTTAATTACTTATTTTGTGCATGGGATAAAATTTGTTTTGTGAAATTTGACTGTCTCTGTAAGTCAGCTCTCTGTCAATTGTCTTTTTAATTAAAATGTGAATTAAGTTTTAATGATAGTGTTATTATTCATTTAACTAACACAAACTGGGCAGAAAATATATAAATACTAATAAACCAGCATAAAATTCCCTACAAGGCAATTCATCATTAGTACAAATTAGCTCTAAAATGCATCACAGGCAAGTAAAAAAAGCTTCAATTATTTTGCCTTACAGTATAATAATGAGTCTTAACTAGGGAAAAAAGATACAGTAATTTAGTAGTGTTAAGATCTACCCACTGGAAAACACCACTTCTACTGTTGAAATATTTTAAGACATATATTCCATTCAACTCCCCAAACAAATAGCAGACTGTACTTCAAATGCATTGCAAGACTATTAGGTAATCTTTTTCTTTGTTTAGATTCAGTAGGGTTCAGTGACAAACATTCATCTTTTCTTTCTATAAAAGTTCCTCTTCTTTTGCTTAGTTAAGAATTGCCTTAGTTTTTAGCAGTATACTCACAATTTACTTCACCACTGATTAGCCTCACACAATAAACTTCAAACAAAATGCAAAATTTAAAATTATGAATTATTTGTTCAATGTTTAGATCACAGTGGAAAGAACAGTTATATCTGTAGGTAGGCTAATAGAATCAGACACAAAGCTTCTGAAATAAACCAATACCAGCTGCTCCCATGCCTCATTACTCGGCAGTGGCTGCTCGCCTGAAATATTGTGCGTTGCAGAATCGTTGGCTTTCAAAAGCCACACAGACTTTTGAGAGGACGTAGCAGTACAAAACAGACAGACACTTCCCTCAGAAAAACCAAAAAAAGAAAAAAGAAAAGAAAAAGAAAAGTCCTATACTTCAGGGTGTATGTGCAACTATTTTCCATTCTAAGGCACACATATTTTCCACCACCATGTATTTTACTTATTTTAACAGGTGAAAGCAATTAGGTTTTAAACTTACTACATTGTCAGTTCTCCCACTTCTAAAAGAATAATTTAAAAATTCTAAAACAAATGAAATATCTTTTTGATTAGTAACACATACTTTGTGCTTAGAGAAAATTTTGAAGTAGGAATAAGTATTATAACCAGTGTCTGATAATTTAGCTCACTAAGAGAGGACATATTAATGGGAGAAAAAATTTTGCTACAGATATATCATGCAGTGAAAAATGCTATGCACATGTAGCATTTTGTATGGCTATAAACATACTGTTAAAAAACAGAACTTCTAAAAAATAATCACTTTCCAAAATCGTTATTAAATTAGTTGAGCTTGCTGTATTCTGCAAAAACTAGATTGCACTGCTAACACTCTCAGTAAAAGGCACTGTCAGGCCCTCATCATCTCAAACTGTCATTAAGAAAGCCTAAAGAGATTCACCTTCCTGAAACACAGAAGTAATTTTAATGTAAAAGTTTACACAATTAAAATTACGGAGGTTTAATTTCCAACAAGCCCCAAAGAATTCAATCTTCCATGGCTCTCAGGACTCATCTTCAACATAGAGGGTTAGTTTTAAACATTTATGTAATACATTTGGTAATAGAATTAAAAACTTGAGTATGTTTGAAAGAACATTTATATTCTAACAGGAATCAATTGTATACTTCTAATTTGCCTACTCTGAAGATAACATTTTGATATACACAAATTAATTAGGGAGAAAAATCAAGGCAGACTTCTGCTTTATTGAAAAAAATATTCAACACAGTGTTCCGTAGGTACTCTGGAGTATCATTTAGAGGCAGTATGTCACAATATCATTCTTAATTTTAAAATACTAAAATAATGAAAAGCAAGTTCTCTGCTGGTTGTTTCAGAACTGCATTGTCCTTTTATATCAATCATTAAGTGTTTTTTCTAGTATTTCATATCTCTGAAACTGTCATCAGTATAATGAAATAAATTCGACTCACCATTTTCAGTCTAATAAGTGCTTACTGAGTATTATTTGCCTTACTCTCAAGTGGAAAATTATGGAAATGATTATGTGAGATCTAATACATAAGCAGTCACTTGTAGTACGCATGTTAAGTAAGGCAATACCTTATAAGTTCATCAGATAAATTGTTACATGTGTAGAGATTTTCTTGCCTTTTCAACAGAATGATAGTCACCATTATACCTTAGAAGACTATTCATCCAATTTTAAATCAATTTAAAAATTTGCTAATAAATAAAACACAGAAATCTGAGCTTAAAAAACCCCTGAATATTTAATTTAAAATATAATATTCAGCTACTTTAAAGAAAAAACATTGTTTTCAGTAGAACCAGGCCTCTCCGTCTTCTCTATTTGCCAGGTTTTAAATAAACTGTACTCAATATCCTGGACTGCCTTTGACAAATAAAAAATATCTATGAAAATTATCATGAAATAATAGAGGAAAAAAAGTGTCTTGGGTCAGAGAGGTGGAGCAGCATCCAGACAGTGCAAATCTGGACCACAAGTGATTTCTTCACTGCTGGACACTCATCTTATGAAGCAATCAGGCATAATTTGCTCTACCTCTAGCAGAATTACAGCATAGCCAAGCTAAGGAGCCTGGCAATAAATCAGTTCAAAACTCAACATTTACAGTGATATCCCTTATGCTAATGTCATATCCATGTCTGAAGGCCATAAACTCCTTACCAAGTAAACACAGAGAATGAGAGAGTGTAATCCTTTCAGCATTACTGTGTCATGGCACTTAAAAATAGCTGAAAGTCTAACTACATTCCCAAAACATAACGTTTACTAACAAAACCTGAGTTATTGTCAACAGAATTTTGGTTAAATCAGAGCTTTTTCGGCCATCACTTCACTTAATCTCAGGAGCCCTAGCACTCATATTTTTAGGGAAATATCTGTAAGTTATGGATCAGAAAAGATAGCATGTAAAAGGTGGTTGGGTTCATTAACACAGAGTGAATACTTCATATTTGATTTCTAAGCAGAAAACTAAGGTCCATTAGTAATGCTACAAGTGCAGTCTCAGCCATACACCAGCCAGATCCTAAAGTGAAAGGTTTTAGGAAAAAAAGTCAACTGGGTTTGCATGGCAAGGTTTTGGTAGCAGGGGGGCTACAGGGGTGGCTTCTGTGAGAAGATGCCAGAAGCTGCTCCTACATCTAATGAAGCCAAACCAGTCAGCTCCGGGACAGACCTGCTGCTGGCCAAGGCCAAGGCCATCACCAGCTGTGGTAGTGCCTCTGGGAGAATATATTCAAGAAAGTGGAAAAGTTGCTGCACAACAGCAATGGCCGCCAGACAGAGTAAGAACATGTGAGAGGAACATCTGTGGAGGCACCCAGGTCAGTGAAGAAGGAGGGAGAGGAGGAGCTAAAGGACTCGAAACAGAGATCCACCTGCAGCCCACGGAGAATTCCATGCCAGAGCAAGTGAATGCTTGAAGAATGCTGTGACCCCATGGGAAGCCCACACTGGAGCAGGCTCCTGGCAGGACCTGCGGCCCCAGGAACAGAGGAGCCCAGGTTTTCTGGCAGGCTTTGTGACCCCATGGGGCACCCATGCTGAAGCAGTCTGTTCCTGAGGGGCTGCCCCCATGGAAGAGACCCATGCTGGAGGAGTTCTTGAGGAACTGCAGCCCATGGGAAGGATTCAACATCAGGGAAGTTCGTGGAGGACCGTCTCCCATGGGATGGATCTCACAGTGGAGCAGAGGAAGAGCATGAAGAGTTCTCTCTCTGAGGAGGAAAGAGAAGCAGAGACCATGTGTGATGAATGACTGCAGCCGCCGATCCCCATCCCCCTGTGCTGCTGGCGGGAAGAGGTAGAGGATTTGAAAGTACAGTTAAATGCAGAAAGAAATGGAGGTGGAGGGATGGTGTTTTAGATTATTTGGGCTTTTTTCATTATCTTACTCTTATTTTGATTGAAAATAAATTAAATTAATTTGCCTATTTTGTCCATGATGGTAATTGGTGAATGATCTCTCCCTGCCCTTATCCCAACCCTTGAGTCTTTCATTATCTCTTTCTCTGCCCTGTGCAATTGATGAGGGCAATGATAGTGTGGATCAACATGCCACAAAAAGGCATATAAGCAAGCGGAAATCCAAAAGGGGTTAGTAAAAATCCACAACCATTAGGACTTAAGAAAAAAACAGTCAATTCTTCAAATGTAATTGAGAAAGAATAAGCATTTAGCAAATCTCAGTTTGGGAGAAAGGAAGACATTTTATTAAAATCCTGATAGATCATTTATACCCCAAAAATATAAAAGCCAGTGGAGAGCAATTGAAGCAAAAGGAATTCACTGAAACATTAACACTGGGTTTTAACAAATCTAGGGATACTCTACAAGATCAAGAAAATTGCAAAATCTTAATGTCGTGTTCATGCTTACAAAGATCAAACCTGAGAAACTACAGGTCAGCTGACATCATGCCAGTATAAATTCTAGAAAGGTTGAGAGTAAATAATTAAGAAATGGTAGCATAATTCATTCACGTGTAAGTCTCATCAACTAAACTTGATACCATTCTTTATGCTACAACAAGTTTGGCTAATAACATTAACTTGCATTGTCATAGTACACTTAGATTGCTATAAGATTTAATCTTGCATGACATTTTCAAGCACCATACAAAATCAATACTCTACATTACATGGATTAAAACTGTTTAAATACACAGATCTTGAAAACTCTAAGTGGAAAATTGTCAGACAATGTAGGTTCTCTGAAGAACTTTTATTGTCCCAAATTTATTACTTCCATTGTAAATCAGAGATTAATTTTTTCAGATGACCTCAGCCTTGATACAATGGGAAATATCAATCAAATGGATGGGCCCATCTTTCTCAGTATAACTCATCTGAGCCTCACACAGCTAAAATGTACCTCTCAAATTGATATATTAAAACTATAATCCAGTTCATTTATATAACAAAGGGTTAAGAGATAACTTCCTAACCAACTGTAAGTATCTATAAGGCACGAGATACTTTAGAGTAGACAGCTGTTTAATTTAGCTGAAAAAAGCATTTAGGAATCCACTGGTAGAAAGCTATTTCTTGACTGTATTCATGTAAAAGTCACATTTCTTTATTTCTAAATAATGAAAATAAATAACCTATTGACAGATATGGAAGATTACCTACATTTTCAAATCTTTATATCTTTCATATATTTCTAAAGGAGATCTCACATTTCAAGTGGAAGTTATAGTATTAAGGACTTCACAAAGTCTTTCAGGACTTTCTGAGATCTACCCACACTATGTAATGTTAGCCACCCAAGTAAGTTAGGAGGACTAGATTACCATCTTTAAACACAGCAACCCACCAAAAACAAGATAGAAAAGCAAAATCTGGCCTTAACAAACATGTGCCTGAAGTTCTCGAGGACTGGCAAATGTTAATAACATAAACGAAAGGGCAAGTTTATAGCTATTTAAGAATATCATCTTCTCTGGTTTTTCTCCACAAGAGGCAGTGCTGAGAGTGAATCTGCAACTGGGAAGTTTGATGGCAGTCAAATCTAAATTGCATTACTATTTTCTCTACACTTAAAAATGCAGGGCTTTTTACTTCAGTAAAGTAGTTTAGAGCAAGTAACCTTAAGAGGATTGGACTGCCCCATTTATTACAGCCCAGCGGTGCCTTAAGTACACTAGCTGGCTAGTTGCATTACAGAGGCTCAGAAAGGCAATACAGGTTATGAATATACAAGGATAGATATATTCATAGAAACAGAGAGATCTATCTGAGAAGGAAAAAGGAAAACTGCCTCTGTTACTTATGTGATTTATTTTCTAATAGAGATACAGCATACAGAGAGTGCTAGACATTTTGTGATGAAACAACCAATTTTTTCTGTGGGCAGAAAAACTAGCAGAGCTCAGGTATCCCAGAAAGAGTGTGTAGAAATTTCCTCCTGAAAAATGTTGTTCTTCTCCCTTTTTGTAGCAATTACTTTAAGTTCCACCCCTCTTCCCTAATTCCTTCTCTTGTCCTATCCTATCCCATTTTCATAAGAGAATTGTCTCAGCTCTCTTCTACCTTTGCTAACTCCCAGCTGGCAAAGAGCCAGCATGTGCCCTGAAGACTTCCATATAGACATGCTCTTTGCTGCTGAATACCCATGTAGTCACTACGGGACTAAGGGAACAGCTAATAATAGTTATTAAGCATAAATTCAGCCTGGGTGTCATATTGACATATTGGTTAGGACATCAATCTAAAAATAACTTGTTCTTTTTCCTGCTGGAGATTAGTTGGTTCAGTAGTTGCTACAAAGGCTTTTCAATTCCCAAATATTTGATTCCAAATACCTCAATATGATCACACACACAAAAAATCTTGGTTTAGACTCTACTGAACACTATTATACAACTGTGATGAAATTTGGCAATTCAGATCTACTTTCTACAACCTGGATTGTCCTTAGAAATAACAAAAACCAGTTAATTAATATATTTGTGGCAAGTGCTGATTAAGATAGCCAGATTTTAAAATGAATACACATAAACACATTCCTCACTCATATGCTCACTGACTAAGCCTTCCTTTTTCTTATCTTATCCAAGCAAAACCTGTACTTCAAATTCCTTTTAAAAATCCTTTTTAAAATCCACTTATTTAGGAAGTCTTTCCATCTCTTAACCGTTTTACCTCATGTTTGTATTACACTGCACAAAATTACAGTGCTACTTTTTCTTCTGCTGCTTTAAGTAAGGATTCAGAGAGGAAGAACTCAAACATTGAAGGATATCTTATTCTGCCAGTCCTGGGAAGAAAATTTTGCAGATATAAGACATGGGTTCTGGGGTTTTCCAGACCATGAAGGTTTCACTTTTGGCTGATGAAAAGGTTCTAAGTGAAGACACAAACCCCCAAAACAGTGAGCAAAATCTTCTACCAACAATTGTTTATTGTTGTTGGGTTGGTGAGGTGGGTGAGTGTTTACGTCACTTAACACATGAAGTTCTGTTAATGGGCAGAAACTCTAAATAAACATGCATTTGTCAAGTGCTGTGGTATTCCTTGGATCTTGCAGAGAGACTTCTGTAAGACTTGGTGTTTATCTACAGGATAAATAGTACCAAGTACATGCATAGGTCCTGTCTCACTTGCATTTTTTTGACTTGAACTTCTCCTCTTCTAATAAATCTTTAGTGTATTCCATTAAAACATTCATGTATTGTTAAAACTTCGGAGTGTATTTGAAAGGTTAATATGCATATTTTAATTCAACTCTGAGTACGCTGGTATTACAGACCTAAAAGCTTTCTAAGTCATCCAGAAATACACCATCCAGACAAACTAGAACCAAAGTTCACCTTACTGGGGATAGATAGATATTGATAGAACTGTGTAAGAAAACTTGTTAAACCCTTCCACATTTGAAGATTAATACTTATGACTTTTAAAGCAGCTGTTATACTAGTTTGAAGAGAAGTTGAATAATGCCAAATGAAGTTGGCATCTGCAATTATTTTGGAATGCATTTTAAATACTCATGAGCACTGTTTACTTTTTCTCTGAAAAGAATGAATTTCTCACTGATTATATTATGATCACTAGGAGATGCCCACACAAATTCCTTATAAGAATAAAAACACTTCCCTACAGACCACTAGAGTTTTTTAAATCTCTTTTCATTAACAAAAGGTGTTTTTAAAAAACTCTTAGCACTTAGAGAAATCATTCAGAAATGAAATATAGAGCTCTCAAAAGAGAAATGCATATTTATTTATAACTACCTCTATGTATACCTCTATTAGTATACAAATAAGAATAAAATCCACACTGATTAACAATCTAACAATGCAATAACAAGAAAAATGTATTTTACTAAACTCTTATTTAAAATTTAAATAGAAGGCATTTAAAATAGATTTAAAATTTCATTGGAATTAAAATAGCCTATTTTTAAGCATGGACTCACTATGACATTTACATGAATGTAACAAAAGCAGTATTAACAGTAAACATTTACAGAAAAAAAAAATCAAACCAGCAATCCATTGGAAATTGCCAAATATACAATTAGAACAAATTTCAGTGAAGTGCTATTCCAGTTTCCAAACTAAGAACCTTTTAGAAAAGGCAAAATACTTTTCCCATTTAATTTCATACCAGTTCAGATCCTTACTAACTCACTTGGTTCATACAAATACACTAAGCAGAAATGCTGAGAATGGTGCAACTAGAGGAGGTCTACTTTTCTCCCAAATTATTGCAAGAAGCAAATTTTAAACTAACCAATCTAAATAACTAATAAGATATACTTTTTCCTTAAATACTAGTCTTACAATCAAGTAATTTTTGTGACGGATTGGTAATAGGTTTTTTTACATATCTAACAAAGATGAGAGGGTTTTTTAGAAATATTTTTTATTTACTTTCTGTACATTCCTAACCATTTTCACATCTTCTTTTGAATTATCAAAGTAAAGGTCAAAATAAAGGGATGACTTATAAGACCCATAAAAAGGTTCGATTTTTTAAAAGCAACATCACTTCTAGAAAAACAACTGAAGGATTAATACTGACATGGTTAAAGATACATTATAAAGTTAAACTGAATTTGATCATGATTTATTAAGAAAAAAATTGGTTCTTTTTAAACAAAAAGATAACACTTGTAAGTGTATTGGGCCAGTACCACTTTAAAGACATTACTCGGAATACTAATTTGCTAACAACTCAATAAATATCCAGACAATATGCAGAAATATTACCAAGTTTGAGTATTACCACACAATTAAGGAGTTGTTCACATTTTTATTTGTGACCAATCCCTGTAACGATAAAACTAAAAATGTAACTGCAAATGTTTCTGAAAATGGAAAACAAAATCTAAGAGTGGCTGACCAGCTGTAAGTAATGTCTTCAAGAACTTTTCATTTAATTCTAAGGCAAAAAGAATTAAGTAAATTTTAGTCTATGTTTGTTATCATATTGATTGCTCTCAAGCAATGTCTTGCATGATCCTGTGTTCCCAACAGTCTGTTTATTCCAGCACAATCACAAAACACATATTCTTTCATGCTGCCTGGCACACCACAATCCCAATGCCTCCATTCAGTCTCTACTACTGACATACTCTTATTTGGACAATATAGTTATGGATTTTCCGTGATTAAGTTCTGCGGTTAGTATTGTATCATTACATAAATTTTTAATTAGGAACACCACGGTATTAAATCAATAGAATTCCTAATAAATAATCTGAGAAAAATACTCGCACTCACTCTGAGCATGATAACAATTATCTGAAATCACATACCATTAGAGATTTCATTCCTAAATTACATGACTGAATTTGGCTCAGAATTTAGTTTTTGTAGATGACACATTTTATGGACCGATAGTTGTGCTTAAATTATTTACCAATCACATTACTATTATATTTTTGGCTGTTAAATAAAAACTTTCCATGTAAAAAGGGGGTGAGGCAGGTGTGTCTTCTTTAGTCTATTCTTCAATCAGGCTTAAATTGCCATTAATAAAACTTATGCCTTTGTGAAAAGATAAAATTTGTTCAAAACTTCTGATTTTCTTTAACCACAGTGAAAAAAGAATGCAACATCCAGACTTCAGGGGTATGTAATTTAGCATTGTTTAAGATGAATGTACACTTTAAAAAAAAATATATTTCCAACGTAATTCACCAGCATGACATTGAAAAAGGAATTTGCATTCAATAGTAATTTTGAATTTCCTTTCTTAGAAAAGAGTAGCAATGTAGACTTTCTTCCTGTAAACCTGAAAGCAGACCATTTGTTTCAAAGCTGTGATAATTGTAATTTCTAGCTCATTCTAAAATAGTAGATGTTCATAAAGGCTTGTATTTATTTTGAATTCACACACTGGAACTAAAAAGTACTGGTTTTTGTTATTTTGTAAATAACTTGTGAAAACATTTGAAAGAAAAATAGTAGAAGAATATATAAAGCATTTTCAAATAAAATCACTCATGAACTTCTAAGCATGCTGTAAGCATCTGTTGGAAACATTCATTCCAAAGTCTCAAAGTAATGAACACCTTCTCAGTAGAATGTTATACTATGCAAATTAAATACAGTCATCCTTTGAAACACAGGAGCTTTAATCAATATGTAATTTACAATTAAGCAATTATTTTCTGATTTACAAGCATTACAAGCATAAAAAATATGATTAACCTAGTATTTCAGACACAAATTAGCTCAATTAATGTACCCCACCTATGTGCCACTGTGAATATTTGTACACTTTTCCATTTTGATTTTTAATTGGATATGAAACATAACTCTAATAGAGAAGTAAAGATCTAACACTAAATTATTTAAGCACATATATGTTCATTTTAAAGCAATGATGCAAGTGTAATTTGTGTAAGTGAACTATGCAACAAGTTAACCAAGTTTCTAAATCAAATCAGACTATACCAACAAAACGCCATGTATGTCCAAGGAAGTTACAAGACTAAAAGGGCTTAATGAAAAAAAAAAAAATCCCCTTAAAACAAAGTAATTTCATTCTCTATGCTTTAGGGGGTGACAATTACGAGTCCAGACATCATGTAGGCAGCTATAAGATTATCTAGCTCAAAGAGCTATGAACACTTATACATCCAGAAACACCAAAACCAGTTTAGACACCTCTCTTAAGCTGAGATAAGCCTTCTTTTATAAATGTCTATTTCTTTCCATTGACTATAATGAGTATCTAAATGATGCTCTCAAATCTTGATGTCTACACTACAGGAATCTGCAGCTGGGTTTTGTAAAGGCAGTTTGTGATATCTGCAATGCATTTGGATAGTCAACCTGGTATCTTATTTTTCATGAGTCTTTTGTTATTCAAGTATTTTCATGACTGTATTACTGTTCATTTGTTTAACTACCCCCCTGTACATTAAACAGGTATATAAAATAATATTTTCCCTATCCTTGTCTGTCTAAATAGAAAGGATAAATCAAAATAGTTATGTAACAGAGTTCAAAAGCTAATTAACGTTTCAAAAGGGAGCAGAGAGAAGGAGTTTTGCTATTCAGTCATGCTATTTGGCAAAGATGTAATTTCTAGACAGACAAACCTTGTTAAAATTATCAGTCTTTACCCTTTAACATGGGGTGTACCAATTAACTTATCTTTTTCAGGATTGAGAAAGAAAACAAACAAGAAATTTGAGGTTCCACGAAAGCATTTCTAATTAAGTTCAAATTCAATATTTATTTGAATTATGTCAGCAAAATAACTTATTTCAGTTCAACTAGAACATTACAAAATTTTAGGTCATCCATGACTGCTAAGAATTTTGTGTGAAAAAAGCTCCAACTCCATTTAAAAAAGCTTTGTTTTTCCAAGCATTGTTTTCTATAAATATATATATCTACTTCACATAATTCCATATTATCATACAAGTTAGCTCCTCTAAACAGGAATCTCATGCAAATGTGAAAATCTACAAAAGGCTGGTTACATTCTAAAAAAAAAGGGGGAAGACTACATATGCTCAGATGACTTACATTAAATAAATATTTTGGAGTCTTTTATCCTACTTAAGAATACTTCAGCACATCACAGTTCCTAAATAATAAATAAAGTGTAAGACAGGTCAAAACAAACACAATTATATTTATTTATCTGCATGAAACTGCCCCTGTTCAAGAAGGGTAAATAGATATGAAGGATCAGTTACAGTCAAGGAAGTCTCTATTCAATGCAAATTAGGGGAGGCAACAGAGCATCCCAGCTCAGTCTAAATTAAATGCCTGTTGAATCATCAGTTGTATCACTGATCTGAATGATACATTCAGAAAGCACTAAACAGCAACCTTTACTAATGTACAGAGAAATTAGTCTTCCACAGGACAAAAGAGAATATAATGGCATACAGAAATAGTGGGATAAAAAATGGAAGATAAGAAAATTTAAGATGAGTAAAATTAAATTAAGTTGTTTATGCATTTGAGATAGGGCTCAGTATCAACTGCCGGACCTAATAAGACTGAGCTACTGGACAACAAAATAGTGAACAGAAATAAGCATAAGGTGATGTGTGTTGATGTAAAAAGCTATCCCAACACTACGTACACGACGACACAACACGGCTGACCAATAACAATCAAGGAATCAGGTCTTGGGTTATAAATGAGAATTGATCAAAACCAACACATTAAAACTGCAATCAAAAAAGCAAACCTATTATTAACAAATGTCAGAAAACAGATCAAAAGAACAGAAGTCATTAATACGCCTATTATTTTGCATCCAAAAAATAAGCATAGTAAATAAAAATTTTATTTAAAAAAAATGCAAAATCCCGAACGTCCTATTCATAATTCAATTATTCTTTTAATGAACTTTTAATGAATATGATGATATGGAAAACGTAAAAATAATTACTTATAACAATTCAAAACGTCTGCATAAACTCTTTGCTGGGGGTATCATATCTCTTTTACAAAGGTATTTATCTGCACATTTTAGTTTTTCACATTACTCCTAAAGCTAGGTAAATTCAAAATGCCATACTTTATCAAAATTCCTAGCACACAAGAGAACAGAATTTCAGAATGTTTTTTGACTTGGAGATTCAATCCAGGGCAAAAATTATGTTGGAGTAGTATCATAGATTTAGGTAACTAACAAAGTAATCTGTAGTTGCAAAGATTCCAACGCAGACTAGGATTTCAGCAAGGCAAGAATAATCAGTCATTTTTAGTACCATTTGTAATTACACTTTTATTACAAACACCTTGTTTTCGCCTTCTACATCTCACAAACTTTGATGGTTCTGAGTCCTGATCAATGAACTTAAACCTCCTTAGTTTATGTGACAAAGAAGAATAATTTTAATTTTATAACAACTCTACTGCCTCTTTGAGGATTAGTCCAGCCTCTCTCTCCTCTAAACTGACTCACCATTGAGCAGATGGAGGAAGCATTCCCATTTAGAGGTGAGCATTCAGAGACGTGGGACAAGCAGATTAACCCTGCATATGACAAGGAAAGGATTAAGAGAATAAAATTCAGCCTTCAATGATCTCAGTGACAAAAGGCTCAAATCAATTTCAATAGCCAGACCATTTCACCCATTCATGTACACAAACTGATTCTACTTTTCATAGTATACCTTTGGTGATGATACTTAGAGGTTTTTTGAAATCTCATAAGGTTTGGTGTTTTCTCCTAATGCTTCAACTGTTGGTATCTAGAAATTTTACAAGAATTACCTTTTTTTATATATATCTGTATAACTTTCCACTTCTCATGGGTACAAATTAAAGGCATAAAACCTGAAAGACTCAGAGCCCAAAAACTGGATGAAAAGAATAAAAAGTGTATGTTTTAAAAGCCTTCAAAAAAAAAAAAAAAAAAAAACAAACAAAAAACAAAACAAAGGCAAATATAACTAAAGAGCTAAAAACTTTTTTTTTTTTTTCATTTCTCTATTGGCAAAATGTATTGCTGTACTTATATAGGTACTCTTACATCTGATCCTTATTACGAGCGGAATCAATTCTCAGTCATGGTTTTCATAACCACGCTCTGAATAGCTGCTCCATCACTAGCATTTAAGTGGCATTCAACAGTTATTCAAAGGAATCTGTCATTGAGGCTTATTGTCAACAAAAAGCACTTTCTCTGTGATGGCAGAATCTATGAGTAGAACTGGAAGGACAAGTCACGGTGAACAAAGTGTACAACAAATTTAGCACTACTTTGTGTTTATGCTTTATTCACAGAAAGGAACGATTTTACAAAACTCTCCAGCTTTTGAACCTATCTGTTCAAACAAAGTTCATATTAGGACTTGGTTATGTGCTGGTTGCTCTTATTTTTGTTATTTGGAACTTTGATTTAGTATTTCTGGTTCAAGATATAAATCATGACATTTACTGTGTTACCTGAATGAATGACCCAAGCAGCAGTAGCTGGGGAAGGCTGTGTGCTTGTCATCAACAGGTTGCAGTTTGCTGCCAGCGTTGGCTTCTCTTTTGTTTTCAGAGAAGTCCAAAATGCATCTCAAAATTGCTCACACATTGTGTGTGTATGAACACAGATTGATGCTTTTTCATTAGAAATACTCAAATGCCTCTTAACTTTGCCCCTTCTGAAATCTCAGGCATATCTATCACAGAAAACACACACACACTCCTCCCGTTAGTCTGAAAGAAACAACTGTGCAAATCTCATCTGTAACAAGAAATAGTTATATATTCACTACCACCTGATCAAATCCTAACCAGAATACTGATGTATATTCTTGTTATGGCTTTATGCAAAAGTAAATAACTTATTCTTGCAACCTGCTCTACTGAGGATAAACTTCACTATATTAAAGAACACACAGAAAATTTATTGAAAATTTAAGACTGGTAAAACTCTTTAAATTTCATTTGTTTTCTTTTAATTGGCCATTTAAAAGAGCAGCTTGAAACTATTTGCAAATATGTCTAACATATTACTCCACAGATTCATAGGTAGTTGCTTATACTTTGGTTCTACTGAAGGAAGAACCCCAAAACAGTGACAATTGGAATGACTGTTATGCTTGGACTTGTTAAATTCAAAACTAGCTTAAAACTTCCCAAGTTACGGCTGAAATACAATTTCTTGAAGTATTTTTAGCTTACATTCTGGATAATTAGGATAATGCCCACCCAGGCTCCTACAGATTGCTTTCTTTTTTCTAGACAAGGAAATGAAACAAAGAATATCAACAGAGAAAAGTAAATACATTTAAGTATCAATAATATTATCTTGATGAAGCAGTTTACACATTTGTCTTTCTTTAAAAATAGAATTTTCTGGCAAAATTTTAATACATGTCATTCTATAATGCAAAAATATTTTAATGCCATATAGTAACAGTGATCCTCCACACTGCAAGATATGTATTCTTCATCTTCATTTGAACCATGGCTAAAGAACTCAGTTTTCTCTTTTTCCTTCCAAGTCTACAGTAGTTCCGTTTCCATATGGTATAATATACAGATATAAGCTCTAGTATAAGCAACTGAACTTTTTACACCCTCAAAAACCACAAAATCAGATGGTCTGTGGTTTTTGCAGCTGGTGCACTGCATTCATATTGGGTAGTGTCATATGAAAAATATTTCACTCCCCAAGCCCTAAACAGAGTCACTCATTAATGAAATGCAGGCAGTACAATGAGATCATATAAGGTATAGATTTCAACAGCCATACTAAAAACAGTAAAGGAACACTGAACAAGAACACAAATCAAGTTCCTCTGCCAGGACACGATTTTTTCTAAAGGAATGTCTTCTTAGATTTAACATTTGCTTTGAAAACAACTGCTAACCACTACCCAGAAAAAACTTCAGTACAAGTGTTAGCAGACTAAACAATCACGATTTGGCAGAGGAAAAACAGTAAATAACTTCAGACATAGCTACATTACAGGATGTCTCACCCTAATACACCACTATCAAATCACAAAATGATTTACTTAATACCACATATGGAATCTGTTTACTTAAGAAAATAAGCTGTCACCAGCAAAACTTTGTTTAAAAATAATTTCAGGGCTGAGGTTTATTGAATTTCACTTTAGTTTGTTTTTACAGAAATCTAAAAAAAAAAAAAAAAGTGCCACAACCTAGTTGCAAAAATATATTAAGCCCACTTACACAGAAAATGTACACTCAGGCAGAATTTTGAAACTCTATTACTAGTACTATTCATTTAAAGGACGACCACAACTTTGTAATGTATATCATGACATTTTATTTCAGTAAAATTTATCAGAATAAATAATTTCACATCTATCTTTCCCAAATGATACCCATCTGTTTTCCTCAATCTAAAAGCTTTCTTTGACTAAGAAAGGCCTCAGCAGCAGAAATAAACACCAGAAAATATAGCCACGGTACTTTATGGACTTGATTCTTTTCTCACAGACTCTCATACAACTGTGTGGACTTTAGTGGCCTGAATATGAAAGTTGTAACTGAGCTAAGTATCAGGCTCTTATAACTACTTTATAAATCTAAGGACTACAGCAGGTGTGTTTTATCCTGGGGGAAACTATACCCAAGCAAAATAGATCATAGCTTGTATCCTACCCTCAACAGCCAACAAGGATATATTAGCAACAAATGGTCAACTGTATTTGCATGTCTATTACATATTTATTTAACTTCTAACACAAAAGCATTCCGAAAATCTCATGCAATTGGGATAACTCTTTAATGGAAAGATAAATAAAAAGGACTAGATGTAATTTAGTCATTGGAGACCAGGAGACCTGAGAGGTTTTTTCCTGCTACTCATCATTCTTCTATACTTTTCTTCTACAATGTAGAAGAAAAAAAATTCACTGCAACACTTTTGAGAAGCAGCTTTTACACATAGAAAGTTATGATCATTCTCTGTTTGCAGTAATTACTCTTGTAGTAATTTACACACTTTTAATTGTCCAATATCAGTCAGCATAGAGGAATTATTAAGGGCTGTATCTCTTAGCCAAACAAGTATACCGTGCACGAGATAAATTCCTCCATATATCTGCATCTGTTGTCCATAAAATGTTTATATGTCTCATTCCTGCCACCTGGCAATAAACTCTAGCTTACACTTGAAACACTACACAGAGTTGAAATAATCCATAGTACCACAGCTCAATACAGAGAATTAAATATGAGCTAAGAATAGAGCAGCTTTCTTATTAATCCTGTATCAGTACTGATGCAAAACCCTACCAGGAGTCATAAATACCACATATACCAGGAAAGAAAAAACTGCACATTTTTCAGTCATGTATTTTGCCACAAGCTTCAACGGTTACAAACTATTTGTTAAAAAATAAAATCCAACCAAGCCAACACTCCATCAAAAAAAAACAATGAACCAACCAACCAACCAAAAAAGCCCCAAAAATCGCCACCACCAAACCACCAAAAATCCCTAAATCCAACTATATTATGAAGCAAGAGAATCACAGAATATATCAAGTTGGAAGGGACCAACTCCTTAACTATTAATCTTACTATTAATAAGTAAATCTTATTAATTACTATTAATAGTAATAAAAGTAATAATAAAAAAAAACCCACAGAAACTGGACTTTACTGTGAACTTCAATGACAGACAGACAGCAGTTCTCCAATACCTCTTACTCAAAGTTCCTCATACGAAACTGTATTGCACACTGTGAGCACAAGGCTTTTATAGATTGATTTTTGAAGCTGCATAGTAAATACGCCAAGTTTATTTCAAACTTTCAAATAACAGGTCTTCTCAAATCAAATTGTAACCAGGCTAGAAAAATTGTTCCTCTTAATTCAGTAAATTATATAAAGGAAAATCAGAAAAAAAATTCTCTAAATACAGGCTGTCTCCATGGTTTTTGTATTATATATCAATACAGTACCATGCTTCTTAAATATACAAGCTAGGAATTTTTAGAGTAACTTTGCTTGTATTAATAAAAATTCATCGCTGTGTGTTCAAACAAAGTATTCAGGCCTCTAATCTATGGCCACCTTTTACTTACACCTGGTTTTAAGCAAACCATCCCACTTGACTTCAGTGAAAAATACTTTCTGCGTGTTAGCTTGCAGAGTACCACTCCAGAACTTCAAAGAAAGAATGATACAAAATTAACATCAAAAATATGTTATGGATTAGAATGGATTAGAAACAGACAAATCAGTAAGTCTCAGAATGTAATTGCAAACAGGGAATTATGTTAAGGGCATTTGTAAGAGTGATCTGCTCTGATAGGTTACTGGTCCCATACTGTTTCACTCTTTTATCAGTGACCTTCAAGAAATTGCAAATTCATTACTGATGACGTTTGCTGACAACACAGCAAATGATAATGAGGAGACCCAGCTACTAGAATGAAATTATCTGAATCTCTGAAAATGTTTTACTTAAAAGGAATACTTTTCATACCACCACATGTGTAAAGCTGCACTTCTAGCTACAAAGGAAAAAGTCCATATTCAGAGGACGAAACATGGTGTCTCAGAAAAATTACAGACATGGAGTTATGATGCATAGTTAAGTCCTGTGGCACACTAGTCAAATGGGCAAAGACCCTTGACAACATAAAGAATGAGAAAAGGAAGGTTATGCTTTTTTAAATCCCAAGGTAACATAACCATTGCAGAACACCGTGACCAGTTCTAATGTTGACCATAAATTGGAATAGTTTAAAAGACAATTCAGCTAACCTGAAAACATTTCTTATATATTGAACTCACAGAGTATTCCTCTATTCAGATTCTCAAAAGGAAGGTAAAAGTATGTGATAAACAGAAAGTTCTTCACTACCATGTAACAGTCGATGACTGCAGATCGAACCTAGAGACACTCAGATGAGAAAAATCACTCTCTTCTTCAGCACTGAAATTATTTACGAAATATCTAGAGATAGAGCAGCACTTTAAAACTTCGCTAGTCACACTAATTACTGGTGGACTATCCTAACCCAACCTGCCAGCCAGAAGAAGAAAATCTGTAAGCAATGGCTTTATTTGGAATAAAATAGCTGCCCTTCTGTACAAAATGGGATTGCGTATTAAAACCTCCTCCAATCCCATTCCAAAAGCGACTCCATGGTACAGTCACCATTATCTTTTAAGAAAAAGACACAACTACTTTATAGTAGCCCTGGGAACGCACCATTTCCCAGCTACCATTCATACTGATGTTAAAGCTATTGTGGGTATCTGGTCACCAGGAATTTGACACCCGATCAGACAATATAGTTACTGACTGAATTGAACCCTTCTGTTTCATAAAGCACAGGAGGAGATGCAGCCTGTTACATTACCCTCTATAAGTATCATATTTACATTGCAAAAAATGTAATCTGAAAATTTAAGCATACATAATAAAAGAAGAAGTAGGCATAGTAAAATTTTGTAGCAGTGATCTCTTCTGAGTAAGGAAAGAGAATTATTTTAAAATGAAAATGAAGATCAGAAGACCAGATAGGAAAACTAAAAATATTCCAGGAATAGTTTATTGAAACTGAAGGTATTGTATTCACAGAGTATCTTCATGTACCCAAATGTTTTCTGGGTAAACAGAATAAAATCTCACCACAAAATGCCATATCTTATGCACAACACAAGTTTATATTCCAAGAGTAAAAAATCCCAGAGAACCTTTCATATTCTCTGTTTCATAAACAAAACCAGACTGTTAAAGGCATGATTAAACTTGAAAAATGTAGAAAAATTAAGTATATGATTATGCTTCTAGTATACAGAAATGTTACCTTGGTGGGATCTTTAAGTTCTGTAAAATTATATGTATATTATGACACATTATTCAGAACATGACTAGATATGAACAAACAGACTAATGATACATGATAGAAAGCAGGAGACGGAAAAGAATTTTACTGATATACCCACATTCTGTGAATCTCATCTTAAGGTATCCTAAAGTAATAGATCCTTAAGGTTCTAGAGATTAATGTGAATACCAGCACCAAAACAGGCCATTTGTTTTCCCAACTAGAAAAAAGCTGAAAACTGACAATGTAAACATGGAAATCACTGTTTAACAGAAAGATCTTAAATAAGATTAAAAACATCTGTTCAGCAGCACAATACAAACCTTTTCACCTAGATGAAAAAATATTAAAATCTCAGATTCAATGGGAAGGAATGACCCTAACAATAATATTCAAACATCCCTAAGTGTATTCCTGGATAGTAAATTGGATATGAAAAAGGACAAAATATTATAACATGGCAGAGGACAGAATCACAACACAGCAACACATAAACATACAGAAGTGCCATCACCATGAAAAGAAGATCTCCTGTACCTTCATACATGATTGTTGAGATAGCACACATACTTAGCTGGAGCCCTGGTGTATTGTAAAGCCGTAAGGTAGCTGGAGTTCCAAAGGACTGTAAATCTTAAGGGAAGAAGTGAATTTCTTTGCTTTTCTTCAGCACATGGTGCAAGAGAACCCATGATAATCAAAGCTACGTCTTGGATTCCTATCCCCGTGGTCACAGCAGGCCAAGAAAACAGTAGACCAAAGACAGTAAAAAAGGAGGACAGCGAAAGATTGGGTTTTCACACAAAGTATCAGGGAATACAAGCTCAAGATCTGACCAGGAATGTTCAATGTAAAGTAAACAACAGAAAGCAGTTGGCAATGAATGACTATTTTAACTTTTTGTAAGAACCAATAGCTAGTAAATACACCTACTTAAATTCTTGTTTAGTAACAACAGTACAAGGAGCACTGGTAACTGCATCTATCTTGCATGGAACAGGAGAACCATGCAAAAAGCTTCCAAGAATATGAAAACAACCCAGGCCAATAAGATAATTTGATTTTTCCAAACATTTTACTAGCCCTGCATATGACAGTTCTTTCACATGTAAAACCATGGCTGCTGAGGAGACCTTCTTTTGACTTGTTCTCAACTACAGCACTGGAATCCTGAGCAAGGCAATGATCTGTTGCATATGTTGAGTGAACCTGTAAAAATCTAACCCAAAATACAAAGAGTATTTTTCAAAACCTCTGGAACTACAGGGATGAGATACTTGTTCTGGTTTCATCCTTTGATCTTTGCAACTCCCATGAACTAAATATCATGGCAAGCATGCCTGAAATCCAGACACATGTAGTTTCAAAGAGGAAATTAATATGATCCTTGTTTCATTGACAGAGGATCACATTAAATTACAAATGTAGACAAAAATAATTCCTAAAAGTAAGAATCACATTAGTTAAAGTAACTGAAACAGCTTGACAAGAACTGGACTTAGTATATACCACAACATTTGCAGCTTCTCCACGTGCTTCTGCTTCCAGCCCACCCTGAAGAGAGTGTTCTGAGCTGCAAGGAAACACAGGCTGTTGGAGAGGTGGCACCACCTCTTCATGAGCAGGGGCTCTAGAAGGATGAAGCAAAGGATGTCAAATCACAGCAATCCAACCTCTACATTTCTCCTTCTCCCATCAGAATTAAATAGGAAAGATCCCTTAGAAGATTTTTAGTAGGAAAAAAGAACAAAACATGGAGGGAGAACCCAGACATGGGCTAGGTGGTTAGAAAAATCTGTATAAATAGCAGCAGCTGCAACATCAGCTGCCTGGGAGAAATTTCAGTAGATTTTAGAGGAACAACTCTGTCCTATCTTGTTAGACATTTGGACCAATTCTCTCTTATTCCTCAAAATTTATTCCCATAAAATTTAAGCTCATACCTCTTAGTTTCTTCTACCTGACCCTTCCTTAAATTTCAGCATACAAAGCAATATAGAAAGAAAATAAATAAAACTAGCATAATGAAAATCATAAGACATTCACATGAGAAAACAACTGGTACCCTCCCTTCTTTGGCCATCACATTTCATGCACATTAATTCATTTTTAGGCTTTCTTCTAGAAGAAGCCAAGAAGGTAAGCAGTGCTTTCAAACATAAATAAATTCAGACACAATTAAAAGAACAAACAGTTCCTGGGCATGTTCCCGGTTGATATCATGGAGTTGTCATCCATGTCATCACCGCTGTTGTAAACCTGAAGACTACAGCATCTTTCTTCAAAAATCCCACATGCTGGAAGACAATGGCCACCTTGTTTCAGGCACTCTAAGTCAACAATTCCCCAAAAAAAAAAAAAGAAAAAAAAACAAAAAAAACCCAAAAAAAACCCAAAAAACAAACAAAAAAAAAAAAAAAACCAAAAAACCAAAACCTTCCTTAAGCCACCATGGAACATTATCTGATTCAAAAGCAAGACTTTTATTATAAAGCAGCACTGGCTCAAGAATCACAATGCAACTGCCCATTACCATTTAACCCTGGCCAGTGTCAACAAGCAGCATCCCGGGCAATGCTCAGGCACAGGCAGAGTCTGCACAACGCAGGGACTGGCCCAGCACACAGAAAAGTGGAGACCTCTGTGTTTGAGCATTCAGTACAGCTGGTGAAGGGAAAGACAGCGTAGAGATAAGGACAGAAGATACCGTGCCGCTTTCTTTCAGGGGTGGAAAACAGGCCCTGGTTCAAGGAGACCTACACCACAAACCCCATGCAGGACGTGCAATGTCAGGCCACTCAACCATGGGCTGTCCTACTTCTAAACAGGCACAAGTCACTCCATGTGACCTGCTTGCACCAAAGTCTGGCCTTTAGCAATGCAAATGTAGCACCCATCATTCTCCAAATGCCTGTATTTACTACATTCTCTCTCTTTCTCCACATCCTATGTAACTCATGGCAGGGTATCTGATACTTTCTGATTTTATACGCTAACAATACCACAATATATGTGATGCAACTACTTAAAGGTACACTTTCATTCACTATTTCCTTGTTAACAAGTTTGGATTTGTGGCCATAATGGTGAAACACAGACAGAAGAGTAGAAAACATAGGCATGTTAGAAGAAGTGTGTAAAAAATACCTAAAGTACGTTTACAGGTTTATTCCGTACACTATTCTATTTCTCCCATAAATATCTTTACTGAAAGTCCAAGGGTTTGGGCTTTTTCTAAGGAATGCAAGAACTCTGAAATATTTTTCTTCCTAACTGAAATACAGTCTGCAAATTTAGACTGAAGTCTTCACCACAGTGACTAGCACGGATCTACTTTAAAACGAAGTACAGAAGATACTAATATCAAGTGTAGACATAATACATTTGGAGGGATTCTTTTCATGAATAAGCTAGAAGACACTGGTCTCAATTGAAAACCATCAGCTATAAGCTATCCAACTCAAATGCTCTCCATTACTTTGCCACACACTTAAACTTCTACTCAAGCTGGAGAACTCTGCTGCTTTTATTAATAGTAGACATTAAAGGACTTGAGCTGAAAACTGTGCAAAATTCATAATAACTAATATGAACTGTGGCAGAACAATCACACCATACTGCCTCTAGGAAAAAAGTAGAAACAAACTATGGAAACAGATTAGGGAAAATGGTTATAACCACTGACTGTACATGTTTAAAAGATAAAAGGATCATTTTGCCCCACTTTTCAGCCCTAATACCTAAACTATTGCAAAAGAAGAAAATAAAATACAAAGAAAAAATTTTGAATATGTAAAAGAACACCAATCTTAATTTTGCATGTAAGAGCAAAAATAAAATCAAATACATTTCATTTTCAGGGATTTAATAGTTTGCCAAGTATTGACAAGAAAAAAAAATTGAAGTGCCTCTATTTTTCAAAGGAAGACCTTTCTGCTCTAAAGTTACAGAACCATAAAAACAATTAGATTACTGAAGTCATCTTTAAAAAATTGTTTTACAAAGACTTGTTAAATACACTTGGCTTAAAGTCATGGCCAAAGTGACAGATTTAGAAAGGTTTGGTGTTTGTATTAGAACCGAAGCAGTTTCTCCAAACAGTCTCACATGTACATTATATATGGTAAACCTTAAGGCAGTGTAGCCATACATGGCAAAGGAGGAAACCTCTTTAGGAACAGATTGTATGTTTTCTCACTTTTTTCTCCCCACAGGTGAAAAATAACTACATGTAAGAGTTTATAATTTTCACTTCTTTCCTTCCTTATGATGTAGAAACAGGCCAGAAAGGAATTTCCCCAGATTTCTCTCCCAAACACATATGGAACAGAGACTGAGTTTACCTGGTTTCTTAGTTTAGACTCAGGAGGGTAATCATTCCTCTCCCTGTATTTCTTCTAAAGAGGCTGGAAGTCAAATGAAATGGAATAGGAACTTCCAAGGTGGAGGGATGAAAATATTGTGGATTTTTTTATAATAAAACCTGATTTTGTTTTCCAAAGGAAAGCAAGTTAAATTAAGTTAGGTTAATTGAAACAAATTCTAAAATTTTAGCAAATAGTCTCTCTCTTGTAACTTTCTGTATTTCTCTGGCATACAGTATGATCTGCGTACTTATTTTCCAACCTTCTAGAAAAAACTGAAGGGAAATTCTCTCAACAAATTTTAAAAAAATTAAAAAAATATATATATAAAAAAGAGAAAACCAGTAAGAACTGAATTGCTAAGGATCAGGAACATCAAATGTAAGAAAATTATAAGCATTCATTAAATATTTATATCAGGGCATTAGCCTTTAATAGCACAAGCCTCCATACAAGTTTTACTTTCAGAAATTGCAGCGTAATAAATTATAAAGTATAAAAGTAACAGTTTTAGGAAACTCAATTAATATAAGAAGTCATGCAGTGAGAAACATCTATCACAGAACAATGCATCTGAACAACTATGTTGAAAACAGTCAATCAGTGGAATAAACATATGGGCCAGTCAGCAGCCAGGTGTCTCTTGCTGTTCCTAGGACAGCCCACCTGAATGGGAAACAAAAGAATTGCCCTTTACAATGCATTAATTCTTTCCTCTTGTATAATCCCCATCTATCACCTATCTCTCGTGTTGGGTAAAAAAAAAAATTAGACATCAGTTCACTTAGGCCAGATCTATGTCTGTTCCAAACTACAGCAGGAATCAGTCCATGAACTCTTCTGCTGGTCAGCTATCACCAGAGTACAACAGGAGACGGAGGAGGGGGAATGAGAAGAGTGGCCTAGGGTATTTATTTCATCACATTTGCAAACTGATCTGTGAAGCACAGCAGTACTTTATTTTAAAGCATCAGCTGTTTGGGATCAATGCAGAAATACTCCATAACTATGCAATAACCCCAATATTGTTTTCAAATGTCCACAGTCTATATGAAAAAAATCAATAAAAATTTTTTTTTGTTTATTACATTATTACTTGAAAATTACTAAATAGCACTATTTTATTTATAATTTTTCTGGGTTTATGCTACAGGGATTATTGCTAAAACATTTTTACTGTTAAATTTTATTTTTCTCATCCAGAATCAAGTTGAAAGTAGAAAGATTGTGAATCATATGGATCAAAGACTATCCATCAGCGTGTCACACACCATGTGGCATTGTGTTTTGCCAAGTCAAAGTCACGCTCCAAGTTTCAAAACTTCAAACAACTGAAATACCACAACATTCATAAAACAGAACTGAGCTACTGGGAGTAAGAAAAAAATACAAAAAAGGTAACAGACCTCAACAGCAGATAGTAAAATTAACATTTCAACAGTTCTTGCCTTTCATCTCAGTCTCCACAGTACATTTTTTTCTGGAAAAGCTACAATTTAGGTTTAGCAAGATGCAGAATTACATAAAACATCTGGAATATGGGACAAGGAATATTGGCTTATTATCCCTGGTGGACCCTCCCTATGAAAAATTTAATAGGTCTGTTTTGGTAGTTTTAATCTCCAGAGCACCCCAAGCTATGTTATGGAAACATCATCTTGGTAATTTATATTAGAAAGAACACCTGGTGATGAAAGCAAATATACCCTCTTTAAAATTGTGAGTGATTTTTCTTTAATCCTCAAACTTTTCATCTTCTTAAATATATAATTTTTAAAAGCTTGACTAAAAATTAGTTTTTGTATCTTTGAGACTGATCACAATGTAACCATTGTGAACTTAACACTATTTTATTAGAGAGCTACATTTCTTCATTCCTGTCTTCAGAGAACAAGTCATTTTGTCTTTACTTTGACATTGGCCTTTTACAGATTACAGAGGAAGCTCTGTTGAATCTTATATGAACATCACAAAATCACTTAAAATGTTGTCCATTTATTACTGCACCACTCCGAACATAAAGGGAAAAAAGAGCTCTTAAATAGCTTTCTAATATTTTTATTCCTATCTTTAATTCTAAAAGCAGAGTTAGCCATAAATAATAACAAATACATAAATTTTGTCACAATTTATTCTAGAAACAATTTCAAGTGACAGCATGCAGCAAACATAAATTATATGAATTCTGATATGTAATTGCCTTTTTGGTTTCTATTATGTTTAGCATATGATTTAAAAATAACTAGTAAAAATCGATATATGGAAGCAGTAAAATTATTTTCCATTAAAATCATTAATTGGATTCCTCTGAATATAAATACGAGTAAAATGGTACATAACTGAAAGGAATTTTACATACACCTTTCTAATGACACACTGCCTTATGCTTTATTATAAAAACACATTTTTAACTGTTGCTAATTTACTATTTTATCAATTAATGAGAAATTAATGAAAGTACTGGTCAATCTATAAAGCAATTTACTAACAAAAATGCATTCTATGCTTTCCAGCTACAAAGAGGCTTCCATTCATCAAATTTCTAAAGAAACAACACACGTACAAATTAATCTGTTTTTATCATTTAACATGCCTCACTTAAAATATATCCTAAAACACATTTTGTATTTTCTAAGAAAAAAGCCCATAATATTATAATCTGTAGCCCACAAAGATTTTCAGAAACATTTTTTATTAATTTGACACTGATACGCCTCCATTTCTAATATCCCAACCCTGCAACATTTTAAATGCAATTAAAAGTGGTTATGAAAGAGTGTGGACTTCCTTGTGAAGTAGGAAATCACTCTTGTGATTAACATGCAAACGAGCTCATGCTGGCAGAATAGATTGGGGTTTTAAAACCCCAATTACTTTTGTATGATTATCTATTTACCCGTACACAGACTATTTTCATTTTTCATCTAATACAAAGTCATCCTGCTTACATTTTTAGCACAGCAATTAATATTTACAATAATTATGACATCAAGCACCATTGAGCGTATGCCAAGTAAATAATTTACCATGTTTTTTAATATATATGTTATTAAAATATCATCTATGGTAATATATTGCAGAGGATGGAGATATATTATTGGCCTTTACACACAATCCAACCTAATACAACATTCTATTGGCTTTAAATTTAGTTAAGGGGCATATTATTTTTAGTATCTGAGTAGGTCAACTGCTATTCGTTCAGATTACAAATGCCAAAACTCTCAAGTCTGTAACTGCTTTGTATAAAGTGTAAGGTTTGTTTAAACTTCCACAGTAAAAATAACAATAAAATTATTTCCTCACATTTTTCTTTTATTTTTTCCCCCTCCTTTTTTAGTAATAACAGACAATTCTTAACTTTCACTAACACACTTTGATTCATACCTGCTACAGAGTGCATATATACACATTTTTTTCCAGACTTCTAAAGAAAATTATAATGCATTAATGACAGGAACTATGGTAATGGAAAAAGGTCACTCTCTTTTGAACACCTTCTGTTTTAAACCATTATATATAAAGACATTTGAGAAAGCAAAGAATTAAAAGGCAGCCTTTGTGCAACCCATTACTGAAATATTATAGAATAATCTATATCAAATGTAGTGGAATAGCAGATTCTTTTGGCTCTAAATTTACTGCATCCACAGAAATGCTTTTATGCTTATTATGTATCTGCATGTTGACTCAATTATTAAAAGGACACCTGACAGCAGACTTACTTAATTGAATTAATTAAACAGGATGAATAATCACAGAACTACTATTGTATGAAATTTGTCCTGAGAAGTAACACTGGCATTGTGAAATTATAAGTAATTTGAATGGTGAAATACACTGAGCAGAGCAGTGTTCGCTTACTGTATTCTGGAATTCTTCACCTCATACATGAACAAATGGGACATATAAATGAATAGACAGCTGTGAGTAATGAATGCTTTTCCTTGTCTATTGTAATTTATTATGTGAGTCCAGCTACATCACTAGATCTTTTAAAAACTTTGCAAAAAATTTCAAAATAATAGTAGCAATTTTAGTCTCTCCAAAACGATACAAGGGAGAGGACTATTAGATACTGAGAGAGAGGTAGTGTAATACTGAAACACTTCTGTAAAGCAGTACTTCTAACCAGAATATCTAGAATATATTGTAATATGTCAAATTGAAATTATGCAAGTATTGTTTACTGACTAAAGCAGCAAATTAGAGACATTAAACTATTTAAAAACATTTTAATAGATTGGTACAGTGAGCTTCTACCACTGATTTTTAGCAACAGGAGCAATTTTCTTTAGTGATTAAATGTTATGACATCCTGTATATGAATATATTCTTTTTAAGGTCTACTGAAACAATTTTTTCTTATTATTAAAACCAGTTTACTGATGGAGTTCATAAGAATATATTATGCCCTCTTCTATTTAGCTAATTCAGTAATTTACTAAATGGAAGTGAAATTTTACATGACAGATTTTTTTTTAATACACATTTTCTCTTGCCCCTGATTTCACATCAAAAAAAGACACAGAAAAGCCTCACTCTGCTCAGAACAGAAGTTTATACTGGCAGAGGACATTCCTGGAGTGCAAGCACCCATCTGGCATATATCCAAACCCTAGCTATTAGCTCTGCATCAGCAGAGGGTATTTTTCTTACTTCCTCTTGCAGGGTTTTTATTTTGTTTTAGCAACAATCCCCATAATAGAGAAATATACAGAATAGTCTCATTTCATATGAGAGAACGGTGGGACTGGATATTTACCTTACTCTAAAGTAATCTGCAGTGTAGTAGCATCACACCCACCACTTTTTTTTTTTTTTTTTAAATCAGCAATGTGTTTTCTCTTCCTAAAAATTAATATTGATGATTCTACAAATAGAAAATATTAATTTAGAAGTGATTATTAATTTATATTACTAAAAAGAACATGAACATTTATGGGTATTCAGTCAGAATATTTTAAAATTAAATAATATGACATCTACCATCTATATACTATAAATCACTGACTTTTTTACATTCATATTTTCCCTCATATTCCTACTTGAATATAATTCATTTTACAAATATGTCTGATCCTGCCTCTGACCTTACTACACTTTAAGCTCTTTTCTGCTCATGGAAAGCTAATTTGCATTTTTTAAAAATGTGTCTGTATTAATGATCTAATTTACCACAAAAAGGCTTTATATTAAATACAAAAAGACCAGCCATTAGCTTTCTTTCCACAATAAAATCAAAACATAAAATAAAACATTCCATTTATACAACAATTAACAGGGTTTTTTTCCATAACACAATGCTCAATTAATCTGTACAGTTCAGCATTCATAAACATTATATATTGTGAAGAATTCTTGTTCTACAATCAAAATAAGGAATATTATAAATATGCAAAGTTTTACTAAACACTTTTCTAAGAAAACTATACATCCATTTTAATACCTATATTAATAACCAGAGTGGTTAGATTTTTCTTTTACATAAATTATAAAAAGTATATTGGAATTACATACCATTTTAATACCAGTTTATTATAGCTTTATTTCATAATATTGGAGGTGGAAATGGAAACAGTGCCATCATGTGATACTATTCAGGCTACTTCACTTATTTTATTTCCAAGGAGTGAATCTGTTGCTGCTATACAAATAAGGGTTCCTAGAAAAGCAGGCAATGGCAATATAAGTTATTATATGTTATGCTGTAACTAGATCATTTTAGGTGTTTTTATGCATCAAATATTGAAAACACCTTCTAAATCTGCAACGAAAAAAAAGCATATGATCAGTACAAATGCTACTTAGTTCCTTTTATTAAAACTTTACAAATTATCTGACACAGTCTTGTGAAATTCCTTTCAGTTTACAGTCAAGATATTAATCCGAACAGTTTCATTTTTACAAAAGCGTGCAGAAGTTAAATTCCCTGGTTTTAATTAGTACTGGGAAGGCTTCCTGGAAAAAAACCCTAATACGTGCAATCATCACAGGCATACAGTATCGAAGCCAAATCCCACTCGTATTATATTTACTATACGAGATATTTTTAATGAAATCAGACACACAGTTACTTTTTTCTTTTGTATCCACTTCACATTGAAATAAATGCATTTTTCTCCCTAGTGGTCAGAATAAACTAGAAAATCCAGACTTGATACTAAACACACATATTTCACTTATCTCTTCCGTTTTCCAGAGATCAAGACAACCATTTGACAACTGCTTGGAATCTAGAAATGTAAGTAATCTATTAAGTCTGAAATCCCACTTTACTGTACAACTCAGAGCTGCCAAATCTAAACACTTTACAGTTGTGGGGTTTTTTAAATATTTTTTTTAAAAGAAAATTAAACCCTTACAGTGATTTCATTGATGCATGGGTGAGTTGATAAAACGCCACAGAAATTGCAACATTTAAAAGCGAGGACAGATGCTAGGTATTTCTTATGGTGTTTCAGAATTTATAGAAACAATAATTGAATTCTCCAAGGTTAAAAATCCTTACAAAATTTAACTGCCTACAATTCCACAGAAAAAGTGTTCCTATTTATGGGTTTATTCGTAAGCACATGGACATGTACAGCATTTACAAATGTTTAGATTTCTTTTTATGACTCAAAAATTCATGGTATATGCATGCAAGCCACCTATATAAGTTACGTTCAAGTGTGTTTTGAGTCTGAAACAAACACAAAGAGTTTTTATAAAAGTATGTTTCATATATTCAGAACTCCATTAATGGGTCAGCATTACAGCTGGCGAACATACCTGCTTTTGCTAAAAGGTAACACAGCAAATCCCACCACCCAGAGAACCTTCAGAGAGCAGGATACAAGAGTGGAAACATTACATACAAGAAAAATACTGCCATAAGAAAACAATAGTGAAAAATAATGTTATGTTCTTACTTAAATTTAATGTGTACTACTTACAGGTAACATTTTATAAATTGTTTGAACAAAACCAAATTGCATTTAGCGGGTTGAAGGCAGGCCAATGGCACACCATGTAAGTACTGAATTGTACATTTAGTACAGGAAAGCTTAGTTTTTATGTCTGCAACTCAGCAAGCAAGTTTTTGAAGAACAAACTAAAAAGAAAAAGTGAGAGCTATTGTTACTGCTATTGTTACTTATTCTTCAATTACTTGATGTTTTCATCAGTGCCAGCAATCACCAGCCTGGCTCCCCACCTGACATTTCTGATTTACAGGCTGGATACAACACTAATCTGACTGGAATGTTCCCAGCACAAACAATACATGGAACTCGCTGTATGGTAAAGACAATCTGTAGCAAGGTACTTAATACCTAGTACAGGTCTTTTATAATCTTTTTAGTTCTTGTTGGTAAATATCATTATTCAGTGTGGTAAAAACTTCTCTTTTTCTATGTTTAGGTTTAGACTCAGTTCTTCTCTAAAAATCAGTAACAATTTCCTACCATGATGAAACTCATAAACCTACATCAATACTTACTATATAGTTTTATTATGTTGATTATGAACTAGATGATGAATATTAACAATATGACCTTACAAAATACTGTCAGCATACTCACACTGCTGTCCAGAAACAAGATTAGAAATCAGATAAAATCATAGCATTCTAACTACATTAAGCAATAAGTAAAGGGAATCATAATCTAATGAGGCATTTGCTGGTTGATCAGCTGAGACATTTGAGAAATCTGGACAAGGGAGCTACAACTCTGGGCCTTTTCAGATCCCTTCCCAATAATCCTACTGCAGCTAGCAGAAAAGGAATTTGCTTGTTATTTGTGTTCCACTATTTTCTGTGCTGCCAAAAACAGGTGCTCATTTAAGACTGAGGTAAGATATGCTGCAGATGAATACTGTGAACGTCAGCGAAGGAGAGTGTTCTACATAAACATCTGTGGAAGTATTTCTGCAACTGTGAACTAAGGGAGAGGCTGCATTACACTCTGGGTGAAAAGACAATATTACATTTCTTATCTGTATTCTTATTTCTCTATTGCAGAAGTCCAGTGCTCTACACAGAAGGTCAAGACAGCAGAATGAACACCAAATATTTGATGGGGAAGTTCTGATATCTCACATTTCTAATTGAGAAGATAGAAAATTCAAAATTATAGAAAACCAAAAAACTAATTTTTTCATTAGTGCTGAGACCTTTAGATAAATTATTGTGTGGAAATCACATGGCAGTCTTGTAGATGGCTAATCCAGAGGCTAACATTTGTCTAACCATGTAGCACCCACCTACTTGAATAAGCCACAAAACCTGAAAGTAATTCTAAAATTACTAATTTAATTGCCCCAATACAGAACTGTGGGACTTGGATGGATCAAAATTAATCGGACAAAACATATAATGTAGAACTTCTCAAGAAAATTATTAGATATTCTCTAAGGTTTTGAAAAATTTAGAAAGCACAGTTTTGACTAGGTTCTGTGCATATGGTTACACCATCTCAATTCACGAAGAGGTGGAAACCAAAAAGAAGAGTTCCCCATACTTGTCAGGGTATTTTTGAACAACAAACAAATTTAGCTTTGGTGCAACGCTTTCTCAAATAGAAACATTGTTACTCATGTTAACTTTGCAACCCCAAACAGAACCTACGATGAAATAAAATACACCATCAGAAAAGAAAAACAAGCCATATGTGCTGGTTTAAAAACCCCCATACAGCTACAGCACCATATTCCATCACCTGAGAACCATAGGTTGTCTCATAAAGAGAGTTACTTTATAAGGTGATAATGACTGCCATCATTCACTGACATGGTCAGAAACCAGGTCTTTACTCAGCAGTTGTCATTCAAGTTAAATGGAAGGAACAGCAAAATGTTCTCTTGTGTAGAGACAGCTGAAACAAGGCCCTGAGTGGGAGCAGCATGCATATGCCCAGGAAGATCTCCAGTTAGAAGTTACAAAGCAATGCACATCAGGATGTATGAGACATGGAAATGTCTCACTGAACAATGAAGCTCAAAACATCAGTCTCCATGAAACACTCTTTTATAGGGAACTCTGAAGTTCTGTAAAGAGGAAAATAAGTGTTAATTTAGTAATGATTTACGTCAAAGAATACCTAAATAAATTCTTATTAACAAGCCAAGTAGCAAGTTGCATAACCTGTTCATCATAAAATATCAAAAAGATGTCATTATCACAGTTAGTATAACTTAAAATATTTTTATGTTTGATAATATTCACAATCAAAAGACAGAGATGGTCAACATATGGCTAAATATAACTGGACATATTTTTCTGTCTGTAGACTGACAGACAAAAGGAAAATCCCTAGAGGATGAACTCAAGCTTCAAGACAGCTTAAGTATAGAGTTTGATGTGTGCAAAAGACACAGGAGGTCAAGTAATCCCCTTATGGTTAGAGACTATATAGTAAAAATTCTATTTGCTTGTAAAGTCTCTTTATTTCCCAGGTCTTTCAGATAAAGTATTATGATTAAGTGACACATGGTCTTTAGTGGGATGCACTGGTTTCTAGAATGGTATCTACTACTAGAACCCTGATAGAAGAAAATAAGACAGAAATAAAGGAAAATATTTGAAACAAAACCCCAACAAAAACAGCTTAATTGCTAAGTCACTCATTTTGGGGTGGATCATAGCTTCCACACTTACCCTAACACTTTTTTCCCAGTGAACTTAATCTAAGTTCTGAAAAACCTGCCTCTCTTCTATTTGGACTCCTCTTTTAACAGTAAGAGGGAGAACACAGTCTTTTTTCATTCCTTTATGCTACCAGCAGGGTTTCTGGGGAGCTGCTAATATGTAATTGGAAAGCACACACAATACACTCTGTCACCAAAGAAGCCTCTGATGCTGGTCCCCATACTTAGTCATTCATTGACACCTAAGGCAAGACTCTTAGGAAGTTAATACAACTCTCAGTAGCAAGGAGAAGCTCAAGATAAGTGTATGTAGTCTTTGGTTGTTGTTTGATTTAAAGTGGGAACAACCACAGCAAATGCAGTTTCTCTGAAAAGCAAACAAGTATTTTCAGCTGAACACTGGAACAACACAAACACAACATCAAGTTGTTTCTTGACGCTATTTTCAAATCCATTTAACAGAAATAAATCAGGTTGACAAACATAGAAATTCTGAAAGACAAATTAAACTACCAGAAATTGTATCTCTTCAGCCTGTGACAAACAAGTACAACCAGGTTTTAAGACAGAAAAACTAGCACTGGCTCAAGATGATACAGGTGATATTTTCCTCTGTGTATCAACAATAAATCAAATCCCAGTTTTGCCTTAAGAGGAACATACTTGGATTTTGGCTGCTTGCACTATTTCAGATGAACCATAAAACAGAATTCCTGAACACTTGTGCTTACAGATCACATTGCAATTCACAGCTGTTGTGTTTTACCCCAGCAGAGGGTGCATTTAAGTGAGTGTAAAAAAAACCAATTTTCTTTTAAATATAGCTTAAAGTGCTTATGGGTCTTTTTCAATGACATGTAATGCACACATATATTATATTTAAATATGTTAAATAATTCATAGCAAGTAATTATTAAGTCTACCTGCAATGTTTGTCTCTTTTTCTAGTTCCTCACGTGCCACAATGAACAACAGCACAATGCTGCAACTAACTGGATGGAGCAGTGAAGTCTGAGGAGCAGACATAAATTTCACAACAGTGCGATAAATATGAGGTCAGTAAATCTGTGTAAAGGAATTGCTATTATGATTACTTTTTAAAAAGGGAGTTTTTGTTTCATCTTCTACATTAAAAGAATGCTGAAGTTGCAAAAGCAAAGCACTTAAAAAACAGAACATGCCTGAAGTAAAGCTGTTCATGTGGCATCATTTCAACCTCCTCTGCATGACCTTTTCTCCATTCTTTGTTATTACGTGCCACAGCACTTGTTTCCCCAGGACCTACGTTTCATCACTGCATTGGACAGACTAAGTTTTGAAAATTAATTGGTTTTTTAAATACTTGTATTTAGTATTACTTAGTGCACACACTGTTGTCTCTGTCCTGTGTTCCCTCTGTTGCTGAAATTGAAAGGGATATGGCCAAGGTATGCATACTTTGGGAACTGGAGGAACTTTTTAGGGAAGCAGAATGCCATTTCAAAGAAATGTATTTCTGCCACAAATAACTTTTCACCATGTACCTTAAAATGAAAAAAAAAAAATGAACATATTTCCATTCTTACAAATTCTTCCCTTTCTAGGTTCTCATACATATCTACCATTATGGTAGCTAGATGTAAATAAATACAAATCTTCCTTAAAAATTTGTGCATATTCTCTGTTGCATGTTGTCGTCAATGAAGTCTCATGGTGTAATCTACTTTCACAAACATTTTACTCCTCTGGCCAACATAAGTCAAAATTCAGAAAAGAAATAGTCCACAATTATCTTCCTACTAATTTTCATTTCTCCTAAGTGAAAAAAAAACAAAACCAAAACCCCAAACCCTCATGTTTTAATGATTAAATGCCAGAGTAAAAAAAGACAGCAGTCATTCTTTATAAAACACAAACTAAACTGTATATGAAGGAGCTGGGATTCCTACCAAATTGCACATGAAGCAACTTTCAAAGAAAACTCGTGGCAAGTAGTTCTACACCCATAACAGCAATTGAACATGGAATGAATAAATGAAGAAATTCTTATGGGTGGAAGCAAAATACCAACAAAACTAGGTAGTTCTGTAAGTGATGAAACTACAAATAACAGCATGGGCATTCTTAATGCTGCTGCCTTTTTCCTCAGCAGATGCACTACTTTGCATGTTTCTGTTATATAGTCCATCTGTTTTCATGGATATTAGTGTCTTTAAGGCCTCTACATCTTCAAATTTTTTTGTTGTTCAACAGATTCAAGAATTATTGTGGGGGACTGACAGATAGTATGACTGCATCAACTTATAAAACTTCAGTGTCTTTACGAAAGTACAATAAAAATAGCAAATCTAGTCTATGTTAGCCTAGGAAACAGACAACACCACAGCAGGGTACTTTTCGCAGGTACGGCCAAGCCAGGAAAACACAGGAATACAGTTTTCATGTCTAGCAATAAGAATTCTCAAGCTGATAGACTGTCATACAGAAAAAAGAAAAGCAGATAAAAATATGCCCAGTACGATTCCAAATATTAAAAATAAGATTAAATTATTAGAATTATTAAATAGCATACTTAAAGGAAATACCATATGTTAATACAACATAATTAGCTGCTGGTAGCAACTTTTGGTTAATTCTGCTTGAAAAGTTTAAATAGGTCTTAACATAAAGAAGAGCTTGCTTCTTTGATTTCAAACTATAGCCTGGTATTGGTTCAGCAATAGAACACGATAGACCAAATTAATTTAAGTGCAATACTTCAGAAGGCATTTTATCAAGGATTAATATACCACAATACTTCCAAGTGTTATGAGCATGTGGTCATCAGCTTAGGTGTGGTAACTCCCCTTTTAGTAATTCAGTCATGCTTTGAATACTCCAGTGCACTTATCTCACCTCTTATTTATTCATTGGAAGAAAGGCTGCTTGTAAATAATGGCATGAATTTGTTACAGGACAACTAATAGAATAGAATAGAATATTTTCATTTCGTTTCATTAATTTTGTTGTTTAGTATGAAATCAAGATTGGGCCACCACCGCCATGGAGGAGCTGCCACCCTGAAATATCTTACATAGCATTACTGCTAAAAGTATCCTAAGCATCAGTCTTGCAAGAGTGACTAGCACTCCTTCATTAATTTGGTTAATCTTGTTCCACACACAGGTAGTCCTATGACGTAATCCAGTACATTCCACACAATCCCAAGCATGGAGTGTTTTCTTCCCCCCTTAAGTCATACCGCTGGTAAACAAGTAGCAGAAGCTGCATGTCCATTTGATACACTTATTGATAAGAAGGCTGCTGAGGAACTCATTCACACTGGAGTAATATAAGGTATAAGTTACTTATGTATCCTAGCTTTCTCTTTTATTGTGTTGTACTAGACACGAAATTCATATCCACCTTATTCGGTTAATGAATGGGTTTCTCTGGATATACAGTTACAAATACACAAATTTACACAATCTTCAATGGCATCATGAAAGGGATATCCAGCTTTAACTGAATTCTAAAGCAACTGAACACAAATTATGGTTTACACTTTACTAAGGAGAATGGTTTCATATCCAAAATATTGTAGTATAATTAAATTGTATGAGAAGCAGCACAACACCATTATAAAATATAAGAAGAATATATAAGAATATAAGAAGAAACAATGAAACCATGAATTAAATTTCACATTTGTTACACATATTCAAGTAAGTAAACACAGTTTTCACCAAAGATTTTACAACTGGAAATCAGGGAGAAAAAAAAGGAGGTGGAAGAAAAAAAAACAACTAAAGAAATCTCTAGTATTCATTTTAAACAGTTTCATATTTTTTAAAAAATGCTTAGTTACAGATAAAAATTTGGAATGACATCACATTCATCAAACTGACCATTTAATGTAACAATATTGCGTCTCACTGATAAATCTGCTATCAATTAGAAGCTGTAAAATTTCATTAAACATAGACTAATCATAGCTAGCACTGTAACATGACCTATGCATGCATTTCATGTATCACAACATAACAACACTGCACTTTCATATTCCTGGTATCATCTTAAGGACTTAAAATGCAGGTTTTCAGAGACAGAACCAAAAGGAAAAAACAGAGAAGAAAAAAAGGAAGTTGCTGAAACAGAAACACTGAGATAAATATGCAATATCTGCCTGAAGCAGACAGGAATTCAATAGACAGGCATATATGTTCAAAAATAAAACAAATAAAATACAAATGCTGAACTGTGTGACCATATTTCCACCTTAATGTCCTAGCAACTACACAAAGTAGGTAAGTGTGCTTTCATGCTTTATGGCCTCCTAAGAATCTCCTCAATGCTATTACAGCTCACTAATCCATAGTTGCCTTGTATTTGTTCTAACTGTATTACATTATTATTATTAATATGAATAATATGTAATAAAGGTCCAGAAGGATATTAATAATTTCTGACATCATTGCATGCTGTTCTTCAACTGTTACACTTTAATTACTATATATACTTATATACATATTTCAAACAAAATGGAAAGGAATGAAGGCAGTGTAACCATCAACATCACTAACAATATGACAGAACACAAAGTTCAGCATAGGTTTTACTTATGGTCTTCACAGGACTTTTAAAGACGGCAAATGACAGAAGACATGTATTACACACATATTCACCAGAGTTCTTTCAGCCTATTGTCTTTCTTCCTTCCATTCTGACACCATTAACAAGTTCCATCCTGTCTTTTGTGGTTCCTGAATCTTTCTTGTACTGTGTCCCAGTCCTGAATGACATCTTTTCTATTAGAGGCCTAACAGCTATTCACCTTTCTCTGCTATCTATACATATAATTCTTTTTATACTTCAGAATTATTAATTTCCATGTATGTTTTCCCCTTACTCCTACTTTTTCCCATTCCTTGGGATCAGAATCAACACAGAAAGATCAAGACAGTTGGGAGACCACATCTACTGGCTCAGCATCCCTACCTAGCAGCATAAAACATTATTTTTAACCTTCATTTGTCAATAATTATGACTTAGCCCAATTACCACCACTGGAATCATCATTCCATACACGACTAGCTTCTTACAAAGTCGATAAACTTTAGTCCATTTTTCTTACAACACTATTTTACCTACTTATTAATCAAAACCAACCTAACATCTTATCACATCAAATATAGATTACTCAGTCCATCCTAGAAAGCTATCATTAATCTGGCTGATTTACAGTAGAAAAATTATTGAAAAATTTGGATGGTAATAAAACGTAAACCTTTTCCCATCTCTAGAAGTGTTCAAGGTCAGGTGGGATGGGGCTTGAAGCAACCTGGTCTAGTGGAAGGTGTCCCTGCCATGGGAGCAAGGTTGGAACTCGATGATCTTTAATGTCCCTTCTGCTCCAAACAGTTCTATGACTCTGTGATTCTACATCATTTTAATAAAACCAACCTCAGCTAAAATAAGTTATGAAATATCAAACATTAGACTAGTTGCATCTGTTCTGCAGGCACTTCTGCTACACTTCTACTAAGGCAGAAACTGAGAGAGAAGAGAGACTTTCTCGAAACAGGAGGAAAGTTGCATTAACTCAAGCTTAGCTTTTCATGTCCCTTTAAAAGACCTGGACCGAGGTTTAGGTACACTACAGCCACTGCTGCAACTACGTTTTCCACATACTTACTGAAGCTAGTGTGAAACTAGCCAGTCCAAGTGCTGTGACTCATCTAATCATAGCTCTGACAAACTAAGCACAGGCTGCAGAACCTGCCTGAGAACCAAAACAAATCTGCAATTATTAAGTGTCTCTGTACCTCCTTTCCCACAGACATAGACTCTGCAGGAATCCCAGATCACTACACAGGGGAGAGTGACTGCTGTTGAACGACACCCAAGTGCCCACAAAATAGTTTCAATATTGAGTGTTAAGCACAGATTTATAAGAAAAGCAAGAAAAAAACTTGCATTTACAGTGAAACCAGACAGTTTATAGATAAATAGAGAAACCAGGCCCCGACGTAATTATCATATACTCAAGTTCAATTAAAAGTTTATAACTTTTGGAAAAGTATTTTTATTATTTGACACTAATATTTTAGTTATTTTTATATATATTCATACACCTACCCAACTCATCAAAACCATTATTACATTTACAGGAAGGTGTCTCCAAGATGTGACTATTTACAGTATCTTCTCTATTTTATGTCTTTCCAAATAAAAATTATTGACATTTTGATACAGAAATACTTGTTCCAAGACATAAAATGAACGTTTTATATCTAAGAGGTACAAGACAATGACACACGAAACTCTTACATGAGAGGGACACTGTACCTCACAATGGTATTTTAATAAATCAGGTTCTAAGATACTAATAACAAGAACTGATTAAACACTATATATTAAAAGAAAATATTCTTCAACCCCCACATATACCCTGTCAAAGAAATGATAGGAATGGAGAATTAGTGTGTAGCTCCAGATTTGGAACCTCAGAAGATCAGTGTATCAAATTTAAATAACTGAAAACTCCAGGTGGCAAGTCGAGTTTACACAGATCACAAAATATGTAATCTCAGTATTTCTGTAATTTATGCATCATGTACAATTTATTTAAATTGCTGGCATTTTTGAGCTTGTTTTGTTTGTTTCTTCCAGTTGGTTGAATAAAAATGTTGGGTGAGGAAGAAGGGAGGCAAAACAAACAAACAAATAAAAATTAAAAAATTTCTTTGATGAACAAGAAAACATAATTCCACAAACTACTTCAATAAATTTGCATTTCCTAGTGGATGGGTTCCCATACATGAGAATCCCAAATGAGCTGCCACGGCAAGCAGATGATTTTGATAATATGACAGTCTCCTCTGCTTTCTGTTGCAGTTGGACAAGCAAGGAGTTTCTGTACACAAGAAATTGAAAGCTGACTCACAGCACCACAGTCCCCTTCTGTGGGTTAAGATACACAGTACCCCAGCACCTGTAGACACTGCTGCTGATAATACAAGACAGACAACATTTTTCTTGAGAAATGCTCCACAGCTACTCAGGTAATCACAATAAATATAAAAAGGAGATAACAAACTAACTCTCAAATAATATCTCTGGTATGAAAAGAATGAAAGATGCTAAGTTTCAGAGATATTGCTTAAGGCTTTCTGCAAAAACAGGATACATCTTCAGGACATACAAGTACATTAAATAGTGAGTTAATTCAGTTGTACAGACAGCCATCAAGCATAGTAACATGCATTTCAACAGGGAAGCACACTCACAGTCACAAATGGATTTACAGGGTTCTAGTTAGGATTGTGCTATAGTTACTACCACACTTCCTGCTTTCCAAAAACCAGCAAGATTAAAGGTACCTCTAGCAGATGTACACAAACCATGACTGTTATTCTAAGCACAAAACAATTCAGAATACTCAACATCGCATAGTCATTTTTCTATGATCATAATGTCCTGACCATGGCTTTTCGTTTTCTGAGGTTTGGTTTTGTGGGGTTCTTTCAGGTGTTTTAGTTTAGGTTTGTTGGGAGGTTTTATGTAGGTTAGGCAGTGGGCGGGGAGAGGAGTGTTTCTTTGTGTGTTGTTTTGGGGTTTTCTTTTGAGGGGGGATGTTGCTTTTTGTTTGATTGTTTGATTTTTTGAAAGGAAGAATATTATGAGGACCCACATAAAATCTTACTTATAGATTAGTCCCATCCTGCTATCACACTGCAATTCCAGTTAAGTAGAATAAACAAATGCTTTGACCTTTAATGAATTATTAAGAAATATTATTNATTAGTCCCATCCTGCTATCACACTTCAATTCCAGTTAAGTAGAATAAACAAATGCTTTGACCTTTAATGAATTATTAAAAAGAAATCAATTTTCTTAAAATTTCTGTAGTAAATTTTGTCTTAGATACCAGCATACAAATACTTGTGGAAAAAAGAGTGACAAACTCAAAACATAACATGTTCACCACATCTGTACACCATGTGTTTTTAAGACAGTAGTTTCCAGTTGTGACAAAGTAAATCTTAGAGGGAAAGTCACAGATTCATGGCTGTGGAGTTTCCAAAAGCATTTTTTAACCAAGGAGCAAAACAAGGGATGAACAAGCCATTCAACTTGGATACAATTTGGAGATGAATAGGTCCACAGTCTGTCATCCTTTCTTCCACGAAAGCAAAATCTGATCAGACTTAATTGCAAAGTTAAGTTACTGCAAGCTTTACCTACATCTCTTATTGTAGTACACATTAACTAAGGCTGTCAGTGGATGTACATGAATGTTATGGAGGTAAAACAACCAAGACTTCTTACTTCATGAGTTTTCAAATTGTACAACTACCCTCTTTTTATAAAGATGGCTCTGTTAACTCACTTTTGATAGGAGTTTTTGTGTTTCTGGATACAAATTGTGATGATTTTCCTCTATTTGTCCTGAGCTTTATTTCTGAAGGAATTTTAGAGCTCTCAAGATAATCTTTTCTCCTTGAATTGTGAAGGAATGGGGTTCGCAATTCTTTTTGTAAGAGGCCTTCCTTGTCTTCAATTCCAATTATGTAAATCTAATATTGCAAACTCCACTACTTGTTGCTTCAAACAGATACAAAAAATAGACATTAATGTGTAATACCCTAGATTATTGTCTAAATAAATACATGTTGTTTCCTTAACTCCGTTTTTCAGCTCAAAATGGCATACAGAATAAACTTATCTTTACATTTGGCAAATATTTCTGAATACTATATCCAGTTGACTTCAATTAATGCATTCCTTATTGATTCTTTTAGTTCATAACATGGCCAAAGGGAATATTACAAAACACAATATGCATGTCCCTCTGAAAGGTCTAGGAGACCTTTGGAGTTCCAGTATCTAGAGTGGAACAGGACAAACCCAGAGCATGAGTGCACCTGCCTTTTCCTTTTGTTTTTGTTTTCCTGTCACTATGGGATGTCAGGACAAAGTAAGTGATGCTTTATGAACCTTGTCAGACTATATGTTTCATTGCAGAAGCTTTCAGGAACACTGCCTGGAAAGAACAAACTCGATTTCCGTACTCATACTTCTGCAAACTCTTCATAAAAATACTAAGAAAACAAGTAATTTGTGACAGCTACCACAGCTGTCTAGAATAACAGTATAGACTGGATGAGGTCTTTTCCAACCTTACTGATCCTATGATTCTATAGGATAGCAGAGCATAGTATAGATTACTTCCAGTTGGAAGGGGACCTACAACAATCCTCTAATCTAGCAGCCTGACTAAATCAGGGCTGCGCAAAAGTTAAAATGTTATTAAGGGCATTGTGAACACTGACAGGCTTGGGACATCCACCACGTCTTTAGGAAGCCTGTTTCAGTGTTTGACCAACTTCTCCATAAAGAAATGTTTCCTAATGTCCAGGCAGATATCCCCGGTGCAGCTCTGAAGCATTTTCACAAGTCCTCTCACTGGATCCCAGTGAGAAGTGATCAGCTGCTCCCTCTCCCCTTTCCTTCCTAGGGAAGCTGTACACAGCAATGAGGTCACCCCTCAGCCTCCTCTTCTCCAAACTTGATAAACCCAAAGTCTTTGGCTGCTCTTCATGGGACATTTCCTCCAGTCTGTTCACCAGTTTCGTTGCTCTCCTCTGGATGCATTCACAGATCTCTTAAACTGAACACAGGATCGAAGAGTGTTGCTGTTCTTTGTCAGTAATGAGCTCTTTACCCTAACACCTAAAGCGCCTACCAAACTGACAGAAAACATTCCAAAATTAAATACACCTATTATTTTTCATCCAAAAAGGACTTCACACTTCAAGTACATTTTACATTAAGCTATCTACTGCTAACAGCAAATATATATAGGCAAATAAATGCAAACAGCAACAAATGAATACTGCTTTAACAAGAATGTCCTGGAAGAGATCAATATTGATATGTACAGTTCTAAAACATGCTAAGTATGTATCACAATTTACCTTAATTGTTAATGAATTTTTTATTATTTGATTTGCTAATTTGGTGGAAAATATTGCGCATATAGAGAAAGGAATGAAATCTCAGAAATGCTGCCTTGTATTTCACACAGTTTCATCTGACCTTGAACAATGCTGGTGCAAATAGCCCAGACAAATTAGATTTTACATTTACAAGAATTCCACAGTGTGCACATCTAAGAGTGTGAATGTCTCCTGACAATTTTTCCAGGTTGTTCTCAGAAACAGGTAAGAATTTCCTTGCTAAAACATCAATTGGCTCCCAATGGGAGTTACTTTAGGTAGGCCTGAGGAATAAGAAGCTTCAGAATTATGGCCTTTCCGTCACAGTACAGCAGCTCAAGAAAAAGGACAAGAGCAAGGGATTAAGGAAGCTTAGATATTGTTCACAATTCAAATTAATCTTTGAGTAGATGATGGGTTATAAGTGACAGATGAATAAGGGAGCAGAATTTTCAAGTAAGTGTTGCTTCTGTCCCACAGCAGGGAAGATTTGCTTAGCCGAAATGCAGTTTCCTCAGTGCCTGACTGATGCAAGGACAAACAACAAGGCATAAATTTAAGCTAAATTAATAAAGTTAAAGAAGAAATATAGTTTTGTTTTTCTACTTTTTAAGCAGAAAGTTGGTGAGTCAAAAGAGTAAATCAAGCATGTAAAATGTACAGAAGAAAAACAGCAGCAAATACCAGTGCTTGAGCTCTCCTAGAAGTCTTTTCAGTCATTTGAAAAGCCCTTCTACCAAAGATGAGAAATCAGATATACATGCTCAGAGATTGCTCATCTGTCTTGTACAAGAGTAATATAATATATTCAGAATAGCCTAAGCAAACATGAAGCATCCTATATGTAACTATCTTTTATACAATTAATTATAAATTATCATAATATTTTTTAAAAATTAATATATATTAAATTAGTCAATCAGAAACAAGCTTTATCTTTTTCTCATGAAGTCTGTATATATATCCTTGATACTACAAATGAAAATAAACCTCAAAAACCCACAAACATTAAACAACAACCCAAATCAATTAAGACTAACCATACCTATCTAAAAATGCAGAAACCTGAAAGGTGAATAGTGTAAGCAATCGCGTGTATTGCATTTAGTTGGCCTTTTGTCATACCATGTGCTGGTGTGTCAAAGCAAAAAATCTGTTTTAGTAAGTACAGTTACTTAAATAAATAAATGAAGCTGTTCAGGACTGACTTTTAAAGCTACTTGATTACACAGCATAGGATAGCAGTATTTTTTTTTTATATAAAGAGGTTTAAAATACTTTAATAAATGCCTTTATGTTACAGGATTTTGTATTCCTGAGACATAAATAAAACAATAAGTCTGTAAAGCTCAGAGAATAACTACATAAGCCATTTTACAAGGAGGATATACTTTTCCTTCTTTTCTATGAATGTATAAAGCTCTCCTTCAAGCTCTTACTAAATCTATTGATCTGTGAAACACAGTGCACTCCAGGGAGGCAATTCACTTGACGTTATATATCAAATGATGAGATGAATAATGATCATACCATTTGGTAATTAAACATCTTACAAACCTTTTAACTGACTGAACGTCAGAAAGGTCAAATGAGATCAAACCTATTTTTTTGTTGTTTTTAATTGTTTTTTATATTTGCAATACAGAAGTTATATTTAACAGTAACTATTATATTACATGGCAAAACCAAATTATTAAACATACTTTTCATTCCTATTAGGCAGTTTGAATACATAAGAGAAATAGTTCTTTCATCCCGTGGTCCTATTATAATCTTCATTTTGCATCTTACAGAGAAGTAGCCACTCACCAGTATAGTGCAAATAACTAGTAAAATTATGAGATTAAGGGAAATGAACAGCACATAGAGCAAATCTAAAATATACCAGAGCACTAAGAAATTAAAAAACGTCTTTGATAACTTCCTGTAAAGTTACAGGAAACTGACATTTTATTAGATAGCAAGTAAGTCCATTTCAACAGTTTGAAGACACTAACAGTGTTTGTCAACTTACACATTAATTTGGACATTTAATCTACTATTATATAGTAACAATTTAAATGTTTGATACTAGAAATAAATCCAAAATATTTAATAAAGAAGACACCTACAACTGTAATTTCATGAACAATTTTGTATTTCGCTTGTAAATTTTTAAGTTGCAAAGGCAATCAAAAGATGCAGCAAAGGCTGTTTTTACTATAGACTAACAAGTCAAAATCACTTGCCACAATAGCTAATGCCTCTGTCAAATGTGGTTTCTAGAAAGACAGCGTCTATACAAATACATCTTCAGTACAGCCTTATAGGTTACCATAAATCAAGACCTTCATTGCCAGAAAGAATAAATCCCTCCATCTTAATGGAAGCTATCATCAGCCTTCACGGCCCAAATCACATCAGATCCCAAATATTAAGGAATGTCTTAGGATTTTCCTCTAGTTATTTTCTTAGAAATCTTTATTGACTTAAGAAAACATTCAATGTCTTTCTCAAAAACAAAGTGGGACAGATCCAGTCAAGTCTCACAAATACACAATTGCACAAATACACAATCAATATGTGAAATAACACACCCAGTAACAGCCTATATCTATGTGACAGTTCTGTCTCACAGAAGAGCAAACTAGCCACTCTCAAAAACCGGCCTCAGTCTACTGAGGTCAGTTTCCCAGTGTTGCTCCAGGTGCTTCTGCACAGCTAGAGCTAATCTGGAAAAGAGAGGTCTCTGGGGCAGAAGTTGAAAGAAAGAGAGGATTTTTACAGGGCATCTAAAGAAGTAATGCAGGAGATGAATTTGGCAGCCAAAGGACAGAGTTTTACTGGAAAGCCTCACATCCATGCAGCACACTGGCTGCTACTACGGGACATGAGAGGGATGTGGGAGATGATACCTTCATAACATCAACTGCCCGTTGCTCACAGTACTTTGTCTTCCTTTGTCTCGAGGCTGGGAACAGAGGTCAAGTTCGCAAAATGAAAAAGAGGTAATTAAATCACATGCTCTATCTTCTGGGATCTTTTAAGTATTGGACAGGGTATTCAAGTTCATAACATAATAACTTAAAAACACTGCCCTATCAAATACATTCAATCCATCCAATATATAGCTTTTTCAAGCCTAATAGATCAAATAAATTTAAAATAACTTTAATGAAAAATATTTCTGAATTGCAAAAATAAAATAATATAAATGATAATACTTCTTCAGATCTGCATTTCTAATACTATCCAAACATACAGTATTCAGAAAATTTTCTAGAGACAGAGAAAAAGCAAATACTCATTTTTCTAAAAGCTTAACATGCAAAAATCAGGGGGAAAATGTCACTTTACTGTAAGGAACTGGACTATTCCATTAAACTTTAAGGATAAGTAAATAACTGTGGGACCTGCGCAACAGAACAACTTCCCTTAGAAAAACAAATAAACAGGTGCTGAGATCAAATTTTAGGGGATAATTACACATGTGAATTAAGCACTGACCTGGGAAAAGATGTTCTGTGCAGGCTCAAGGGCTTCAACATATGCTCACTTAGCGAACAGCTGCAGCAGTTATGGCTGCTTCTTCCCTCTCCTTCCTTTCCCTACTGTTTGTTACCTTCAAAATGCCAGAGCTGCCTGTTGCCACTCAAGAACTGGCAAAATAACCATACAAAATGACCATATGAGTAATGCAGAGCCAAGGAGCATGGTTTAAACTGTTACGGATTTTCTATGGCGTCGGTTGGGCATTCATTTCCACATTAATTTTGTTTCCTTTTTGACAGGTTGAAGAAGAGAAACAAGAAAAAATGCAAACACAAGTTCTGGTGGAGGGGCAATAATTAATTTTAGAGAGAGGGAAAAGATACCTAGAACTGAAGTACCTGTTCATTAAATAATTATGTGCTTTAGTTAAAAGAATTATCAATAATGGTGAGTCTAACACGTCTACAGAGAAGATGACGGATTTTACAAATGGAAATGCTTATGTTCCACATTATTTATAATAGTACTGCTCAAAAAAGCAAAAGTAAAATGATTCTGTCACAACAGAAAACTTTAAATATTCTTCCATTCATTCAGTAATTCAGTTCAAAATTTCAGCTTTATTTTTAAGAGTAAAATAAAAAATAATGCTGTCGTTCATTTAGTCCACTTAACCAGCAGAGAGAAACTGGCCTGAGGCAAAGTTTCAGTACAGAAGTTTGTTTTGTTGGGTAGGGGTTTTCTGGTTTTTTCTCTTTTTTTTTGCTTGTTCATATGTTTTTAAGAAGAAGAAGGAATCTTAGAAGTAAAATTTCATTTAAGAAGAAGGAGAGGGATGATGATGCAGAGATTACAAAATCCTGAATTTATCTTTTTTTAATTAAGTAGCAACAATCAAATTTAAGAAAAAAATACGCCTACCTAAAGCTGAAATCCTTTGACTGGATTGAGCAAAAATTTTCTATATGATATAGTTTTAATTCTTTATGAAGTGATGGAAAGAGAACTGGATTTGCATTATGTCATGAAAATGTATCTTAGAGAAGACAGAAAACTATGTAAAAATGAATGAAAAACGGCCATGTAAGAAAATTTTCATCTTAAAAAGAAGAAAGCTAAACATTCACCAACTTGATGTTAGCATGCAGATAATAAATATTAGCTTCAAATTAGTTGCAAAACATTTAAGACATGAGGTCACATGCTCTTGTCATAGCACACTATCCATCTGCTTTAATTTTAAGTGTTTAGTAAATAGCTTCACCCAAATAATACAGAACAATATTAGGCTGTAAATTCAATTACAGACAGGAAATATATATCTATATATATATAGATATATATGTATGTATCTCAATAGATCTAAAACAAAATTTAATTTAGTTTCTCCCTCAAGTATAAAAACATTGAACTAAAATTACAGTCCATTGTCCACTAGTGCTGTTACCTATAAAACTGTACTTAACCAAAGCATATAGATTCCAAATTTAAATTTCTATATTTTACAAACTGAGGTACCATGTCCCACACCTTATTCTTGAGAAGTCACATATTTTGTGCAAACTGTACCAAGTAGTTTTAACTTTGCAGCCTCAGATTACATGCCTGGTAGGTTTTTTTCCCAAAATCTTCACTGGATCAGTCATAATTAAATGAATTTTTAAATAGGTACTCAAATCTATATGCTTATGTTTGGATGTAGGACCAGAGACAACACATGAACCAAAACATAACCTATTTTGCTTCCCTAGATAACTCAAGCTCAGAAATTTTAAAGTTTCTTCAAAAATTAAATTGTGAATATCTGAATTTATTAGAAAAAAATTGATGCAGTTAAGCACAGTTTTCCCCATCAAATCACCAGTAAAAACCTGTCGTCTATAAGACTATATAAGTCTATAAATAAGACTTCTATAATGCTGTGACTGACAACAATTACCACTAAATAGCTGTTTTACAGACTACATTCAAAATTCTGAGGCCTAGTTCCTGAGGGACAGTGATCTCTGTCTGGTTCCTAGATGACAGTGGTCACATAAAAAAGAAAAAAAAAGATCATTACCTCTTTCTTTCCTAGATCCCATAATGCATTTTCCAGAGAAGAGAAGAAATCACTCCCCAAGACAGTTAACAAGCACCACTTACAAACACAAAGCTCATTTAAAATCAGCTTTTTAGGGAGGGTAACTCTCAAAGCAATCAAATAAACATCTATGCCATTTTCAAGATCCCATTTATTTTCAGGAATTAGATGTGATGTTATTTCTTCCATATGTAGTTACTTGAACTGAATTGCTTTCTTTATTGCCTACATTTATTTATTTTTTAATAAGGATTTGAAATAGTTAGTTCATCACATTTATCATAGAATGATTTCTGGATAAGGTAACTTCAAAAGCATGTCAAAAATACAGAATTTTTTTATGGTGTTGCTGAACAACACAGGAAATCGTAACATGAAAATCAGTCTTTCAGAATTACTTAAGATACAGTCAAATAAGAGACCAAGCTGAGAAAAACAGCACAAATCAGTTGCTCCGAGCAATATGGGAAACCACATTTGATTTTCTTAAGTTTTAGAGAAATCCCAAGTAAACTACTGTTGAGGCTTCCATTACTCTTGATAAAACTAGCTTTTATTCTGTCTAAATCAATCTGTGTTGGAATGCTCACAGGCCTCAGCATTTTTTCCCAAAGATTGTGCTAATGGCATAATGGCTTTACAATTTAAGTAGAAAAACCTATGAGAGAGAGAAAAGGCTATGTAACACAGAAATGAGCAGGGATTCTTTGTCTTGGACGTCCCATCACAGAAAAAAACCCAAAGCAATTGTAAGTATATAATTAAAATCAACTAAATTAATTTTCTCCGTTCCCTCCGAATGACAAGACTTTCCAAGAACTTCATTTCAGATACACAAAACTAAAGGGTTAAAACAGGGATTTGTGGCAGAGTTGTGTCTTCTTCTATTCTATCCCAAAGGAAGACAAAGCGGTTGATGACCCTATTATCCTACTGAATGTCAGAAAGAGTACCACAGGGTAAATGTCAAAATTTTAAGTCTCGAACTGCTTTGAGAGCATGAAGAGTTTGACCACATACAGTTATCAGCATGAGAACAAGAGAAAAAAGACCTGGTGCCAGTGCTCAGCCTTATAAGCACAATAGAGTAATTTGCACTCTTAAAAATAGACTCTTAAAAATTTGCACTCTTAAAAACATACAGGATGGGTATCATTCATGTTTCTTAAGTTTATTCACAGTCTTATTGAAAAAGAGATTTTGATCAACATCACCCCTGCCACAAGCAGCCATGTATTCTGGTTAACAGTTGACCTGAATAAATATAATAAATAAATTTCCAGTTAATGTGGAAATCCATCCTTACTATGTTTTTCTAATCTGTCAACTAACTCTTGCAAGTAATTTTCAAATAGCTCATTCAACATTTATTTCTTACTCAATATTCATGAAATCTCACTAGCATCCCATCCAAAAGTACAAATAGCACAATCTTTTACAATCAGTTTCTTAACTTTGAAAAATAAAATAAAATTAGTAGTGGATACTTAAATGACTGTGTTTTCAAGTGGTACACTGAGGTTGCATCTGCCAACTTTGCTGATAAATTTGTAACTTTTTTTGTATTTAGTTCCTTTATTAACTCTGAGTTTGACAGAATTCATTGTACTAAACTAAAATACAGATGTGTCTTGCTTTCTTGAAGAAGTGGTCCAACTACTAAGAAGGAGTTCACTAGTGTGACTAAAAAGACTAAAACTCATTTTTATCCAGATAAAAAAACTAGTCATATATTATCTGTTGTATTTTTAGTCATATTATTATGCATTATCTTATTTCTAAAAATACCACAGACGTACTACAATGCTTATCTACAGAAATTCTTTACAAAATAAAATGTTGTGAAGAATATTTGACCATTATTCTGAGCAGTTTGTCCCAATAGCTTTAGCAGGTCATATAATTTGTGTACTATATCTCTATACTTTTAGAAATGTTTTTAGCAACTTGATTTGTAATATTAAAAATTATGTCACTTACTGATTACTAAAAACCGATAAAAAGCAGAATTTTGCATTTCACAAAATTATTTTCTCAAATACTAAACTCACCTTTAATTAACCTCTATTATTTTTTTAATTAAAGTTTAAGAGACTGGTTATCTATCACCAGTCTCTTAAAGAATCAGAAGCAATAAGAAAATAAAATCAGCATATCCATTACTTTTATATTAAAAATAATCCCTCTGTTTGAGAGAAGTAACAATTTAAACACTGATGGAAATGATATTTTCAACAATTATAATTTTGGTAAAAGCCATTAACAGTGTAACATCAAGCCAGTAGACACCTTTTCCTGGTATATTGTGCATAAAAAGTATTCCCATCTGTTTCAATGCTCTGGCTTTTTCATGGGCTTAAACCTGTCAAATTATTCCATTTGATTTCGGAGAATTCTCATATGGCAATCTATTTTATTTACTTTATCTTCAATAAAATGGTTGAGTGAGCATTAGCAACTATGAGACACAAGTTTCAATCAGTCCTCTGGCAAAGGCGTCAATCTACATTAGACCTACAATGCTGTGAGCTGCAGCCAGAAAGCTGGAGTGAGACAGGGCAACAGTGAATGAGTGAGCAAGACCTAATAAAGTAGCAGTGGAGAGAGAGAAAATTCCCCCTAGACAATACCATACACGGCTTATATAATGTGTGTGCCTAGTTCAACACACCAGTAGCTCCTTAATAAAGCTGACAGCTAAAAAGGAGATTCAGACTCCAACTTCATTTTACATGACAACTACAGTAATGGCCCTCTGTTCTCAAGCAGGCCACGTTTAGAAACCTGAATTCAGTTCAGTTAAAAATTAAGAGTTCTCGCCTCTCTCATTCATGTCACATAGGAGGAAGAATCATAAAATTATTAAGATGCACGCCATTTTCTCCTCATTTCATACAGTTGATAAAACCATCAGGTTTCAACTAACTTTTCCTTAAAAATTTCTGTGCTGGAAAGCACAAAACAATCAGTGTAGTTAAGCAATAACTGATTTCTGAAGACAGTATCATTAACAACTAATTCCAACAAATGTGGAGCATCACTCCTAGATGCCACAAAAATATGTCCCAAAGCACAAACTTTGTAGTAACTGATGCAAGTTCATATTTGATATGGGCTGTAAAAAGAAGATTATTGCAACAGTGCTCTTCCCAGCAAATCAGACCATTAAGACTGTACTTAATGTTTAGCTGAATTGAAAAGCTGGCCAGTTTAAATCTATAGTTTGATATTATGTATAATCATAGCAAAAATTTACTGCCTTGTATTTCCAGCTCACAAATTCAGTTCTAGCAATGTACACTACATTTTGACAAAAGTTGACTTCAGGTTCCCCCCACATCAGTAATTTAGAGCTATTCAAAACCATCCTGGAAAGATAATTCAAAATTCTACAATAAATAGTGTCTCTGTTCTAATACAATTCCATTAAAGTATAAAGTACTGTTTATGTTTCAGACTCTTCCTGCTGGAAACCATATTGAGGACAAAGCCCATCAAACCCCATCTAATTACCTCTGGCAAACCAGATACCATCGTTTTCTTTCAGCATTATGCTGTATATCCTCCTTTCATTTGCTTACAGAAGTATTAAAACTCATTTGCCTTCTGCCCAGACATGTGGAAGGGTTAGACTTCCTTGTGGACAAAGTTAATGCCAATCCATCATGCAGCTAGTGAAAAACATCCCATCTTTCACATGTTGGTCATCAAAATGGTCACCAGCAGTGAGTCCTTACATAACTCTTGAGAGAATTTCAGTGCAGGTGCAATATACATATATGAGATATTCTTCTGTACTAAACAATATAATTATGTTTGCCCTGTACAATACAAACATATACATATAGACTGAATATTTAATAGCATACAAAACGTATACATATACAATACATGTACATGGGTTGTGATGTTTCAAGTTTTTGTTTCCTGTAGCATCAGAAAGAAACGGGAACGAGCACAATGTCTCCTCCAAACTGACCACACAGAAGAGCTAGACCAATTTAATAATCATTAATACCAGAATTTATTTAGTTTTTTTTTCAAAGCCTAAGTAACTCAGAAAACACAGATGCAAATGTATCACTAAGAGTCCCAAAACTGTCTATTTAAGTAATTAGTCAAAAAATTAAACATTTTTTCTTTGCTTTCACATTTCTCCAATAAAAATTTTTGTCCTGTTTTCAGTTTTTCCAGGTCTATCTCAGGTTTTCTAAAACTTTGTCCTAAACAGTTAAGTGTTCTATTGAGAGGACAAAAACTAAACAGATTTTTTCTCTCTGTTAATTAAAAATATATTCATAAATGCAATTCCATTTTCATGCATACCTATCACTACATTTATGACTGAATCCCAGTTTTCAATCAGTGCAAACACACCATATCCTGCTATAAAAGAACCTATTAATTCTAAATACCACACTGAAGAACTAGCATTCAGAATTTACTACTGTTTCTTCATCGATTGCAAAAACATTCCTTCTCTGCTTTCACATACTGCAAGAAATAGAGACCACTGCTACAAAGGCCAAAAGGATTTTGGCTTCCTTTACAGAAAGGATTTTTATAGAATATATTTAACTTAAAGTTATGGAAGAAAATAATGGAGGAAGCAGAATAGCAGTTACTTTCTTTCATATGCTTTAAGTTTCAGACATACTGGAATTCAATAAAATTATGCTGCCAAACTGTTATAGATGCACAAGTCAGTTATACTGCATTTTGGACACTATTTGTCAGAACATAGTAAACTTCCAGAAAAAATATCCTTTAAAAATTAAAACACTCTTGCTGACTCAACAGATTTGAATTACTAGAGTTTTTATCAAACCAAACAATTCTCCAAAATACTGACATTGTCTGTCAAGTTACACCATTCAGACATGTACAAACATGTGACAGAAATCCAGCCATATTTCCACTGCTACATAGAAAGCAAAGAATCTGTCATTTCTTACTGTTTTTTCTATTGAGGAATGGAAGAAAAAACCACTGTTTTGCAAATATATTACTACATACTAACACACAGTCATACAAACGTTTGCACATGATGTCAGCAATATCTACAGTTTCCCTATATAATGCTGTATATCCTTTGATTTACAACACTGATACACCTAACTTTTATTCTTTTCCTGGCTTCACCACATTCATATTGTAGCCTTCCAGCCAGTGCCTTAACTCCTTGGAAAAAGGTGAAGTTAAATTAGAAAAAAGGAATTTTCCTTTCTTATTACCCAATGAAGACAGTCACAGTGAAACACGTACCAGAGCAGTCTTGTTTTACACTACTATGAACTAGGTTAAAAAGGTCTGTGCTTCCTCCCAGAGCGTAAAACTTTAAAAAACTTGTTATAAACATAGTTTCAGAACTAATTACTGTCACCATCATTAACTCCTCTGGAACAGCTTCTTGTTCTTTCCTTCCAGAGGCATCAATACATTAAGATGGATATACCAATATCATGGAGTGTATAGGTATATCAGAATATCTCATAATACCTTAGCAGTTACTACACATAGCATATAGGGAAACAATACATATGTACTTCAGTAATACATATTTATATCTACATATTTGTTTCTACTTACTGATGTACATAGAAGCAATTTGGACTGGTTCCTATTATGGAAAGTTTGTTGTACCCTGTTGAAATCTACACCTTAAAAATTTACTATCTGGTCCAATTGACCATATTTTGCAATTGTTATGTTAAAATGTTGCCTAAAATTTTTGAATTTGAGAAATTCTGGGAATATTCTCAAAAAATTTTATACCTCTGTAGGAAATGTAAAATATGAACAACTGCAACACTCAACATACAGATTAATTCTTTGTTGCAATAGCAATTATGAAAAGTCCAAAATAAAGGTGACTGGCTTGCTAAGGTCTCATCTTACGCTAATTCCTTCAGGATCCCCTTTTCCAGATCTAAGTTAAAAAGACCTGATAGCCACTTGTACATGGTCCACTGAAGACAGCTGTGAAGGTCTGGAGCAAAGCAAGGTATTCAATGCAGGCATGCCCAGGCCCCAGTGTCACTATGCCCACTGACAGTGTGGTGTCACAGGCAGGTTCAGCCTGTTAGCACACAAAGCAGTTGAAACAAGGTTTGAACTCATGGTCTGTGACATCAGGGAATATTCCTGGTTACCAAAGGAACAAAGACTGTCCCAATTTCAAGAAACTAGGAACATCCAAAACCACAGATTTTTTACTATTTATTATTCCCTTTTAAAATTTTATTTTCTACAAGAAATACAATCTAAAACAAATTTCAAAACAAATTAGCTTAATTATCATACTTCTAATACAGCTGATGTAATGAAACTATAAAGCGTAAGTTAACTCCAGAGTTCCAGAGACCTTGGTGAGAGAACTATGGTTTCACTTATTTTCATGGTAAAAGCTGAAAATGCATGTAAGGAAATTCTAAATGAGTCAGATATTCTCTGCTATGCAGTCATAACACAAGCAGTCATACATCTCAGTGAATCAGGAAAAGCAGAGATCAGCTATTTGAATATGGACTGGTAAGCAAGAACAGCAATTCCAGAACAAAAGAAAGTTGCAAAAAACCTTAGATTTGTGATGCTTGACCTATACTCACCTCCTTCTTCTAAGCCTCAAAAAGACCTTTTAACTTCAACCTTGAACTGAAGTGATGTCCAAAATCAATTCTAGTACCACCATCCTGACAAAACAGAGAGAAATGTTTACAGCTGTTTAGACATCATTCAACAAAACCAACATAGAATCTGGCCTTATCACTCCCTCTAATTTGTTCCAGATGTGTTGATTCACAAGTAATCTGAAAGAAAGGAAGGAGTTATAATTTTTATTTTTTTGATTTTGACATAAAGCTGGTTGAAAGACTGAGCAAGTTGATTCTCTTAACAAGTAGTAAGCTTAAATGTAGTCCACAAAAAAAATATAATTGTTCAAGTTTTTTCCTTGCAGTAGACTGCCAGCTAAGGCATCACTCAAATCCTACTCTGATATTTTTATTCTATTTTGATTATTATAGTCCCAAGGGCAAACAAAAGGTTGGCTTCCCTGAAGTAGTTTGTTCTAGACAGAGAACGCCACACAATATCACTACCAGTAAGTTCACAGGGTCATCCGAAGGAAGGAACAGAAGCTGGGAGATAGCATGCCAATAAAATTTAAATCTATATGTATGTTAGGAAGGACAAAAGGACAAGCAAAAAGGGAAAAAAAAAAACCAGCTTTGAAGCTGAGACTGGAAGACTGCAATGAAGAGAGAAGTTTGGACAAGGCAGAAGAAATAAACAACATGAAGGTCCATAGAATATTTGGATTACATCTATGCCTGAGCACATTTTTATTTCCTGAAATCAACTGGCAGAGATAATCCTACATCTATGCTAACATAGTCACATATGCTCTGAAACAGAGGGGCTGCATAAAAATTATCTAATAGAGGTGGTCAAATAAATCTCTGGGAATTTTCTGGAACAATGTTGCAAAGACCTTAACTAAGGCAGAGACCTGGAAATATTTCCAGGCATTGTTTAATTTACTAATCTAGACACAGACTTAATGCCTGAAACTCTGCTATCTCTGAAGTAGATCCTACCAGCCTCTCGATGGTGCCTCTTGGCAATTCTCTCTTGCTGACAAGGTCAGAGAGAAGCAGGCTGAAGAATAAAATGAATGCAGAATTTTATAAAGAAAAGACTGCTTTCCCACAGTTTAAGAAAAAAATCTGTGTTCCAACTGGCATTATTAATACACACTGTGTTACAAGATGTTTGGACATTTAAAAGAGCTGCAGTTCTAACTTCTTCCTTTGTTTGTAGAATGTAACAAAACCTGCTGGGAAGGTCGAAGTTCCTAGAAAACTGAAAGCTACCTGGCAGCCTCTGTAGTAGAGCAAGTGAAGAAGGGAGAGCAAAGAATGACAGGCTGGAGGAATAAACACTACATGAGACCCCTGCACAGTAGGACAGCACTGGGAAATGAGAAGGATATCTTATGAGCTTAATACAAAGCAAGAAAGAGAAGAAAATGTTAAAAACAGGTAAGGATCCTAAGGCAAATATGAGGAGGTGAAGGGAGGTGGAAATTCTTAAAAGTTGTTGGAAAGTAAAATATGTGTCAATGAAACTTTGCTTGATGGTCATGTGCTCACCCTGGATCCACAATGTAAATGTCCAACCAACTGAGCAAAAAGCATTCACATCACTGTCCTATTTCCCATGAAAAGTTTGCAGCTTTGCCTCTAAATAGCTATGCCTCTAAGTCTTTGAAGTTTCTTCTGCACCTGAATTCTAGAAAGAAATACACATTACAGTTATTTCTTCAACTCTGCATCTTGTTGACAAATATTATGTAAGCCTCAAATATGAATATTCTGTATTTCTCTTTTTTCCTATACTCCATTACACCAAAATAATTTCAAATCATCAGTTTTCGTAGCTTGGAGTATATTAAACATCACATCTTTCTTCACTTCAAAAATAAAGCCAAGACAATCACAGTTATTATATATGCAATCTTATATCAAAACATGACTCATTTTGTTGAGATACAGCCTTTTTAGAAGAAATTTTTCATTATAACATTTTTTGGTAATTAGTCTTAATATGAAAACAACCATAATCATTAATCTTGATGATTGTAATTTTATCTTTGGTCTACTTCTGCATTTCTATACTTTTTCAGAAGTCCATAAGAAATATTTAAAGTGGTGAGGATGGCACAAAACAGGTGTGACAGATATGTCACAGACAGATAGCAAGTCTTAACCTATCAATTCTCTTTTTAATGTTACAAATTTTCATCTTTAGAAACTTATCTATTGACTTACGTTTCATTTATGCCATATTTCAGTGTGGTTTACCTGACGAAGGCAGCTGACTCTTCTGTTATAAACATTGATTTGTTTTGTTGTTAGCATCCTAAAACCTGGATCTGAATCATTTCAGTTTAACATCAACATTTCTCTACCTTCCCTCCACCTGGGCCAGCAGATTCCATCCCTTGGGCCCCAGCAGGTAGATCTTTAATGGTTTACCTATCTCCTACTGACAGTGCTTAGAGATATGTTTCTCCTTCTTCAATATCTAACAATTCCATCGGAAATCTATCTGAACCTTAAATAAAAATTTACAAGCAAATTCACAGATCTTATTAACCAAAGCCTTAATGCATCCTGATAGAACGTTAATTGTCACAGTTGTGTCAGAAATCCCTAGAATATTTTACTCAAAATGAAAGTCAAATTTATTCCTGGATGAGGACTTTCCTTAGAAACTTAACTTGAATGAATACAATGCCCATGTGCTGCAAACTGTTGCTTTAGCTCATTCATTTACTTGCTGCAATCACCTCTTAGCTTATTCTACATTTAGATCACAAATAATTAGGATAAGTTTCCCTGTTATACGTTTGTATACTGCCTCTAAGACAACATTTTGAGTTGAGACTATGTGTTCTTATTCATTATCCTGCTTTACTGATGGCCTTCAGTATTTTTTAAAATGTAAATAACCCCACCAAAGTGCACTACAGCACTTAAGCAGTTCTAGTATTTGATAGATCAAGTTCCCATGACGTGTCATGATTTCAGGTAAGACCTGCTTGTTCAGATTTCTTCTACAGTAAAATGGTTCCAACTGCATTACTGCTTGAAGTGGGTATTTGTATAGAATATTCTAATGAAGCACTAATCACCAAAGCATGCAAGAAAATTTTAGAACCTGGTTGAGGGCTATATATATAAGTTACTATTAAGCATGCTTGTTTTGAATCAGATAGATTGAGTCAAAGACACCACTGGTTTCACTAAAGCAAAAATGACTTGCAAGAGAGATTGACTATTCTTTTACAGACATAAACATTCCCTGGTATCTGTACCTACCATCTTTCTATCATATAGGACTCACACAAAAACAAAACTCTTGATTCATAGTAGGACTTCTGAGCAAGTCTTAAATTGTGCTATGTCATGTCCTGAATTTTATTTGAAAATACATCATTTACACACAATCTATAATGTATATGTTCCAAAAGTATGAAAAAAGTGCAAATTTACTTAATAGTCAGACTACGTATTTTTAATTATATTTAAACTACTTCAAGATGTTAATTTACACTATAAAAATATGATTTTTAAAGAATATTATATAGATCGCAGAACTGCAAATAGTAAAGAAACACCCCTTTTCTTCCTGATTCCAGGAATTCACATTTCTAGGACAGAAAGATACTCAGAAACTCATAACCAGATGAGCACTACTGAATGACGTTATAATTAACAAGAACATGTAAAATGAATTAGTGGTTATGTTTATAATCAGTCCAAAGTTAAATGAGCCAATGAAAAGATCTTCATACTACTGTGATCTCGTTAGCTAATTTTTACATACTACTTTACATTAATACTTAGTCAAATGAAGGCTGGATTACACTATCAGTGGGTCCAAATAGAAGCTTTATGGTGGTGGGAGAAGCATATATTTTTTCACATGGCACTGAGACAATAATGAATTCTTGAATGATTCTTGAGCTGTCAAGCTTCCCTACATATTTTCCAAATTTTTCAATGCTATATACTTATACAGGTTCACATTATATTCTATGCCACAAAAATTACTCTTGAATTTTTACAACATGGAATTTACTATGCAAAGCACCCATACTCTATTAATCCAGAAAACATGTAACTGTGCAAAGAAGTAAGCCAAGGATAATATAAAATTTACAAAAAATCATTAAAAATTTAATATTAAATGCCTTTGAAATTGCCTGGTGACAGCAAAAATGTCCACATGGACTAAATGCATCATCTCCTTCCAGTATGTTCCATCCACTGTGCAACTGATGCACAGGTTACATGTAACTCCTCTTGGGGAAGAGGGGCTGGGGCAGGGGAGCTGTTGTTCCATTTAGGTCTCACTTATCCTAAAGATTAATAGCACACTGATTACCTGTACTTATCAAAGCACACTGGAGAAAATGGAGACAGTACCAATGAATGGAAAGCCTGGAGTGATGGAAAAATCATCCCTCAGTCTTTTCTTCCAAAATCTCCTCAGCAACACTGTCTGAATAGTTGGATATACAGACTAAACCATCCCTGAGGCAGGTCTAACTTGCTTGACTTGCCCCTGCATGATAGATAACCTGTGTTGATACTAATCTTATAAGTATGCACGATATCAATATCATATTTATAGAGATTTCTGAACAATTTATCCAGTGTACACAGACACTATACCTTACTTTATCCTCAGGCATGTGTCTTTCTTCTGAAAACATACAATTTATTTTAAGACAACTCAAAGAAAAACTATTTTCCACTTGTTGAATGTTCTTATTATAATAAACTGCAACAGGCTAAGCTAATTGGGGTAGAAGAATATAAACAAAAATGAAAACAATTAACTATTCCTAAACAGTTTGTTCTACAATAACTCTAATACAATGGCACTGCAATCTTGTGAATTACTTCCAGAATTGCAATGTATTCCTCCCTTTTTCTCCTCTGATGTGATTAGAAGGGATTCAGAAATACTATCAGATGAGAATGTAGAACAACTTTAAAAAGTAGTATCTCATAAGTTTACATATATGGTGATCATCCTGAGTTGTCATACAGATCTAGTTTGTTCTTGTAAGGAGACATATGTATAGATTTATAACCTAGTAACATATAAAGTCAAAATGCACCTGACCCTTCTGCCATGATGCACTTTATCACAGACACTACCACTCACAGAGTGGTTGACAAGTAGCAACTGCATAAGGCATCTGAATTTAGACTGGGTCACTTAGTACACCAGATTTAACAGTCCATTTATGTCAAACAACCCAGAGACTCCAGCAATGGCCAAGGTAGATGACATCAAGAAAGACATAGGATATAAACATAACCCATGCTCTGGACCAATTCCTAAAGACACGTAAGAAACAGAGCACCTTCATAACACTGAAAAATGTCCCTGTAAGTATGGCAGATAAATATTAGGGCTGTTGGATATTTCTGTCTGTCTTGTACAAGCACATGCTATATTGGGATATGACTCAAAGCAAATTTCTACCCACAGTCAATAACTGCTTTGATGTAGATTGGAATTTATGTCCTCGAAGGGGCAACAAAAGCCAAAAAAACTCTACCACCATTTCAAAGAGGGCCACTGAATAAAAATGAGCAAGCTTGTTACAAGGAAGAAAAAAGAATCGGCTACAAAAGTCACATTTTTACAGGTGGCACAGAGACTGATTAAAGACACCTTTTGCAAGCTCAGAAAAAATGCATACAACCCATCAAAAAAGACTGAGAAAATCCAGAGAAGGGAGCTATCATGAACAAATGGGATGAAGGAGGCTATTAGAAAGAAAAAGACAACCTTGTAAAAGCTTCAAGTTGTGTCCAAGTGAGGAAAACAGAAAGAATTGTAATCTTTGAGAGGCTTAAGCACAAAACAGAGTCCAGGGTCAGAGGGCTGCAGGGACCAGCGGTTCTGTATGGGCTGGAGGCCAGAAATTGTAGGGGCTGTCCATGGGCAGAGCAGGACCTGGTTGCCCTTGGCCAGGGAGAATGGCAGTCCAAGGAGAAGCTGGGGGCAGACCTAAGCCACAGCATACCAGGCACCTCAGCGGGGACAGGCCAAGGCTGAGGTCAGAACCAGGCTTAGTGAGGAGCCTCCCACTGACAGCCATCTAGGGGCTTCTGCTGAGGCTGGCAGAAAGCAGGGGCCACTAAAAAACTGGGGTTTCATCCACACCAGAGGAGACTGGAGAAGTTACTAGGCCAGGCATCTTCCTCAGAGAGATATATGAGAGGATCTGTCTTAAACTGAAGTGCCATTAGAGAACATGAGAACAAAAAGACAAACTGAGCTCTAACAGATTGTTACATTGGAGTGTATCTCATCAACAACTCTAAAGGAACTTGAGTATGAAACAGCTGAACTTATAATAGAAAAATGCCTGCTTCAAATTGTCTTAAAATCAAAGGAAGGTGGCAAACATGAAGTCAATCCTAAAAAATCTAGAGAAGGTCCAGAAAGTTACAGATGAGTACACATAGAGTTCACACTAGGCAACTTCTTACAGGCTACAATAAAGTTTATGTGTATGTCAATATAAATGACACGTTGGTAAGAAGTCAACGTTCCAGTATGAAAATGGAAGACACGCATTGGACAATCTCAGGTTTTTTGAGAAGTCAGTGAGAACATGGACAAATGAGATCCACTTGTAAGTCATTTATTTCCAAAAATCATTTTGTAAGGTCTCTTACCCGAAGTCTCTAAAAGAAACTAAACTGCATGGGAGAAAAAAAAAAAAAAAAGGTCCTTGCACTGCTAAAAATTTAAAAGAGAGGATATTAGGAATAAGAATAAATGACAGTTTGCAGTATTTCCCAGAAGGATACCATAGAATCATTATTAAGGTTAGAAAAGATCTCCAAGATCACCAACTCCAACTTTCGTCTGAACACTACCATGCCAACTAAATCATAGCACTAAGTGCCATGTCCAATCATTTCCAGAGCACCTCCAGGGATGGCAACTCCATCACTTTCCTAGACAGCTCATTCCAAATCTTGAACATTCTTTCCATGAAGAAATTCTTCCTGACATCCAACCTGAAATTCCCCTGGTGCAGCTTGAGGCAATTTCCTCTTGTCCTGTCGCTAGTTATCTGGAAAAGGGGCCAACCCCCACCTGGTCACAACCTCCTTTCAGGTAGCTGTTAGGGTGGCCAGGCATTGAGTAAGTTGCCCGGGGAGTTGCCTGACTCATCATACCTGAAGAGACACCTCGGTCTGGTGCTGGGTGATGTGGTTTAGTGGTTTCGGGGTTACAGTGGTACTGCTGGACAGATGGTTGGACTGGACAATCTTTAAAGATCTCTTCCAACCATATCATTCCATGAAATTTGAATTCAGTTTTTGAAAATACAATGTATGTAGTATCCAAATGTTGCCTGCAGTTTTTGGAAACTGCCTCACATACCTGCAGAACTTCAATACAACTCTTCACACTCAGTAGGATTCTGTAGGTGATCTAACAGTAAATACAAAGATAGTATCTTCTACAATTATTTTTAATTACCTTTTGCACAACACTGTTAAAGCAGCAAAACATCTTACCCTGGTGATTTAAACCAAACGGTAAAAGCCAAAGAAAGAGGAATCAAATCTTTCAATTTCCTAAGATAATAAAGTGTGTTTTTTCATAAACAAGCAAAGCTGGAGAGGGACTTTTTACAAGAGTATGTAGTGATAGGTCAAGAGGCAATGGTTTTAACCTGAAACAAGGTAGATTTACATTACATATATGGGAGAAATCCTTTACTGCAAGAGGGGTGACACACTGGATCAGGGTGCCCAGAGACTTTGTGGCTGCCCTGTCCCTGTACATATTTAAAGCCAGGTTTGGTTGCTTGGTTGCCTAGTGAAACGTGTCCCTGCCCACGGCAGGGGTTGGAACTAGCAGATCTTCAAGGTCCCTTCCAACCCAAACCATTCTAAAATTCTTTGAAATGTCTATGAATGAGTTCAACCCTTTTAACAAATTGAAAAAAAACACCAATTTTGTACCAAATTAAGGGTTCAGGGTAATTTAGGTATTTATACGAGTTCTCATTTCTGCATTAACTTTCAAAATAAATGAGAAAATTCTCATAACAACCTCCTACACTGTATGATGTACATGCTGCTCATGAAACATAAAACATCTCACACATACAAATCAAAACATAATGGGAATGTAGATAGCTTTTATATTTTAAAAGCAGTAAATTTTCTTGGACATTTTCTATTTTTATGCTTATCTTGTGACTTTCTTCAACCCATCAATTTCACACAAATAAAATGGCCCTCTTACAAACACCTTCAGGCATGCAAACTCAATATAAAATAAATACAGCAAAATATTGATAAGCTAAACTATGTAGTTTTGCTTTCCAAAATATTAACATGTATTTTCTTTTAAAGAGGAATGATTGAAATGCATAGGGTAAGAGAATCCTAGCAGATAAGAACTTTACTTCAAAAGGGTACCATGTGATTACTTTTGCCAGGAATGTCAATTGCTTTGGCTGATGCAGAGCCAAAAAATTTTAATTTATGACAATTTACTTTATAGTATCCTGTGGAAATTTCTTTCAGAGATATGAGTCTGATCCAAGGAAAATCTTTCCACTGACATAGTAGTACTATTCATTAACAACTGTCAGGTAACATACAGGCTGTGTTCCTAAGCTGCTTTTACTTTTGTATATAATCAGTGTCAAAAACATATAGTTTATAACACTGAAAAAATAAGCACTGCCCTATAAAATCAGGAATATTAAACAAAAAAGCTTAAATTTACATTCTACAGAGAATTACTACATAATGCCTAAATGTCAGCTGTTAGTTTCCATATCTTACCATGTGACAAAAAAGGCCCATCCTTGCAAGAAAGGAGTTCATATTTTTAATGTTCTATCAAAACAGCAATTTAGCTCCAGTAACAATATGCTTAAGCTATTTAGATTTTGGGGATTTACACCAAGTAGGCCCATCGCCGCCTTCCCTTACTCAACCCCTCTGTCACACCTAAACACGAGCAGACCTAAAAGGAGCTATCTTAAGATTTTTGTTCTGTCACTTCACCCAAAAACCTAGAAAAAAAAGCCACATCGTTGATGTGGGGTTCTTTTTCCCTTTCAGTCTCCCACACACCAGCACTGCGGTTACTTATCATGCAGGGTGCTGGTGCCCATGCAAGGGCTGCAGGGACTGGAGGGTAGCCTCTCTGGTGCTGCCTGAAGAAAGTGATGCTTTCATTATTTCTCACTACCCACATATATTTTAACTGGAAATAAACTGGATCAGTTTTGTCCAGGTCAGACCTGTTTTGCCTGTAACAGCAGCTAGTAAGCAATCTCCCATGTCTTAACCATAACCTGTGAACTTTTTGTCATCCTATTTTCTCCCTCCTGTCCCGTTGAGGAGGGAAGCAAGCAAGCAGCTGGCTATAGCCAGCCCCCAACACTGACCTATTGACCCCAGAGAATCACAGCACTGGACATTTTGCTAATACTTTGAAGGACGTTCATGTACTATAACATTGTGAAAACTTACTGCATATATTCTGGAAACTGACAGCCCTAAAATAGTGAAATGAAGCAAGAAGCAATTTAATATAAAATTTTCTACTGAGATATATATGGTCCACGATATAACATGCTTCAAAAGTCTTTTCCACATTACTGCAATGTTCCTAAAAGAATCCCAAGAAAAAGGTTTTTTAAAGCTTCTAACTCACTTAGAACAGGTCAGAAATTACATGCTTATGGCTTGTTTCTGTAAGAAACACAAATATTGTGACAATCACTGAAACTTTTCTTCAAAAAAGACTGTTACACGGAATTCACCTTGATCCCATTGCAACAAACTGCAGTTGATACATGCAAAATACCTTTTTAGTAGAAGAAACAGACTTTTCTTGTTTCACAAGCAAATTTAACAAAATAAATTAGAAGTATGTCTTTTCAAAACTGAAAGGAAAACATGATAAATGGTAACAGAAGTCAAGTGCCAAAAGCAAGAGGACAATAACAGCAAGTTGTGGAAGCCAGGATATGTGCTGATGGAAGGGGAAAAGAAGAAAAGAACAAGTAAGAGAACTGGCAGACAAGTGTGTCACTTCTGGGTGTTTTGGGTTGTAAATTTTAACTACATTGGGATACCTCTGGGTGCACATGTGATCATGTAAGTACAAGGAAAAACATATAATTCCACTAAATGAAAAAGATCAAGTAAGTTGATATTTAATGGCCTCAGATGATCTGTCACCATAGCAGATGCACTTCAGATGTTACTCAGCAGCAGCTTTTCCACCTGCCCCTTTTCCTGAGTCTTGCACAGAGATTAACAGGATAAACATAAGCAGATGAAGGTTTGAGTAATGAAAGCAGAAGAGAGGAAAAACTAACAAAAGAGAGATGATGGAGAAGAAGACAAAAAAATTAATGGGAATAATGAAAGAAAAAACAGTGGAATTGTAAAAATGTGTGTGAAAACAAGCACCAATACGTTGGTGTCAAAGGTAAAGTAAAAGAGATTAAAGTCATGGATTACTGATGTCAAGAAGCATTTATTTAAAAATGATCCTGCTGCCCTGAACTGCAATACAAAAAGGACCCTTTTGAAAACTGCCTGCCAGCAGTCTCAGAAAGGCCTTGTGTTGTGTATTGCCTCTGGGAAATTTAAACTGTCCTTGATTTAAAGCAATTGAAACTTTTCACTGAAATACAAAAAATAAATTTAATTTCATGTGATGTTACCATTAAACACTATACTGTAAGAGGTCCTTTCATAAATGTGACTACATGAAAAAAATTTCCAGGGTAGCTCAGGACTGATGTAACTAGGCTACCCTTTAATAGCAAAATTCCCATTGATTTCAGCAGAACAGATTTAAAACCAGAACTGGGCACTCTTGAAATTCCTTTATTTATGGATTCCACTGCTGGAATTCATGCAATGCTGTCATATCTATGACTCCACCTTGACTGCACACTTTTTGGTAGATATGTTATAAGGAGAAATAAATGTAAAACTGGGATCCTTTCAGCTTCTCTGACTAAGCATTCTATTGACTCTACTGACTGTAAAAAAACTCTTTGCCTGAGACAAAAAAGCAATATCTGATCCCTCATTTATTCAAATGAAATAACTTTGTAGGAGTCTTTCTATAGATTCAATACACCCATTAAAAACAGAATAATTTATTACACTGTAAAGAATAAAAAATATCTTTCCTCTTGGTAACTCCTCAAACATGTCAGGCTCTACTGAGTTGCCCACAGAGTGTCCAAGGTAATCCCATTTGCCCTCCAGCTGTCACTTCAGAAGGGTGCAGGACTCCTGTGTCGTATCTGACAGATGACTTCTCAGGTTATCTCAGATTTGCAGGACACACAATCAAGCCCATCCCGTCAAGTATAAAGCTACTGGGCTACCTTTGGCAGATTTTACATTATTTTTGCAAGGCTTCAGTAGTGGACTATTACAGCAACATGTAAATCTGTTCAAGTAAATTCTTACATTTGGAAGCTTTTCTAATGTTTAGCCAAAGAATTCCATACTTACCCTTGCTCTTTTTGCATCTCATCCACTTACTTTTAGCATGATTTTATAAACCTCTTTCCTGCTGCCAAACTCTCCATATGATTTATTAAAACTTTAGCCCAACAAATTAATATAAAATACAAGCTAATACTAACTAATACTGATTGCAAAGCAAACACACAAATTTCTCTGATAATTCCAACTTTATTTTTTCATGGGCCAGATAGGTATTGAAACAGAGTTCAGTGACACACAGCAAAACATATATATATTTGTAAGATATTTTTTATCTCTTTCATTGCTGAAGTCAACAAACTCTGACCAAATTCCAATTCTCCTTCTTCCCTTTCAATTATTGAAATGCAAAATTGAGGGATTTTGGTTGGTATTAAGTGTTAATTCCAACACAAGTTTAATTTTAGTGTTCTACAGCTCTATGTTATATGTGAAGAAACTAAAAAAGCAACAGATGACTTGAATTGCTTGACTAATTTTGGTGAAAGTACAGTACTGCTGTTGCATTTAACACTAAGTTATCAATTCCAAGATTTCCATAGGTGGCAGGTATAAACAATATTTTAATAACTTTCCTTAAAAAAATGTCACCCAAGTGGAATATATATTTTCTACTGTTTTCATAGTTCTCCACCCTACTTTATCATCACTGCTTAGATGGAATTGAAATATTCATCAGCTGCAAATAACATAAAAACCTTGGATGGCAAATACATCTAATGGACTATTCATTGCCATTTACAGATTAGTAACTTTAGTATACATGACACTTATTGAATTCTAAAGTATGTTTATGCACCCAAATTTTACAAACCCTGGCACAAGTCAGAAATGTTTGCACACAGGAATTTCTGAGATGAGTTTTGCTGTTATGACTCACAACATTTTTCCATTTCTAACTGCCATTACAATTCTGCAATTAGAAAAGCAATCAAATAATATACTGACAAAAATCTGCAGCTGCCATCATGCTGTTCATGACAGAAATATTTTGCTCATTATCAGATATATTCTGGAACCATTCAGTTGTCCCTCTGAACAAGAGGCAACTGAAAGATACATGGAGATGATGTAACAAACCAACTTACTCTAAGTTAGAAGAAATAATACAGTTGCTGTAACACAAAGAGAAGCAACTAATCTAGTGTAACCAGAATTTTTGAATACATGTTTTCCACTAGAGCATTCTACAGTAAATCTACAAGTGCCTTCTGGGCAGTGCATAACCACAAACAGGAACTCAGGATGAGTCTTCAATGCAACCTTTGCCTCCAGGACATGTAGATGGGATTGGGAGAGCAGTAGAGATCCACCACTATCAGAGAGGGTAGCATGGGGCTCCTGTCAGTAATAGATATCTCCAATCTCCTCACAAAAATGAAAGAGCTAACTATAAAAATTGTCATCATGGCTAACAAAATATGACAATACCAGCACACCAGATGCATGAAGTAAGTCAAATTTGATGGTATGATCAAATTCCTAATGAAAGCAAAACTTTGCTTCTTTTTTTTAAATATCTTTATGAACTTCAGTTACAGAGAACAGAGAAAGATCTACTAACCATTTGAAACATGGTGAGCCAAATGGCTGCTGCCTCCCATCAGGCACAGAGCACCTGGTTTCACCTTAAGAACACAGCCTGACTGCAACATTTTTCTTTAACACCAACATCTTTTGCTGTTCTACACAAGGATATTTGTTTTGTGGACTCCTGCAGCATTCACTATGTTATTACAACAACTTTTCCCCACTACAGACCAAAGAGTAGCAGTAAGAGCTGTGATTCTATGAAAGGTAAGTATGTGTAAGGAACCAGGACTACTATTGTCATTATGGGATTAGCAACATAAGACTACAAGCACCTTACCCAACTCTTCCTAGAGTTATATCGCTAGAACTGCTGGGTAAGTAGGATTACAGCAAATTTCCCATTCTACCTATGGTATGAAGAAGGAATGAGAAAAGAACAATGATTATAAACCTCTTTTAAGATACAAGATGTAGTTGTTCTGCTGCCTTAAGAACTGAAAGGGTTGTGCAGAGAATGATTNAAAGGGGTTGTGAAAAAAATTATTTTTTCAAAAAAAAAAAAAAAAAAAAAATAAAGAAAGGTAACATACTGGACATAGTCCTCAGCTTCCTCTTTCTGGTTCTGAGAACTGTGTCCTTAAAAAGGCCACATTCTCAGAGATAAGCATCAGAAAGCTCAACATAGATATATTATCTGGTTTTGATGTATTTGCATCTATTTTATAGCCTAATTAACTCTTTTGGTAAGGTAAAGATCTTGCTTTGCTTTACTTCTTGCTGGAGAACATTAATATGGTATTCTTCATGATGCCCTGAGGTGTGCACTAAAGTGAATCACAGATTCTATACAGTGCCTAAGCTCCAAAAGAACAAATTTCTCATCAACAACCAAGACCCTAAGTTTGGAGGTACTTCAAGTGGTTTTTTGAAGCCTTGTAATGAGATAAATCAAACTGCCAGGAATGGCAAGGGAAATATGAAAAGATCGCTGCTGCAGATACATTTTGGATCATTACATTGTATCAGAGACGATAAGGCAGATAAGGCATCTCTGAGAGAGTTCCCATTTAAAACTAAAGACCCATTTTTCCTATATGCTATACAAACAGCAGAAACACAATTTCCCAGAGATAGAAGCTAAAGGAAAAAAAACCAGAAGAATGACAGAAGCAATGATAAAACATGGTATCAGCCAGAAATCAGAATGCACATCATTATTTCTTAGCAAGAGTTATTTTCCTTATATGTTTGTTTTAGTCTTAAAAGAAAAAAAGTATGCATTTAATTGAAATGCTCAGTAGCTTTTTCAATATTCCATTTTTATAAATCAAATGTATTTTATTGATATGGATATATTTGACATTTTCCCTTCCAATTTTTCTTGTTACTACTGTAACAGTAGTGAAAGCATAATGAGCAGTACTTACATTCAACTTTTGCCTGTTTCAGTTCTTTAACAACCAGACTTATAATAATTCTTCCCTATTGAAATACTGTTATAATAGTTATGCATTTCTTTTATAGAATTGTTACTGTTGCTTTCTATAATTGCTTTTAAAAGTACTTATATTTGCAAATATGGAAAAGAACAACTAAAGCCTGTCAAACAAATCAAGAGTATTTCTGCTAAAATGCAAACATTCTGTAATTTTTGCATTTCTCCCCATATTCTATGATTTCCTATAATCTTGAACATTATGTTTTAAAATATTCCATTTATACAACACTTTTACACTACACTTTCACAAAACTACAATTTAAGCCATTGCAAGAACTGCTCACAAGCATAACCACAAACATAAGTCAGGAGTGACAAATGTTGCATTCATCCATGAACAAACAGCATTTGCTACTACACTTGTGGGTTTTTTCTGTTATTTTTAATGATGATAAAATTGAATTATATATATATATTTTATACCTGAATATATGACACACTACCAAGCTCTTCAGTTTTGCATATTTTCATGGTTGAAAAATAAACTCCAGAAAGTATTAACCACCCACAGAGATCACCTTGACATGCTTTTGCTGCAGAAAATAGAACATTATACAAACTACTGAAGCCTGAAGCATACTCAAAACATCACATCCTATTTGTAAAATGCACAGAAAGAATAATGGGATCAGTAAGAACATTTAAAAAGTAATGTGCTATATTCAGTTTTAACTCTGTAAAAAAAAAAAGAGACTTCTCAAAAAGCAGGCATACTTACTTTTAACATGATCAGACTAAGCTGAAAATAACTGTTGGACAAATCCTTCTTAGTTTTACTCATACAATCTCAAAGACATTAAGGAGTAACATTAAGCCATATGCACAAAAAATATGTATGCCTCATATGAAGACCAGAGGACAAACTACTGGAAAACCACAGCCCTTATTATGAAAAACTGGCAATCACATCAGAATTTCCCAAATCCATATTTGAAAACAATCTTGTATACAATTTAACATACTTTGAAGAAAAATAACATTTATCAATCTAAAAATTATAAAGTACTTCCAATTATTCCTGTTCTTGATTTTAGAGAAATCAGTGTCAAGGTTCAGGATGTACTTCTTCCTCACAGGTTCATGCAAACTGTCCCAGAACTAGTGGCAATAAAAATAGGATTTTATTAAATTAAATCCAGTTATTATTTTAAACATTTTTTAAAGGAATTGCAAAGAAGAAGATGACATTACAACTGTGGTAGTAAAAATTGACCTTAATGGTTCAAGAGAACCCTTCCATCCTAAGTTCTAAGGCCAATACACAAAATCACACAAATTTATTCTGAATATTAACATGTATACAGAAAGCACAGATAATGTAATACAATTAGAATGAGGACATTCCATACTGAAAAGGGAAAATATGCATTATTAAAGTATATTGCATGTTCTACTAAACCTATTGAGACTCTTATTTACTCTGAGTCCTCAATGAAGAGGGCAACACAAAAAAAGGAATTACATCTGGGAAAAAAAATTGCTAAATATAGTCATGTTTCTCTTAAATGCAATATTGCACAAGAAGGAAAGCTGCCTAGCAGGAAATAAAATTGCAGCACATAAGCAAGGAAAAGACCCACTAATTCTTATAGTGTGTTCACTGGCAAGACAGCAGATTTTGTTTTCCACTACAGACAGTGTTGAGATACTCAAGAACTTGATGATATTCAGTAACTTTTCTTGAGACACTGCAAAAAAAATCTATTAGATTAGACTATCTAGAAATGTCAAAAGGACTTCTGATATTCTTAACTCAATATGGTTTTTCTATGCTGGCAAAAAAAGAGAGGGAAGGAAGGAGCAGGGGAGAGAACACTAAGAGAGGAAGGGAAGTGACCAGGGAGGAGAAAGACACAAACATACCTCATCTCTTTTAGCTCACTTAAATCCCTGCTACAGTCTAAGTCTCATACAAGCGTCAACAAATACAGTAATATGAACACATTTTCTTCAGTCCATTACAAAACAGCTTCCTCTGGCAACAGGAGAACTCCTTAAGAATTTGGCACTCAAAATGGCACTACTGAAAAGCATATTGGTTGGACACTTCCTAAACTTCAGTCTTCTTCCTTCACAGTTTTTGTGTCAGAACAAACTCCTTTCAATTCTTGAAAGAGTTCAAATTTGTAATGGTTTGGAAAGAATTACAGGTTTCAAGTTACTGCCATTAACATTGTCTCTATCTGTCCACATCACCTCTTACAGGGCACCTACTGCTCTGTTTGTACCTAGGGAGTAAAATCAGCAACTTCAAAATATGCAAGCTACTGTGGTGGAGGAAGGAGAGGACTGACATGGAAGGAACTAACAGAACATTTAGGGAGAAGACAGATGGATTTCTGGAGGTTACATGATACATTGATAGAGAAATTAGTAGACTCTCGTAGAGTTGCTTTGCTCAAAAACCGTTTTGTTTCGCTATATGTTTCATGCAATGTTTGTTTAGGCATTTTGATGCATCATTAGTATAGATACCAAAACTCAGGTTTTCCAAACCACCACAGCTTCAAGCAGCAACTTTAATTACACCAGCTTTAAGGTTCCGTTTTAATCTTTTTTTGTGATGTGTTTTATTTCTGGGACTATCACTCTCCACAGGTTGTGAAAGTCACTAGACTTTTTTTTTGACTTGTGACTATTTTTTGCCTTGTCCTTTCACTTCTTCTCTCATGAAGTAACTCACCACAGTGGCTCTTAGGTTCCTTTCAAAAACTGAACTCAACATAATTCTGCAGGATAACACAATAATCAGGTGATTTTTTGAGAAAGCAATTTTGTCTGTCACTTTCAGTGAAAGCCAAAACTACCTTTCAGAATGACAAATGAAACAAAATAAAGTAAAAATTTAAGAAATTTCACAAACACATTCTGTCAGTAATATCTACTAGTGGTAGAGTTTTCAGTGGGAGAAAAAGGAATAATTCAGAGCAGATCCTTATAAATTCCAATTACGTTTGTCGGGTTTGGAATACATCTCATAAATTTTGGCAAGGCTTCACTCACCATGTAGATTTCCAAAGTTATGTACTAAGCAAAACAGGTGTATGAACCGTTTCATGAAGTAAAATTATATGAGCAATTAGCTGCTGAAGTGGCATCAGTCACATACTGAGAGCTCTTTCACGTGCATTGTCACTGCAATCTTAGCAAATCCTCAATGTAGTCATTAGGGAGGAAGAAAATTGAGACTTATCTCAACAGAAGAGGCACACAAAGCATTTAGAAAAAGCTGCACATAAAACGTGGTGCAACATGAGTTCAATTATCTCCTTATTGTACAGTATGAGCATGCAGGATATGAAAATAGAAGGGAAATTGTATAAATACTGAGATACAGTCTGCACAATACAGAGAGCAGTTAGGTAAAGGGCAATAAACCATACTGGAGCACTGCAGGGAAGAAAAAAAACCACAAAAAGGTGTTGGAAGCAAGGCAGTTGACGGCGTGATGGCCTGGAAAGCAGTTCTGCTCAGAGAATTACGGTGGGCCTTATACCAAGATCCCTTATTGACATGAAATGGAAAAAAAATTATATATCCATAGTTCAGAAACACTAACGGTATTTATCAATATGTCAAAATTTTGATAGCAATTCAAAACTCATGTAAATTACACTGAAAAGTCAGATGCCAGAATCATGCCACTACCTGCTAGTGCTATTCAAACAGTGGTAATTACATTATACTTGCTTTGGTCCTTACTTTGTAAATGTAATAAGCAGCGCAAGTACTATCAAAGGTCTAAACGCATAAGACACAAGGATTCAGTCTCAGCAAGGTATTAAATTTGGTACCCATTTACACAATAAGAACATTAATTATGAGGGAAAAAAAAGGGCTAACCTGCTACCAAAACCTAGAGAATTGTTTAGGTTCTCAGTGTAGAGAGCCTCTTTTTCCAGCAACAATTAGTCTCACTGTTCAACACTGCCAAGGCCGCTCAGAAGAGTATTTATGGATATACGGGCTATCTTTTTTTGGAATCAATACAAAATTTAAATAGAAAATATATGTTGACACTTCTGAAATACTTACATTTAAATAAGATCCATTATCTGATAAAAATACTACAATAAAGTCTCTATGTCCTGGGGCATGGAGGAAAAGGTTTAGTTCCATACATTGTTTCCTGCTGTTTTCTAAGTACAGCCAGTGAGAATTTCTATAAATTTTATGGAAAATTCCTGCCTCAAAACTGTAAATAAAACAAACATTTTGTTGGCCAAGTTTACAAAAAATGCCAAGTGTTCATTCTCAAGCAATAGTCCCAGCATTGCTGAAATAATGCTGAAATCACAATACAAAAGCTGTTTTCCAAATCTTTTCAAGATATTCAAAGGACTAGGTATATTCATGAATATTGATCAGCATGAACTAGGATCATCAGTTCAGTTTAACATGATATCTGACTAGAAGTGGCACTAGCAGCTCTAGTAATCTTGCACTGAATCTCTGTCACTGTCATCTTCAGGCCCCTGCAACGTATCTAGAACCATTGCAGACCAATTTATATTTCCAAATGACATTAAGCAACAGAAGCCTCTAAACAGTCAGAAAAGGAAAAAAAAAAATTTCTCTGAGAAGGGAAAAAAAAAGATTTTCTATAGAGATTGAAGAGAAGTACCACAAAACTCTACAGCTGTCTGAAGTGCTTGCTGAAGGATCCCATCTCTCTCCAGTGACTATTAACAGTTTTTAAGTATATCAGACTGCTGGTTTAGACATCCAGAATAAGGCTATGAAATACACAATTTTTCCTTGTAAATAGACACTTGGTAATGAAAACTACTAAAGTTTTCTTTTAAAAAGTTGTGAAGGCAATAAAGTACTTTCACATCTCTTCTAATATGAGACTTTTGATCTTTACGTTTCTGTCCTGTGGCATCTTTATTAAAAAAAAAAAACCCACAGAAAATGATCTTCACATAACAAGCAACGTGTTTACTGCTTCCAGCACAGAAAACCATCTGCTTATTATCTCTGATAGTATGAACTTCTGTTTTATTCTCTGCTAGGCCATCACAACACATCAACAGCAATGTTGCTCATAGGTGCACCCCAGAACAGCACATGGTAAAGCACAGCAAATTTTATTCTAGTGAAGACTCTATCAGTGCCACTTTTTGAAGACTTTCTAACAAATAGCAAAGGCAGGGCAGAAAAAATAATGAAAAATTAGAATTTACACTGCCTGCATTTCAGCACAGTATGCCCAGCAGTTATCAACACCCAGCTTCCTAGTCTGATTGCTGATTTTATTTACCAGTCCTGCATTGAAACACTGTTGCAATATCCCAGTATCTCCATCAGTATATGTCCTCCCTGTCAAATACCCCTATAAAAACAGAAATATTAAGAATACAGCTCTTCCACACAGATCTGATAACTCAGCTAAGTAAACAGATATTCTGGTATTTAGCATCAAACCAGTTAAAGTAAGTTTTCCATTTGCACTACAGAACTCATATCTGGTACAAAACAAAATGCTTCATCAGCTTATCTGAAAACAGTATCTGACTGAAAATGCCTCCTGTAAAATTTTGGGTTAAATCTCCAGTCTTAATCTTTACATACCTGCAACACATCCTGACAAAGTCGGTTCAATTAATCAGGACTTGACATACCATTAGACTCTAATCAAACACGTTAAAAACACAGATGTCAGCTTTTCAAATAATATCTGGTAAAGAACAAAACAAAATATTTACAGCTTTACATGGCTCTTCAAAAATGTCTGCTTTCCCCAAGCATTAATCACTTCTGATCACTCTGTTAGCATAACTTCATCGTGGTACACTGCACTGACATATAATTTTACATCAGAATGGAATTTGTCTGATAGACTTCTAAGAGTACTGAGATTTTAAAATCAGTTTTAAATACACAACATACAGGTGTGCTTATGTGCTTAGGTATCTTAGATTGGGATTTTCTTTAAATCCAAGCTATTTAATTTAGAATTATTATATAGAGAACATATATAGCTACAAATAGATATAGAAAAGATATTGCAATAACCTGTAAAAACTTCAAATGGAATTTCAAGTATTTAAATTTACTATTGAAGCTTTACAGGAAAACAAGACATTTAAAGAAGTAGCCCACAAAATACACATGGAGGTACTAGGGCCTATTGTCAACAGAGCTGCTCTTCTTAAGAGTAAAGGAATACAAGTGCTATGGCAAAATTATGTATCATTGTTTTAAGGGATCTTGAAGACTGATCAAATGAGGGACCTTTGGAAATATGGCAAAAAAAAAGAAATTGCAGGAATTAAAAACATTAAAAAAAAAGTAGTTGAGCTTATTAAAGACAGAAAAACAGACAACTGAAAACTGACTGATGGCACAGATCATTTCTCATTCAAATGACAGTTTCTCTTCAAACAAAATGAACAAAAGTGAGGATGGAAAAGTCAGGATGGTTTTTTTGATGGGGAAAACAAAGCTATAGAGAAAGACCAATGGTGTAAAAGTATTTTCAAGGATATCAATATAGAGAGAAAAAACTAACAACTAAAAGCATGTTTAAAAAAGAAAAAACATTTAAAATAAAGACAAAATGGACTTTTTTTTGTGATACTTATTCTGAGGTATTACTATGAAGTCATGTTTTAAGACTTGAGAAACAGAATAAAACAGATAGTGGTAACTACTCCCTAATATTATAGATTGTAGAGTTACAAGCCACTCTATGATTCTATGATTTCCAGAAAAAATGCTGTGCAAAAAAAAATCTGATAAAACCATCTACATTGTGGGCATGCATCCACATCTAATTATACGCCCACCTCAAAACACTGGTACAATGTTTGGTCTTAGCTGCTTGTAGTTAATCAGAGACTATTTGTGGAAGAACAATCTGAAGTTTTCCTATGCAGAACAGTTTCTCCCTACCTGATGCCTTTTTCAGGATTAAATCTTGCCTGGCCCTGTAACACTTCTCCTGTTAAGCTACATTTTAAAGCTATGTCTCCATAAACCTTCAACTCCAGAGGGTGCTAACTCATCTGCCCATATATTCACCTTTAACTACACCTATATGGCAGACAGAGACTGTCTCACACTCCACTTATCACTGCCTTTAATCTGAGCTCCTTTTTAACCACACAAAGGTTCAGTCTACTTTTTTTAGCTATCAGTAGACGATTCACCCAGTATCAAGACTGACAGGAGTCCTACATGAGTTATTTCCTCTTTCAGAGTATGACTTCCTGATGGCATCTTATTTTTCCAGGCAAGAATCTTAGTATTCCACACTGAAACTGGCACACAAGTCAGCCACTGCCTCACACTGAGTCTCCACATAACTGCATAATAAACAAAGTTGATCAGATCCTTCAAAACAATATTTTTCTAGAAATATAGAAAAGATTGTAGGAAGGGAAAGTATAACACTACAATAAAAAAACAGGGAAGAAATGAACAGAGGAGCAAGGGAACATAGGTACTCAAGGCAGGTAAGCATTTCACAGGTATTTTGGCTGGATAGCGACTTCAAGCAATATAGTTTTATAAGTGTTTATTAAAAAAAAGAAAGGAAAGAAAAAAGCTTCAGGAAAATAAATACAGTAGGGACTTTGAGTGAGGCAAATCAGAATGCTGCTTGGGGTCTTTGCTTCAAGTCCAAAGGATCTTTTTTTATTTTCTGTATGAAAAGCAGAAAAGAAAAGAAAGTGAAATAAATAAATAAAACCTTCCAGTTTCAAGCACACAAACAATTGTCTCTCACACACACAATTTCAGAAGGGACTGAACTTCAGTCTACAGTTATTAATCCCGCAATCTCACTGTGAGTCTGTATCACAGCTGTTTTACTTAGCTCCCCACATATCCTTCTTTGTTACAAAAACAGCTCAAAATGTTTTCTCATTGCTGAGCACACCTATAACAACATATTTTATGACAAAATCTTCTAAATATGCCAGTTGATATTTTTATTGTATTCAATATGTTTTGAATAGGGGATTTGAAATTTCACTTTTCATATAAACATCCAAATCTATTTACTATTTCACAGACTCTTGGCTGGAATTTCTTTTTTTGCACCAATGTGCTTCTTACAACAATAATGACTAGAGGTACATTTCATGTTTCTGGACAAAGTCAGCATAAGAGAGTAACAAGTAATGACTGCAGAAGTTACTTTGCTAGTGTGCAGGTAAAAATTAATACAAAAAAATATTTTAAAAAAGAACAAGCTAGACAAAAGTGATAATTTCTAAAAATACGACTGAAAAATTCCAGAAATTATAAAAAATTTTCAGGTAAGACAAATATCTATGACATCTTAATTGACATGATTGAGAGTGCAAGGTAATGAAATTGCATATACTTAGTGTTTAAAACTTAAGTAACTTAACAAAAGTCCTATATATGTGCATATATATAAAATGGAGGCCTAGGACACTCAGCTTCTTATTTCTTCAGAGGAAGTTTACTCCTTTGAAGAATGTTGCAAGAGCGCAGCAGCACAGCCACCAAATGATTAAAGCAAAAAAAGGAAGAACTGCCAGTACTGAAATCCAAGAGCACCCAGCTGGTAGGTTTTAAGCTACATGGATGAGGAAGAACATTTCCTGAGCTTCAAAAGGCATACTGCATGCCACCAAAACAAAACATGAATATAGTCAAGAGGGGGTTACTTTATAAAATGTACCTAATCTGTAATTTTTAGAGAAAAACAATTTTTCATGTGAGGGAAGCACACTTTCCAGATACAGAAAAATACATTTAATAGCCATTTTGACAAAATACTTTAAAACTATTATCAAACAATAATAATATGTTATTACCACATATTGCCTTGTCACAAAAATAACTGAGAACCAGATGGGCGAACACATGATAGAATTCTCAACATTTAACCTCTGACCACAGTCAAATTTAGAATCAGCAAATGTCCAAAAGCTCTTCTCAGTTCATGAACATGTGACAACCTTCACCAAATAATCAGATTGTATTTCCATTTGTACCAGACAGATGTTAGCAGGAGGCAATATACTAGTTACACAAAGTATCTTGACCCTAAACATATGCAAATGCATTCATTTAGATTACGTGCTTACACACTACACAACACTGAAGGGCAAAACCAGCCTGATACCGCCCTGTAATAGTCCCAAGCACTGCTCTGCACTGCCTTCAGTGGCCTTGCCCAAGCCAGCACCATGCTACCGGGTCCTTCTGCCCCTCTGCCTCCAGCCCTTTGTCCTTTCCTTTCCACTTCAGCCATGCCTGCATTACCTCCCTGGCTCCAGACAGTTCAAAAGGGAAAAAAATAGTGTCCCAACCCCCACAAAACCCGCAAATGTCTCTGTCTCCCCAGAAAAATGATGGAGCAGCACGGGACAGCCATGAACTGCAAGGGCGAGGTCTTCACCAAGAGCAGAGCACAGCATTTCATGCTGAGGTCCAACAAAGTGAAGGATAGAAGCCTTGTCTGGCCAGATTCTGGTCCTCACTAACATCAACTCAGCCAGAGAGAACACACAAGTTTTAAGAAAGAAAAGAGATGTTCAACTTAACCACAGCTCCAAAACTCTTCTGTACCACAAAATCCAATACTATAATCTTATAAAAAATGTAGTACCATTGTCTATCACTGCTGGATTCAATACAATCAGCACAATACAGTCACCCATCAGCTGGGGACCTAATGAGAGACAGATTCTCCCTTTTTGTGGAATAATTCTCTAGACAACACACAGAAAACAGTGCCAATTATTATGGTAATAGGATGACAGGGAAGTTGAAAGTGTTGCATGGCAGCAGAGTAACACTAAAGAGAAGGCAGCTTTCCCACTCCTCAAAATTCTTCAAAAGCAGAAAGCAAGTTTCAGTCAGTTAAAGAAATTCGAAGAAGAAGAATTGCCTATGACATAGACTCAGTTCAACAACACTCTACAAAGTTAAAAAGCCCATGTTTTGAAAATATTGAAAATTATTCTGAGAAGGTAAAGGAACCATTTCAGTACTTCTATCAAACCTATGGATAGGAAACTGCAGTAAAGGCAGATATAAGCATAGGTAGACACATTGCTCTTGGACAGCATTATGTGTTTTAGGGACAAAGAAATCTCTTGAGTATGCCTTTTGTGCAGCATCTTCCAGATGGTTAAAGCAAATGCAAAGTACCGTCATACAAATAATAGAATCATCTATAATTCTCTATTATTATAATAATCTCTAATAATAGAATATCTATAATTAAGTTTCAGTCTTAAAAGAGATCCCTCAAACTACCTGTTAATGACTAATTATTTTGTCTTTTTACTTAGCACTTGACTGGAAATCTTTGTCCGTATTTGCAGTAAGCAAATGAAGAATATAAAAGTCCTATGATAACAATATGTACAAATGTACGAAAAGTATTACTAAAATAAAAATATGTGAAGTTGAGAATTCAGTGTTGGAAGCACATAACATGTCTGAGAAGTCAGAAATATAATTTCATCTATGACCACAGGTAGTTTTGTTACTTCTCACATTCAGGACAGGATGAGATATTTTAAAAAGCTGAATTAAATCCATACTATTTTCATTTTAGTTTACTGATTTTGCAAATCTTTGTTTATTGCTGGAGAGAATACTGAATATCACCGTCCTCAGGACTCATCTTTGTTACACCTCTGTAGTTTCACTCCAACTGTGATAGAAATTATTTTCAGCTGGCCCACAGGCATTGTCGAATGCTCTGCGATGCCACAGGCAAGACCAATATTTGATAGCTAACTTAGGATTCCTGCTGCCTGAACTGGTAGAGAACAAGCATGTGGTAGAAGTGATGAGCTTGCTCTCCTGAGGGTAGGGTGCCAGCTGCACTATAAAAGAGAGATAGTGTGGAATTAATAGTGGCCTCACAGGCAGGCTGTATATTTTACCTTTCAACAGAAAAATTCATGCCTTAATGGAAGCTAGAATGGAAGAACAAAGACTCAGAATGCAGAAAAGGCAACAACTAGCTTGCAAAATGAATTTATTTCAGTTTTGTGGACTTCAGCTTCAGTATTGTAGGGTGCTTTTCAGACGCTTTAAAGGATAGTTTGTGCCTAAATAAATGTATTATCTAATAACAAACCACTACACAATTGCTACAGAAAAATAAAGAATAGAAGCAAATTCTCTATATGGAAACTCTGGATTGATGTATGCAAGAAGGCAGAAGTGGGCTTATAAAAAGGATGCATAAGCAAATGCAGCACAAGCTTTTTTGAGCTCATGAGGCTCCCCCATGGATACATAGCTGTAGAAAACAAAATATAGCTGTGAGAGAAACTGTCTTCAAATATGTAGACAGGTCTGGAAGTAGAAGAAGGCATCTACAAGTGCAAGTGGAATGAACAGGCATGATAGAACACTTGATTATATGAAAAAACACACACAAAACACAAAGTTCAGAGATAAATTTCCTAAGATTTTGGACCTAACAAACTTTCTCAAGAATAATCTGTGTAGCACTTATACTTCATTTGGTTCCACCGACGTTTTCCACCCCCTCTCAATCTACTGCTGTACTGCTCAGCACATTTAGAAAGCACACATGTAAAGCTTAGTGAGTATCTTAAATTTGAGGCAAGAGGCCTTGAGAATATAAAACAGGAAGGGATACGAAAACGCAAGCAGACTAAAGGAATTCACTGACTACAATTTGCTGTAAGGGAGGCAACATTTGATTTGCAAATTAACAAAAAAAAAAAAAAAGAAGGAACAAAATTGTTAAAGGAGAGAGGCAAGAAGGTCTCAATAAGAAATTTTACAGAAGAATCAAGGCAAAAAATGGATCTGAACAACATAAAAAATAAAAAGGTGTAGGATCTGGTCCTGGTCAGGATGCATGAAGCATGAGGAAAGTAAGAGCAAAAAATAACCCTGAGTCACTGAATCTGAGTGACAAGAAGGATAATGTTCTTGTCATTTGTGATAGAAAAGGAGAGAAGTGGATAGAGTTCTGTTTTGGAATGATAAGATAATTAAAAGACATCATGTTAGAGATCCAGCCTGAGACACAAGACTAGATGGAAGGAGCAATAACATTGGTGGAAAGACAGATTTACAAGTTGTCAGTATAGCCATAACAATAAAGGCAGTGCAAGTGGCTAACTCACCTGGGAACAGCATAAAATGGAAAAGAAAGTCCAAGGACACAGTCTTGGCAAATCCCAGGATGAATTATGAAAGAGAGAAAGCAGATACACTGAAAAAGGCATGGAAGAAATCATAGGTAAGAGAAGAGGGTTGTCTCAAAGTGACCATGAAGGTATTAAAATGCAATTAAATCACACAAAACTATGAACATAACATGTCAGAGACTAGAACTGAACATGAGTAAAGCCATTGAGATTGCTAGCAGTTTGTCTGTGATGCAGTAAAGCAGTACACACATATGTAGATGAAGAACCATTAAATATCATCCAAGTACAACTCTATTGTGCACAAGCAGCTGAGCCATGCCTAGGAGACAGCAGCTGGAACACTGATGGTGGTGATTCTTCCCTAGGCTCAAATGCTGCATTAAGCGCCAGTATGAACAGATAAGAATCAAAGATCGTTTCTGCTCCTTCACTTTCTATTTTGTTTTTATTATGAAACTTGCATCTGCATGTTGAAGTTTGGAGTTGTCCCACTTGCTATTCAACTGAATTATTGACTCTAGATTCACTGCCATAACCAGAGGATAGTACAGGCAATACTGCTGGTAGTGATTCCTTAAGCCATGAATGTCTCCCGAAGCTTCTTTTTATCTAATCTGCCTTTGGGACCAAGTGATAGGAAAAGCTGGATTTTCTACTACTCACAGTGTACAACTAGGCTCCTCAATGTTTAACACCCTCCCAGACCAGTTCAGGGGAATTAGTTTTAGTCTTGTCTCATGAATGAAGTTCTTGCACAATGTGATTGACTCATCATACACTAAAATATGGAAATTATCCCAGCAGTTATTACGCTAGATAGCACTTGCTTTATTACAGTGCTCAGTACATAAGGATTCACAGTAGGTTGTTGAAGTCTGTCACTAGGTTTTGTACCATTTCTGTTACTTCTTATGGAGGAACTTCTACCTGAGGAGCCAGACTGACAGCAATAACAGGTTTAAGACATACCACACACAGAAGAGGCCGACCAGTGGAGCTCCCCCCACATGGGTACGAACAGTTCATGATTACTAGCAGAGCACCACAGGGCCGAAAGGGACTGCAGAAAGTCCCATAGTTCACTTGTGCTGTTCCAGAATGGAATCAGCAGCCTGTGCCAGGGAGTTCTTAAAGGCTTATAGTTATGAAGTGCTCACAGCCTCACCAGAGCATCTATTCTAATGTTTTGCTATCCTCCTACTCCAAAGTATTCACAAAGTCTAACCTTAATCTATTTCACTGTAATTTAAATCCACTATTTCTGCTTTTAGCTACCTGGAGTAAGGTGAACAACACTGTAGCAGCTTTCTAATGCATTTAAAGATTTATCTTGCTTCTTTCATTCTCCTCTTCTTTAAACTATCAATTTTTCTAAACTTTCTATAATTGCCATTGCTTTTAGACTTACATATAGACTCTTTAGTTCATCCCCACCTTTTCTGAAGTGCCCAGAACTGAATATATTAACCCTGAGCAGTGTTGAAAGAAAGTTTCATATATGTTCTATACCATACTTAATTTTCCAATGTTTGCACTTTTTAGAATTGTATCACATCAGTTTCTCATCTTTGGTTGGGAACACCAACAATCCTAAAACTTTTTTCTACAGAGCTGCTATCCAGGTAATTATTCCCTACTCTGTATTTCTTCAGTGGATTAGTCTTGACTAATGTTAAGCATAGCATTCTTTCATGTACACATCCCTGTTTTACTCCTTCAGCTCAAGGCTGCAGTGAGGTGGCACTAACAGAATGTTGTCTTATGTCTGTCTTGTTGGTATGTTGAGTGAAGCCACTGATCATTACTAAATCCATTTTCTATTGATTTTAACACATGTTCTTTATCATATTTACAGCATGTTGAAAGTATTAAAAATCGAGAGCTTTTCCCATCTGAACAATCTCTGATGCAGACCAATATATTTTATAGAGATTATTTTTGGTATGAATAACAAGTGAGATGCTAGGTAATCCAAGTTCATCCAGGTTTGCTGAAGAGAGACCTGCCAAGCCACACTATGAACAGAAGTATTTTATAACTGCTTTCAATTCTCCTCCGCCTCTACAATACTTTTACTGAACAAACTGAACTTCAGACAAATTGTTCTCAGTCTTTCAGTATGAGTCTGAAGTAAGGTCAGTCAGTTTCATATAGTTTCATATGCCATATGTACCATAAATTCCTCAAAAAGTGCTTGAGAAGGACTATTTTCAATATTCAAATTACTGTATGTGTATAGCTGTAGCATTCATAGTTTTAAGAAGATGTGGCAGAACTTCCATTAATATAACACTATGTGACAGTTCCTCTTACATTTAGCTTAGATTTTAATTTTTCCAGTTTTAAAGGCCATTATTAAAGTGTATTTATTCTTCACTTATTTTTAATCATAATATTCAATTGAAGTTCGGGTCAAAATAAATAACCTGGCCCAAGGGCCTAATTTGCAGTGAGGTCCTATTTAAGAGTTTACTGATAAGCTCACGAAGAAATAATTAGAACACTTAAAGTGGCAAATTAAAGCCCATGCAATTAGCAAAAACCCTCATGATTACTTAATATTTTCTAAGTGGTTTCGAAAAAGCAATGACAGGATTTTATGCTACAAGATAAAAATGCTAGTCATGCGGAGAAGTGAATTACATATGTTTACCATATTGAAGAGTGTGAGAAAAAATCAAATGCAGTAGAAGGATATTAATAAATTAACACTTGAGAGTATTACCAAAGTAAAATATTCACCCTGTCACTTAGTTCTGTCATGGTGGTCTGTGAGTCCTGAATTTATGTTATCAATGCCTAGTCAAAATATATCCCAATTTCCATGTTTAAAAGTAGTGTATGATCATTTGAACCAATTTACGTTATAGCTTCTGATCAAAGAAATAAATTTTAAAACTAGTTTTCATGCAGAATTCTGAGTAAAGTTTTTTTCTGTAGAACAGAATAAAACCACAAGGGAACCATGCAAAGTCTGGCCATTGTCCTGAAAACAAACATATTGCAAAATTCTCTGAATTTTTTTCATTTGTCTGACACTATCATTCTTGATTCCTTGCTGTTCTCAGAACACCTTAGAGCACAGTGAGAATTTCAGGTATTAAAGTTGCATGCTACATGCTCACAAACATGTACACCTGCATCTACATATATAAGACTCCACTGAAAGAACTCAAACCACCAACAAACCTACAATTTTTCGTCATTCCTTGGTTTTCATTCAATTAAAAACAGTTTCAGAATGGGAAATTAAATTCTCTAAGAGTTAGTGCTACAGTGCTGCTTGGAGGAAAAAAAAAAACTGTTGTACTTGAAATCTGTGAAAAGATTTTGCATCAACCTCCAGGTCTGGAAACAAGAATAAACTCATTAAATCCAAACAGACCATTGCGCAACTGAGAAACAACTCACTTCAGAAAAAGATGTATCTGTGCAGCTGGTTAGGGACAGGAAACATTTTCTTTTCTCACCAATAATCTGTAGTAATAAATAACTTGAATAATGTCAGCACATGAAAATTCACTAAAAGCTTTGCAGCAGCAAACCAATTGGCACTTTATGCAGTATTATTTATACGGAGCCTGTGAAATGAAGTGCAATTCTATGTCTCTATGGAAAAATACAAAAAAGTCCCCAAAACCTAAGATCTTCCATCATAAATGCCTGGCATGTTTATAGTGCAAATTTATATAAAAGACCACCCTTCCTAAGCATTTTACAATATGAAATGTAATGTCCAGTTTCATATGTGGACTACAGGCTTTCTGACATATTTTGATTCAGCAAGCAGTGCACTTTTTACTCAAGCACAGACAGTGCTAGAGAAAAATGTATAAACAGGGACATTTCTTAACACAGAGCAGAGCACACTACTTTCCCCAATGCTCCATTCTCCCTGCTCTTCTCCCTCCATATCCAACTCCAGACCTGAAAGGAACCATTTCTTTCTCTCTCCATTGGCACCAAAGGCCAGCGCTGGTTTATATGTGACCATTCAGTCCCCATTCTCATCTGCCACTGAAACCCATTCTCTTAACACCTAGGAAAGGGTTTTCTTCATATAGGGTAGAATACTGCAAAGGAAAACTATCTTCAAGAAAAATTCTGATGCACAACTCAAAAGAAATTAAAATAGCTAAATGCTGGAGATTTTTATGATTTTCTCTTTTGTGTAATGAAGTTTTTATGATGATTTGCCCTGTTAATCAGGCTGCAAATGTAAAACAAGCAACGCTGACTATTGAATCTGTCGGGCTGGTGGAACCAACACTCCAAAGAAATGAGGTGCAGCCCCCACTTGCACATAGCTCAGGGCAGACAGCTCTGTGTGCTCACACGTCTAGTGCTGTGGAATGGCAGGTTCTTCTCTCTTGCCTATATATCATCTTTTTCAAGTGTCTGAATGTTGGCGATGCAGAATGTCTCAATTTGCTGGTTAGTACCTATCGCCAGGCAGTACTGACTGCTTTTTAAATCATTCGCAACTGAAATTTTGCTCATAAAAACCTTTTGCTTACAGTCACCATGACTCCTGTTTTCTTAAAAATACTAGCAATAACAGGTTTAAGGCAAAACAAAAACATGCTTTGCTGCTTAGTGACCTATAATAAAAAGATTTTCACTCTCTTTCAAATTGTTTTAGGCAGGTTGACCATTCTCCAGATAAAAAATTCTGGGTAAGAAGTCAGCAACAAACACTGCATTTCTCTAAAAGAAAGTTTCCATTATTTTCCATTGAAGAAGAAGAAACAACTGCAGTGTCTGCCACAACATCTTTTCAGATTCTGTAGTGTTCTCAACAACTTGAAAAATGATTGTAGCAGTCACAACCCGGACAGGAAAAATACCCAAAAGCAGTCAACAAATTTCAAGAACTTTCATGGGCAGATCTTTATCATCACCTTCTTCAGTATTTCATGTAATGTTTTAAAAACAGCTCAGATGACACAATCTCAGGGATGTAAATACTTTAATATTAACACCAGTCACCCTTGGTTCAATGCACTTACTAGTGAATTCCAGTCAAATGTCATTTAGCCTGGGTGATAACCCTGTCCGCCAGGACACAGGCACCACTGCCACAGAGACTCACTGTAGTTCTCTCCTGTGGTGGCTGGAGCAGAGTCCTGTGCACACAGACACTGCACCTCGCCACACCCACAGCTCTGGGGGTCTGGCAGTACCTTAGAAGTGTCAGAAATACACCCCACTGTCAGGTGATGATATCCTACAGATAGTTCAGTGATTAGGGAAAGCACATAGACTCTGATGCCAGTCCCTGACAGATAACTATGCCACCATGGGCTTTTCAGCTGCCCTTTCAGTGCAAGAGCACTGAAAGTTTAGCATTTCCAAAAACATTTCAGTTTTGACTGGCTTTTTATTTGAAACTCACAATCTTCTTTTTGGAATACTTTATTTTCTGATTGGCAATATTTTGTTAAAGATAGAGAAAACCCCCAAATGCATTTGCACAGACCTTTCTGTGACATGGAACTGGTTTCTTGTTCTCAGTGGCTTTTACAAACTTCTGCTGAAATCCAAATTTCTTTTACACCAATATTTAAATTCATTTCCCTCATCCAAGTCCTCACAGATCTGTTGAGGGGCTTACAGGCACACAAATTTAGGACACTGGAAAGAAACAGATACAGTAGTTAAACCTTCTCTTTGGCAAATTTCTCCTGTCCAACACAACAATTTTATTTAGAAACTTATATAATCCTGACACTTCATGTACTACTCTACACAAAAACCTGCATAGGAGAATACTGCAAAAATATATTTAAACTGCAATGTAGTATATTATGCAGTACTTAATTTCCCCAGATTCTCATAATGTTTCTACAACAGGCTTCATTCTCCAGTCATGTAACAGGTAATTCAGAGTAAATTAAAAATTAAACATTAAAAAAAAATTGTAACAGACCTTGGGAAGACTATCGTTATGTACATCTAATGAAAAGTCTCCTTCATAAAAATGCATAAGTTATTAAGTAACTACTACCTAACTACAGAGTAAATAACTTAATTGCATATTTACTGGTTACTCTGAAGTATGCCTACATTAGTCTTTTAACTTGATTGAAATGAATGTTTGTATTCTGCTATTAAATCTTTATTTTCTCTAATGTAATCAATTTTTTAAAAGTCCATAAAAGACTACAGAGAGATCTGCTGTTTACTAAATAACGCATTCAAAAAATTCCAGATTCAAAGATGCATTGTAAGGCTCAAGACGGAGCTTGTGGAGACTTCTGTAAGTAAGAACGGCATCTGTCAGGATGAAGAAAGTTAAAACAAAAAGCATCTAACAGCATAGTACTATGAAATACTGAAATGACAATTGCTTTCAGTTTGAAACACAGGATGTGATATCAGGGAAAAAAGACTCAGGTAAAAATGTTTAAATGCCCACTAAAAAGTAAATAGGGTTTTTCCTTTTCAGTAAACAGAGAAATGTTTCATCTTTTCCTTGAACATTCCTGCTTTCTGTGTTTATTTGTTTCTAGTTCCACTAGTAGCATTTGTATCCATTTTTCCTTGTGTGATGGCATACTAAAGAACAACTTTAGAAAAATTTTAAAAGGACAAAAAACAAAAAGAAAGAAAAATCAATGAAAGAACACAATGTTAAGAAGCAGTAATGTTTAAAAGAGAATCAAAGGAGAGGAGAGGAAAGGAGAGGAGAGCAGCTAAAAAGACTGAAAAAAGATAAAGGGCAAAGGATTTAAAAATTAAACAGAAGGAAAAAGATTAAAGAAAGAATGGCAAAAGGCAATGCAAAAGGATTTAAGAAGCCAGTATAAAGAAAAGACATTCAGTTACAAGAAAGGAATAGCAACTACTAGAGGAAAATACTTGAATATAATGAATTAGAAAAATGGAAAGAAGAAGTTAGAAATTAATTTTAAAAACACAGAAAGTTAGAAAACTTTTTTCCTCCATGAAATACATACACAAGATTCAGTGACATTTTAAAAGTCTGTTTCTATTATATACAGTATCATTCAACAATTTTCCAGGTTTAGTAATTTTAATTGCATGAAAATAAATACAAAGAAATGCAATGCCAAGTATTTCCTAAGCAGGTGTTTATATATTATGTGCAAAGCTGAGAATAAAATGCAGTCCTATTTAAAATACCAAATCCTTTTATTTTTGTTAGTAAATGTATTAAAATTCAAAGAATTTGTCTGTCTACATAGGGTTTTAACATCATTATGAAGATGTTTAATAATTTCTGAAGGGTTACTAAAAGCTTACAGCTGCTTATTTTGCATCCAGAAGCAGTGTACTGCAAGCAGCTAAAGACAAAACTAGAGCAACCAACAGATTGACTGGACCTCAAAAAATACAATTAATTTATTATTAATGTTATCATCTCATTAAAAACTTCTAATAAATGTGCTCTTGCTATAATGAAAATATTTTTGTCAGTAAAGAACAACAGGATACAGAAAAAATGGAAGACATGTAACTTGGAATGTAGGAAGCACAAAGAGTTTAAGAGTAGCACTCCCTGTTGAACATTATATATTAGATACATTCTGATTCTTTTTATTATTTCTATCATCCAAATTAGGGGATTAGTAGCTATTCATTTCAATATCTATTCCATGTACCTCAGTTTTTTCTCTAAACAAATAACAACCCAAAGCCAAAAAAAGTTTTGTGTCATACACAGCCTGCATCTAAAGGTACCAATTTTATTCCATCACATTTATTTATTTATTTGACTATTTCCCACTCCCTGGTTTCTTAGAAAAAGTAAAGAGATTTTCAAATTTTAGCTCTCTATACTATTTATCATTTCATATACCACTTAACCTCTATACTATTTAACATTTATATACCACTTACCTCTTTCTTATCTGCTCCCAATACTAATCTCTTTAATCTCTACCCATATGAAATAATTTCCATACATCCAATCATTTTCAGTGGCCTTTGCTGGACTTTTTCTTTTCCTGCAATATTTTTCATGAGATGGAGTAACCAGACTCCAAAAGCTACTCAAACTGAAGGTATAACATCACTTTATTTAAATGTGTTTTAATGCCTGTGGGAATATTCTCCAAAACATCCACAATGTTTTCTCTTTTTTTTTGTTTTCCTTTCTTTCTTTTTGGACAATACAATACATACTGAACAAACATTTTATGCGAGCAGGACAAAAAAACACCTACGTGTCATTACTCGGTAGGAAAAATTTTAATGCACAGAAGTAGCCCAAGCTCCCTCTCAGCATGTGCTGCCATTTCGCACCACCCATTGTTACTTGCCTACTGTGCTGAAAACTGATCATTAATGCAACTTTTTGTTTATGCATTCCATAGGACTCTGTAAACTAGGCAGGTACTATAACCTCTCCCACTAATTATAAAAATTCCTTTTCAAATCTAAAGATGTAAGATTAACCAGTTGTCCTTGTTTTCCTGAAATGATGCAATCTGAAAGGCTGGATGAGCACTATTATTTACACAAAACACACTGGATTTCCTCTGCCATAGTTTTTCAAGCTTTTTAATTTGTAAGAATTAATCACACTTTCAATAAAATTACTACTAAAATAAGGCTTAAATTTGTTTATTCAATGCAGTAATTTTCAGTTTTGCTCATTTCCCTTTCTTAGTATTTAAAGATTTACTTTAAGTTGTACACATTACCTTGGCCAGTTTTTTCCACTGTTACGAAAATGAGGACAAAGAAGTCATTCCATATTATCAATTAAAAATAATAATCTTAACAAAAAAAAAAAAAAAAAAAAAAAAAAAAAAAAAAAAAAAAAAAAAAAAAAAAAAAACAACCACAGTAAAACTCCTCAAGCTGAAAATCACACCTATTAACATCTGTGCCACCAGAGATTTCTCTGAATGTTTTTTTGTTCCAAAACTTACAGTCTCATTTACCTCTCCTTAGACAGAAGACATGCAAACAAGGACATTCCCAATAGATAACTGCACAACTTTCAATCTGGGTGAGAACTTGTCCATAAACAGTAACGTTGAGCTTAAAACTTTAGCCCTGATAGGAAGAAAAGTGCTGTAAAATGTGCAATTTAATCACATGAACCCATGAGAGAACAGAGATGTCCCACATGGTGCAATCAACAGTCCAGTGTAGAATGCTCTTTGCACACTACAGCAATTCTGTGCTGCCATGTCCTGGAAGATTTTTTTTTACAAGCCTAATGAGCAAGTGTTTTTCATTTCAGGTGACTGGGGAGATTAATTTAACTATGGCACATCAATGACTTCATCAGCTATACAGAAATGAATTCTTCATTCTTCACATAGCTGATCTCACATGCTCCATTACTTGGACCCCAAAATAAAACAAAGCCCAGGAAGAGATGTGCTTACAGTGAAACAATATGTGAAGTGTATTCCTGAGAGCATTCTTTCTGAAGAAGTGACTCTATTTTTAAGATCAGCATAACTTTATACAATATTCTTATGACAGACTGCCCTGGATCAAGGAGCCAGCATGTAAAGTCAGTGCAACAAGCAAAAGGTTTTTTAGGAATTTAATTCAGCATGCTTTTTTCAACTAATACAGCAAATAAGCTAAATAAAGCATTGATACACACACCAAACCATTCCTCTGGATTACATATACTAGGACTGTGCACTTAAAACTGATACAGGACAGAAAATTAGTTTTTCATATGCATTTAGCTAGGACACTGGTATGAGCATGTTGTACCTTACCAAGCAGCCTTCCAATTACAGTTATATATTATCCTGGTTTTAAATTTCTGAAGTGTTCTCAATGTATATGTTTTCTGTATATATGAATCCAAACTTACATTTTACTAGTGTGCAATACCACAATGTTGCAATATCACGATACTGTCACTTTTGAAAACAAGTAAGTCAGAAAGTTTTTTTCTCACATTTTTGCAGTTCTTTTCCTAACAATTCACAGCTTCAATATACAACCTTTACTGAAGGACTTTACAGAAACCCTTAAATGAAAACTTCTACATTAATCAAAAGTAATGAAAGATGTATCAAAGAGATGCTGAACACAATAAAATGCTGGAAAATGCTCTGGAACAGTGTAAAATTTCACAAAACAAAATAGGACAAAATTTAGAAAGGGTGCCCAAGATGAATATTAATAGAAACATGTGGTTTAGAATCTTATTTTTAAAGTACCCTAACTGCAGCTGAGAAAAAGGAATGCAGCAAAATATCTGTGATATCTCTGTAAGAAAGAAACTCAGAGTAACTCTACCCTCAGAGGTGACGAGTTCAGATGTACAGGGAAGAAATGAAAGAGTAACTGCAGCAGCAGGTACATCCCAGGACATCTTCTGTGAATGTAGGCTGTGCACAAAACAGACTGAGAAGGAATGAGATGTTGAGGGATAATGTGAGAAAGTGGAAACATGAGACTAGAAAGCAAGCAAATATGCATAATGGGACAGTTTCAAGGTTCAGAGGTAGCACATAAATCTGTGATGGTGGCAATGTGAGTGCCTTGAGCAAGCCCAGACAGAGAGCCTTACAATTTTTTTTACACTACATATTTCTAAGGGTTTGCGTACCTAAGGTACAGAAAGCAAAACAAATTTATTTTCTAAATGGAAAGATTGCATCCTACAGAAGCTAACGCAAATTGCCAGAAGCAGGCTGGAGAAATGAGAAACCCCAGCCTGGGGAAGGAGACAGCAGAGTCATGCTTGTGTTTCCAGCTGGGAGCCAGATAAAAGTAGGAGAAAGATGAAGGAGGAGACAACTTAGAACAGCTTGCTTCTCAGGTACAGCAAACAAGAAATGAGAAGAACAAGTAAGCAATGAGGAGTTGAAGACAACAACATAGAAATGGCTAAAAATTGAAAGAAAAGGGTCTTTAAAATTATTTGAATAGACAAAATATTATACATATTATTTTTTTTAGTAGTATTTATCTATTTTTTTGCCCCAAGACAAAAGCATAGTATGAGAGAGGTCAATAAAAGGCTGGTATTTACATAAGAAAAAGCAATTAGTGCTTGCACAAGGGAATCACTTCTTGTCCTACCTTCTTATCCCAAGTTCCAGTAGTATTTACATTGCATGACCTCAAACAGCTTTACAAGGCAAACCCCCCGCTCATAACATTTGTGCAAGTCCTGCTCACATGCTGGTTTCATGAAACATCCTACCTGACTGAGCATCTGTGGCAGCTACACATCCTCACTTCAAAACACACTTTGTTAAGGACATGCCACTTCTTTTTTCTCAAAAAGAAAATAATGAGCTTGAGTTCAGAAGATGGAATATTGATCACACCTTTTATTTTTTAAATCATTCTTGTTTTATTGTTTTTGATTACGTGATGTTGAGAGATACTCACAAGAGCATACTTTTAAATAAGAAACTAGTAATTACAACAGCTGTATTACAAGGGGGTATCTTAGTAATAAAATACCAGCCATTCCTCTCTTTAAAGATAACCAACTGCTTCATTTCCTTCTGTAAATACAACAATTACTTTTTACTGTGTGAACTACCTCTCATTTAGAAGAACATTATAAAGTCATTCTTAGTCTACTGATTTCAGCCTACTTCTTGATTTCACAAATGTATTTTTGCTTCTGCAGAGCTGAGGACAGTCTACTGGGATTTACGTAGTTATTTCCATGTGGTGATAGTGCTCTACAGTGCTCCTAATATCTCAGCTGTCTGGAATAAAGGTTTCTACATTGGGCAGGTGCTATTCTAGGAGCTGGAGCTTTGACACCCAACCACATTTCACAGGGCAGATGGAGGATACATTCCCATGGTGTAGCAGTTTTAGCATCTATCTCAAAACTTCAGTGGTCATCTCTGTTTGTGAATCCAACAATTTACATATTACAGTGACATTAAGATGATAGAGTCTGTTCTGCCTTTTTGTTCTTTCAACTTCATAACAAGATTATTCTTCATTCGTTAGAGTTAGATCTATGCTTAACATTAAAACAAAGCTATTCTTACCAAGAAAATACATGCAATATCACACAATCCAAAAAAATTCACTGTCATATTGTAGAATAGAATCAGAAGTTTTCAGCATAGTAATTTTACCCCAAACTTGCTCACTGACTTTCAGTTAGATCGCATAAGAAAACATGATATACTAATTATATAAGAAAGCAACTAAATCAGCAACTGTAATACTTTCATTCAAACAAAGGGGACAGAAATGTCATAACAAGTTTTTTTTTTTAGTTTACATCACTTCTTAATAACATGACACCAAACCATTCCAGCAAGAATTGCCTATGATTGCTATCACGATGCAATACTGTGCAAGTAACACACAAGACACAGCTTAATTTCTTAAAGCTAAAATGAGCATTTTAAGGATTTAACTATTAAAAAACTAACTGAAGTGGCACCAATTAAATGATCTTGAAGAGCTATGCAGTTTCAGGTGAGGCACACTGGCAAGAGGGCACCAAGCCTGAGGAGGTTTACCCTACCCAAGTTCCCATCAGCTCATGGACTTCAGCTCAAGGCACTGCACTTTGCAAGGAAGGAGGAGAGAGAGATTTTCACAATACAAACCATGCAACCAGCACAAATGATGGGACCAAAACTATCTATGCTTCAGAGCAAGGCTTCTTAGCTTCTTAGCTTTCTGTACATGACAGAAAACTGAAGGACTTTGGAGTTTTGGATCTATGCAACAATCTACAGCCAAAACTAATAAACACCTAGCAATAGCAAAAAAAGTCTCTCTGAGAAAGACCATGGAATACTTCACCAAAAATCCTATTAGGGCACACAGCGTAAAAATATTCACATCACCTCCTGTTAGATAAGCAGAAGCTTTAGACCGACACACAGTGACAGTCAACACATTTCTGGAAAGTAAGAGAGCTGCAATGTGATGTAGGAGCTGGCAAGTTTTCCAGGTTTGGCACACCAGACAAGAGAGTTTAACTTTGTAAACAGGGTTCTCCTACAACAAAGTAACACAGAGTATCTTGTACCATTTACAGTTTAGCTAATGCAATAAGCTTATAAATAACTACAGGAGCCAAAGGTGTAAAGGGATTTCCCTTTGTTGTTATCTACTCTCACCATTCCCATGTGCTTCAACAATGATATTCCTCATTTTTTATCTTATTTCTCATATTAATCTCTAGGTTAATAAGAAAGAACCAGAAGCAATGAAATTTGACACAAGATCTTTTAGCTGACATTAAGGTGTGCCACATTTGTATATGGCTTATTTCCAGGTACCTTTTCATACAGGTGAAATTTTAAAAGAGAGGGCTGAGAGTATATAACCAAATGGTCTGGCCATTACTCTGATGCTTTTTTTCCTTGAAAATTCAAATGATCCCTGCAGGCAGCCAACAACTGCTAGAACTGTAGAATGTGCTCTTTGAACTGTACAAAACCCTTCGGCCTTTCGTGCATTGCTGCAAACAAAAACTGCCAAGTGCAATTATTTCTCAAATTTAATGTTATGGAAGTGTTTCACCATTTTTTTCACAGCTTTGAAAACAGCTGTAGAAAAAGAAAATTTACAGGACTATTTCCCCACAGAAGTTATACATTGCATTTATCACTTTTTGTAAACAACCAATACAAATGAACCAGTCAAATCCCAAAGAGTGTCATTCTTTCTTTGGTGCAATTACAATTATATTTCTATGGAAAGAAACAAAGGAGTAAGTGGAAAGAGTCCTCCCAAGCACAGTTTTTCATCCTTTAGCCTTTTTAAAAGGAAAAAAATAACCTAGCAAAACATACCACAAAACAAACCACAACTCAGAAGCAGCAAACCACACTGAAAGGCAGAAGCTTGAAAATATTCGCTTCCCCCTTTTTTTCTTAACCTACACTGCGGTATGTAGAGTTCCTACAAATACCCACATACTAAAAGTTAACTTGGTCAATACAAGCACAGCGATCCAGATAATCTTGCATGCATGTGTAGTTCCAGTAAGAACTGCCTAGGTTTTGAAAACAGTTGCATTCAACTTGTTGAACCAAAGGCAGATGAACCTTAGTCGCTGAGTACAGACTTACTCTGTAATAGGATTTTTGCTACTGACTTCAGCTGAGATTCTTAAGCTAAAGACAACATTGGGGTACAACCAACTGCTCTTAAAGAAAAGTTTCCACATCTGAAATAAATGTTACACAACCATGAAGACACCCAAATTCAAAACAGTCATTTTTGTCTGGATTGCAGTTGGGCCTTGCTTTAGAAAGCAAGCTTTTTCGTTCCAGAGTAAACTTCATTACAATTCAGACTTGAGGTGGAGAACTGTATACACACCAACTAAGTCCCAAAGCACACCTAAACTCCTAGGTTTTGTCCAAGATCTGTCGCCCACACCCACACATTAAATTAGCCACAATATCCTGTTTCATAGCAGGAGAAAGGACCTGCAAACAGCCAGATTCAAGCTGTGAAACAGTCCATATGAATGTAAAATCCAAATGAAATCTTTGACTGATCCAAAATGAAGATGAGCCACTGCTCACTGCATGGCAAAAATGAACCAAAAATAAAACAAAACAAAACAAATAAAAAATATAAAGAAAATAAAAAAGAAAAAGGAGTTTGACTCTTTAGCTCGATCATGTGGACAGAATGGACCAGATGAAGGCATTTAATGCACTTACAGCTTCTTCAGATTTACTGAAGGTCAAGAATTTGAATCAAAACAAGTGTCTAGCATCTCCTGTTGGTTGCTAGATCTATGCAGAATCAAGGCACAAGGCAGTGACAGGCAGCAGCCCCCTCTCGATGCATTCCTGCAGGTGACAGGACAGACACTCACTCTGCAATTGCATGATACACCTCCTCAGCAGGAGAACATGCTGTGCTGTAACCCACTGATTGATTCACCAAGGAGGTTGTGCAGTGGTACACTGTGTGGCATGGTGTCACTGACTTCTGCAGATGCTATAATAGGGTATCCAAAACAGCGACACCTTACTTTAATTTCAGAATTAGAAGAGAGGCAAAGAGTACTGCTTCAGTACAGGTAACACCCTACTGAACACCTCAGAATCACAGAATATCTCAAGTTGGAAGCTTGTTATCTCCTGGATGCTATTCACGTGTTTACATCAAACACAGACATGTCTGCTATTTTAAAAATAAAACATTAGGTTTGGTGGGGTTTTTTAAACTCTTTGTGGTAATAAATCTTGGTCAAGCTTCAGTGTTAACATGACTTATACAAACACCAAAGAGCAGACCACAGAACTGCCAGTGATGAACATAATTGCATTAAGAAGGATGTGGCCTTCAAGATCGTGGTAAACCAAGCCAATGCAAGCAAAACTTGTAATGGAGAAGTTGCAATGAATTTTGAATTAAAGAGTGCCATGGCACTGTTTCTCTTTGTTGATCTTTCCATCAGGACAGGAAAAAGCACAATAATAAGCATGTTCATGGGGTTTTAAAAGCATTCCATGTAAAAAGCAACAAAATATAAAGTATATTCATTACAGCCTGAGTGAGAAGACTGTCCTGAGGGAGGCACAAGAGGCAGTTGATGCAAGACACAGAATTGTTCTTTCTAAAAAGTTACAAAGTAAAATTAAAAAAAGAAAGTCTGGCATCACAGCAACCACTTACAAGCACTACAAAAGAAACAAAATGACATGAAACTATGTCACGGGTTATTTAGGTTAGATATTTGGAATTAGGTCCTTCACCATAAGGGTCTGTGGGCACTGAAACAGAATCCCCAGGGAAGTGGTCACAGCATTAAGCCCAACAGAGTTCAAGAAGTGTTTGGACAATGTTCTTGGGCACATGGTGTGACTCTTGGGGATGTGCTGTGCAGGGCCAGGAGTTGGGTTTCAATAATCCTTGTAGATCCCTTCCAACACAAGACTTCTATGACTCTATGAAAAACATACTATTTGACTATATGACATACATATATGACTAATGTCTGTTAAAAAATAAAAACTAAAATAAAAAATCATTACTTTACCTTTCATATTTTTAAGCTTTTTTCAAACAAATGACGTGGAACATCTCAAAGTCTTACTATTCTTTTACAAATAAGGCATGCAAATGTTGGGATTTACATGACCAAAATCAGTAGAAGGGCTTGTTGAAAATAATCTTAAAATAGGCATGATGAAACCAATTGTGAAGAAAAGCACTTTAATAGTGATTTGCATGAGATCAGCGATGTCTCATTTTCAAGATGTAACAAGATTGTTTCTAGATTTCTTAAATGCATCTCAGTGCTGACATCACTCTAAATACCCAGATGTCACAATGGTAGAAATTGTTTACACCTAAAGGTGCTTTCATATATTTCTTACGTGGGAAGAATCAGAAAGGTATGTGGGAAACAAACATGGGATAATCTGTTCCTTATGACTACTTCCCCAAACTTACTAGAAATTTGCCTAATAGCGGCCATTCCTATCTTGACACAAAAATCTCAAACTTGTCAATCCACATGGAAGCATCAGTGTAATGCTGTCTACCTTCTGCACTTCCTGAAACATGACTGATTAAAAGAAACCTGAAAAACGAAATCTGCCCTTGGGTTGAGGAGTTTAGTGCCAAACTTTAACCTAAGGCACATTTCCAAGCCAAAATGTTAATTCTTGGGTGGAGGGGTGCTGGTGCTGTGTTTTTAATGGTTCCTCATGTAGAACATTTGTGATACAAGTGTGTTTTATCTCCTAACAAGAATATTTTCTTTCTTCAAATTCCAGGAGGAATGCCCTGCTGGGGTGTCTGCTCCTGCAGGTAAATAAAGGTAACACAATGGATAGCCCATAACTTTGGTACTGCATTGGATAAAGGGTAGTGCCTATAGTTCTGATTGAAGTGAGTTAACATTTTAATATTGTAAAAGACAATAATCAGAAAAAGAGAACTCCAAACTTTTACTATGATCTATGATAAAAGAATTCACTAATGGTCTCTGCATTCCAGATATCAAGTCTTCTACTATCTTTCTGAATTTTTCCCAAACAAAAAAGCCTGTAAAGTCCACTAGAAGCTGGCCAAATGAGCAACATATCTCATGTAGAGGGCAGTTAACTGTAAAATCAAAGAAAATATGAACTACCAAGAGTAACTATTTCTGGAAGAGGCCCTCCCCCTAGAATAAGAAAATAGAAACCAGTCACAAATTTAGAAAATGCCTTCAGAACCCCCAATAATAAACCATAGTTATTTCACAAGGAATTACCCCTCCTCCCTTGCTTTGTTGTTATCTCATCCTACAAGCCCCTCTCAGTCCAAGTGTATTTCTCTTCTGTCAAGGTTGTCAAGGAGAGGGCCATGTGCTTTGCAGAGTTGCTGAAGTTCAGAAGATTCATGAATTAGAGAGAGATTAAGGTCAGAAAACACCATTAGATCATCAAGTCTGACTTCCTATAATATCACAGACTCTAAAATTTCAGACAGTTACCTTATTATTGAACCCAAACACTTAAAGCTGATTGAAGAATAAATTCTATTTTAGCTAAAACAATTGTTCCATGACATACTTTCTTTTTCTGTACTAGATTAAAGAGCTCTCTAGAGCACCAGATATTTTCTCTCTGTGAAGGTATGCTGTAATTAAGTAATTTCTCAAACATCTTTTTGATAAGGTAAACAGACTGATCTTAAATATTTCACTGCAAGGCAATTTTCAAGCTCTTAAATCACTTTCATAATTGTTTCTGGCACCATTTCTAATTCTCAAAAAAGGTTTTTTCTTTTAGATGTGGCCAGAAAAACCATAAGCTGAAATTCAGTCTGTTTACCAATGCAGTATAAAAAGATAAATTCACATAGTTGCTGACATTTGGTTGCTTGTACATCTAGCACAGTCCTTTATCTGCTGAACAGCATACTGCATTTTCTCCTCTCAGAAAAAAAAATAAAAATTATAGGGGGGTTTTGTGACCAAGTAGTGCAAGCAAGTATTAGCAGAACTTGGCAATAACAGCGAACCTTAACTCTCTGGTCATCTTTTTGGAATGGAGACAGTAGGATACAGGATCCAAATATGTGTGAGCAACCATTTTTAGTACAGAAACTGAGGAAAACACTCAAAGTAAAAAATGTTTTAGATTATACTTCAACCTTTAACGCACTGGAAATGTGAAAATTGAGGGCACCTTGGTTGAAAGAAACACTGACATGAGAGAATTCCCATTTCTAAGGATGGGAAGGAAAAGGGAGACTAGGAGAATAAAGTCAATGAAGATTACGGAAAGGGCTTGGATAAATGAATTGGTGGCCAGGATCCTGTGAGAGGTAACTCGAAGGGAAGAAGAAAGAATTCAAGAGAGATCATAGTTCCATCAAGGAGTAACACTTACGGCATAAGAGCAAACTAAGTCAACGTGGAAAAAGGCTACATCATAAGCTCTTCAAGGGCCCGCAACTTAAGGAAAGCAGAGGCCCATGGACACAGGTAGGTGAGAGGGAAAAACATGACAGTACAGGGACAAAGTCAGAAGGGCAAAAACAGGAAGTAAAATGTAATTTTAAAANNNAAAAAAAAAAAAAAAAAAATATAAAAAAAAAAAAAAAAAAAAAAAAAAAAAAAAAAAAAAGAAGAAGAATTAATAGCAAAAAAGCATTTTTTCATTCCTTAATTGTAACAGGAAAAAAAATTCAAGAAAGAGCCAATCAGGCTATTTGCAGAAGAATAAAAGACATATATTTTGCTTAGTGTTTAATATAAGAGACAAATACAATATGATCAATAAAACTAGTGACAAAAGGCACAAAAAATTAAGAGTAAAACAGGGAAACCAGATGATGAGACACTGCAATAAGGTTAGATGCTGTCAGATGAGTTCAGCCAAACCAAGCTTACTTAGGTTAGGTAAAAACACAATGTCGGCCTGTGCTGTGAAGCCAGCAGAAGAATACCAAACTCCAATACTTCCAATGCCTGACTGCACTGAAATTTTGGTAATCTGTCAAGTGTATCTATCCTAAAGCAAATCAGTGAAATTTTAAGAGTTTAAATTATCTTTATTTTTGAAATTTTTTCTTAAATCAAACCAGTGACTAAGGTCTCTGCCCCTTATTACCCTGTGTTACCTTAATAGGTAGGACATTTAACTACAGTGCAAGAGACTCTAAGAGAATTAATTGAAATTCCCTCACTGGCATTAGCAACTTTTCAGAACTTTAGAGAATGGATGGAGCTCCAGAAAAATGAAGGGGGAAAATACAGTTACTGTCATAAAAAGCTCAAGAAAGAGGAGGTAATAAATGACAAATTTTCAATTAGTTTCAGTTTCTGAAATATTTTTGAGAACACCAAGACCAACAAGATATTTTTTTTCTTTGCACAAGAAAATAAATACCTGTCAATATAGTTTTGTCATGAGAAAAATTTGGCAAGCCAATTAAATTACTCCTTCAGTTAAAAAAAAATAGTTTTTTAATGGGAAAGAAGCAGTGGATGACACATAAAAAGTAGGGGATGACTCATAAAAAGAAGCAAAGGAAACAAAGACTAAATTAAGCTATTCTAAGGCTAATACAAAATGTGTTCAAAAATCTGGTGTAGAGGCTAGGAATAAAAAACGGATACTATGAATGGGGCTCAATAGGGGTCCATCCTGGTCTGGTGCACTGGGTGTTTTCTTTCATAACCTGAATGGTGAAACGTCATACCGTACTTTTAAAATTTTCAGATTATGCTAACTTTGAGAAAGACAGAAAAACACTGCTCTTTCCTCCACAGGATATACCAAAAGTAATAGCAAGTACATTTAAACATGTACACACACGAAAATGTATTTTAACAATTTTGAGGAGCTATTAGGAACCGTGAGTCATTTCTGAGGTAGCTGAACTCACAATTACACCAAATCCCCTTTAAAACACATAATCACTTGACTGCGTGGCATCACAGAGCAACAATAGCTCATTCAGTGCACTGTGCTTAGACCTATGTTTCGAAATATATCCCATTCTCTCCTTAACTGTCTTTCTCTTTTCAACTCTGCATTAAGTGAGACACAACAGAGAGCCACAAACACAGCCTGAAAGGCATCAGCTACTCAGTTCTGACCACCCCACCCTGTGAACACATTGTACTACCAACTGCTGGTGATTCTTGGTCATAACTGCTAGGACAGAGTGATCCAGTACTACCACCAATATTTCAGTACTATTGGCATAACTGACAGGATAACTTAACTTGCTGACATATTGTCTGTGAACTTTCTTGGAACATATGGACATCTCACTCATCCCACCTATGTAGCCGAATGCAGGGGTTATGAAAGCATGCCCAGACATGAAGGCTTCAGGTTACCCTCACCTTCTACTCCTGTTATTTTAGGCCCTGGTAAAAAGTCTACCCCCATCTTTATTGCAGGCCCCCTTTAAGAATTGAAAGGCCACAATGAGGACTCTCCAGAATCCTCCTTCTCCAGGCTCCCTCAGCTTTTCCTCATAGCAGAGGTGTTCCATTCCTCTGATCATTTTTGTGCCCCTCTTCTGGACAGGTCCACGTCTTTCCTGTGTTAAGGACCCCAGAGCTGCATGCAACTCCGGGTGGTGTTTTATGTGTTCCCCATGAAGCCACCAGACATGGCCCAGATGGCTGGTGCTGCGTGCTGTGCCAGGACAGCCTGCAAGAGTAGATACAGCTACTGTAATTGTGCTGAAATGACCAAGCAAAATCCCTGGTGTATTAGAGGCCCATGAGAAAAATGTGCATTTGGACTGATGGACTGATGCCCATTTAATTGAGGCAGCATTGAATATGTTAAATGAGTGGTGACTATTTGCTTTTTATGCAATGAGAAGTGTATGTATTCAGTTAACAAAATAAAAAATAGAAAATATACTTCTCAGGAATGTAAAAGAATAGAAATTTTTAAAAATATATTATGCAAATACACTAGTGAAGAATTTAGGCATGGCATCTCAGAAGACAAGAATAAATACATAAACTGATCAATTGAAAAAAAAAAAAGCCACTGAGACCTAGACTTATAATATTCGTTATTCCTTTTCACTGAAGTAAAATATCAGCAAAACTACATAGTGAAACTAAATGGCTTCCTATTTTCTTGCATATTGAATTATAGGTGCTCTTTACTTTCTAAGGAGAAATTGCTTCTTTGTATTTCCATAATCTGATTCTATCCTGATCATCTATTTGATCTTTACCAGATCATGCAAAACAAGCAGAAGAAAAAAACATTTCCCAACGCATACGCTGTCAAATGAAAAACTACTGCTTCTGGATTTCATAGCCAGAGGTTTCCTAGACACCCTCCACTATTCTATCCATCTCTGATGCACATGTAGTGTGGTCAAGCTAATGCTGCTATTGAAACCTAGAATTCTGCATTTCTCAAATGAAAACAAAAATGAAAAAAAAAAAACCAAATATTGCATCTACAGAAGTTTTTTTGCATTTAATTTTCCAGGTTCCTTTTAGGGAAAAAAAAAGGAAAAAGTCCTTAAGGCAATATAAGCACTTAATCCAACTCAAATACTAAAGAGGACATAACCTTTTAAATCATCTTAAATATTTACGATGCCATAAGCTCTTAAACTTCCTGGAATACTTAGCCTTCCTTAAAACCTCACAGTACTCAAAGTCCCTTGAGCAACGTAAGCACCTAAACTGCTTCAAATCCTTTCAAAGGACACAACCTTTAAACCAATGTTGTGTCTAATTTTTAGAAATATTTTTGTTTCTTCAGGCACAATTCTGCCTGTTTTGTCCACAAATCATGTAACCATTCAAGTACTATTCACTTGCTTCTCTTGACACGATACTTCCATCTGATGATCTGATTCTATCCATGGAAGATATAAAACACCCTGCCAACAATGGGAAAATCAATGCTAGTAATGGAAAAGATTCCCTTGGTCCTAAACCTGGCCAACTTCAACTTCACTGAAAGAGAAGTAATAGAAATACGAGACAGTCACCAAAGCCTTCCCAGTATCTTGTTCGTATCTTTACACGATGTCTGGCAATGAATCCAACTAGGTTCATAATATTTAGCTTATGATAGTATTCAAAAAATTGCAAAATTGACATCTTCAACAAGAGCAATAAATGTGATCTCTGGGTGGGAACCCAGCAGTAAGTACTATGAATAGAGCCAGAATGCAAGCTGCATTTAAGAAGCACTCAGCTAACATGTTACAACCACACACTACTTCAGGACTTTAATTCTTCAGGATGATGTCACTTCCCCATTCATTTTCTAACCTGATTTATCTTTTTAAAAACTGTTCAGTGAACTTAAGTCACCCTGTTTCTTTCCTCCATAAGCCTTTTAGATAGGTCTGGAGTGAGTGGAAAAACATTTCAGAGTAAAGCAACCTCACACACACAAGACTGAACAGCAGAAGTCCTTCCCTTTCCAGAATTTCCCAGTTCAGGCTGTCAGTGTTTCCTACAGCCTAGGACGAGAATCATCTGTGTTCCACTCTAAAGGATTTCAATTTTGATTACATGAGTGAGCAGAGCATTAAGTGAAACTTAGTGCCAGAGTTGCTCTCAAGTAATTGAGAAAAATTATAAATACTTGGGGTTTTTTTAATTTTAAATTTCACACGGCAAGTAGTAGTAAACAGTAGGCCAGAGTCAGGTTGTTTGTCCGTGGGAAGTAATTCATGACATGCATCTTCAGATCACACTTGAAAACTTCTGCATGGCAAGCAAAGTTACTGAATATATTCATCTGCAATTTTTAAAAAATTATTTTTACATTATTCATAAGCCATGTCAATAAAAGTACTGTATTCATCAATGAGTAAAATATTTGAAATATGCAGCTCAACGTTAACAGATTTACTGTTATGTTGATGTTTCAACATCTTGAAAATCTGTTTGGGCCTGCCCCTACAACTATAAGGCAATGGCTTAATAATTTTGAAGAGTCTGTGTTTATGCTGAGCCTGGTGAACAACTACAACGTTGTGCAAAACACTAAAGGTCCATTTTGCCACTTTACCATTTTTTTTTATTTATTTGGTACCTTTATCATCTAACCAGTGAAATCAGTTGGTCTTAAATACTTGATTGCCACATCCTATAGTGGCTGGTCTAACACTACTGAGAATTAATGGTTATTTCATAACTAATGCCTTCCTCTCATTCAATTAGTCTCAAACTGGCTTTCCCAAATTGTTACGAACTCTTTCTTTTCTTCTTTTCCTTGGTATCTTTTACATATATTTACAAACTGCCTATTTCCTTACATCCCATGTTACCCAGTTTCATCCATGAGCACAAAAAATATACAAAATTTTCAGCTATTTGAGTAAGCACAACCATTTAAAAAGTAATGCTAAAATGAGTGGAAATTTAAATTGTTAAACAGCAGGTTACAATGGAAACATATGTTGGCTTTTCGTAAACATAGTAACACAGTATTTGCATTTTTCACTTTGGTACCTGTGGCACTTCAGAAGCATCATCTTACTAATTCAGCGTGCTACCAAAGTAACTATCTACTAGCTTAGTTTGAAGGGCACAGGAATGGGTAAGTCATTGTCTCAGTGCCATATATAGTGCCATGGGAACAGAATATTGGCTGATGTGCCAAAAGCAAAGACTTTGATAGCCAAGAGCTCATAAATCCTGTTTAAATGTCCAATGAAGACCTACAGATACCAGCATGTAGCAATCTCCCCACTAAAGACCAACTAGGACAGAAAAACACTAGAAATTCACACAAAATTAGAAATCCAGGCACAAAGCAGGGAGACTAAATGCATCATCTTTCAGGCAACAAGGAGAGTAGTGCATACTACAACTGACGCCTCATCCAATGAACGACTTCATCAAAATTGCTGCTATCAGCAATACCCTTCCCTATGTGCTATACTAAATACAGCACAATACACACATACTTTTGTGTGTGCATGCAAAAACACATATATATACACACACACATTATTACAATACAGAAAATTATAGAAGATTACAATGAAAAGATGATCAAATTTGGCTTGCAGTATTAACTTCCATTTTTTCCTAACTACTGATAAACAAGGTGTAACTCCACCATTGATTTTTTTTTATCATATCACCATAGAAAAGGGAGTTAAAAATTGCAGCCCTCCTTACTGGTCATCTAGTTCTCCTCTTTAAGATATCTGTCCAAAGTCTCCCTTAGACATGTGAACAAAGAGAGATCAAAAGTTCATAACAACACCCTTTAAATGATCATTTCAATGGAAACAGACTAGGCAAAAACAATTTCTCCTTCAGGACAGTTTTAAACAAACAAAATGAAAATATCCCACTGGTTATAGAAGTACAAGTGATTATGAGAAAATATTTTAATTACAGAAAAAACCTCTACAATTACAGACTCTAATCTACTAACTGAGCAAAATGTTGAAATGTTACATTACTCACAGATATGAAAGGGTGAGTTTTTTTACAGAGTTCTTTATGACAAGGATCCCCATGGTTTTATATAACTAAGAAAACCTCAGCATTAGGAAATTACAGTAGAGACCAACAAAAATGGCCTTGCACAATTGAACAGCTGGAGCTTAACACTTTACATGCATGTGGCATGTTCCACCATTGATTTTGTACTACTGCATAGGTTTGGTCCATTTTTTAAGTATTTGCCCTTGTTTAGCTTCATCATCAGGAAGGTTCAATGGGAGGCTGGTCTATCCTGATACTTCTCAAGTGCAGTCCTGATTTGAACTAAAATACTAAGAGAGCCAGCAGCCAATTAATACTAATATTTTTGTTCTAGGTATAAGACCACATTATTTTTGTTTTCCATGACAAATTTCTTTTGCTGTGGCAGATTTATATCTTTTCTCTCTTTAGACAACTGAGTATTTCCAGCCATATGCAGGAACTCAGCTTCATAAGCCAAGTCCAGAACAGGAGCAACTCATTTGCAGACAAGGAAGAGCTTCGTAATTTAGCCGTAGGGCTTCAAAATGAATTTCTCCAAAGACACAGGAGGTCTCAACTTCAAAATACTCAAAAGCTTCTATTTCATCATGAATTGTAGAGGACTTTACAGTAATGTATGTATGTTAGGGGATTTAGAATGATAAATTTCAACATGCATGCATCAAATTATTGCAAAATCAATTAAAATGTATCAAGAAAAATTTTATCAGTCACTGATTTTTGCAGGTGAAAAATTAGAAGTACATCCTTTACTAACATATGGCTGGGGATTGCTCATATGAGTGCGTAGTTTCAGATAGTTCGTCTAGAGCCCATCTCCCCCATGTTCAACATTTTCATCAGAAACAAGAACTGTTGATGACCTTGATTCTGTTCTCAGTGACTGTCTCAGAAACTATCTATCGTATCTTGCAAAAATACAGGTATAAGATGCACCCTGAGAATCTAAATACCATTTAACTGCTCCACTGAAGAGCTCTTTCTCCCTAAAAAACCTGATGACAGGCCATTTTTTCCCCCTAGGCTAAGACACCAGCTAAAACTGTGATTCTTTCTCTGTCAGAGTAAAATTAGGGGAAGGAGGTGGAGAGAAAGGGGATCACATTTTAGTTTTATTCCACTGATGCCGCCGCCTGTCAGTAAAAGATGAAGCGCTGAAATCCCATCAGTCTGGATTTGCAGATCTGAGGATGAAGAATTAGTATTTTTCTGTTTTTGCAGAAAACTCCTTGATGTATGGCTCCATTATTGAATGTTAACAGCTTCGGTTTAAATTACAAATGAGGTTCTATTAGCATAACCCGTACTTGGTTTCTATTTAAAAATATGATTTTCCCCAAAATTGTGTCAGTTGAGAACCTACATGTTTTCACTTGTGGCTACAGATAAAGGAGAGAAGCAATTTCATATTTCACTAACTCAAAATATGAAGTCTAGAATGGCAAAATATTAAAAAACACTTTCAAGATACTATTGGTATCTCCTTCAACAGGAGGGACAAGAGGTGAATGAACGGTCATTAGGAACGATGTATCAAAGGCAACCATAAACAGGCAGCAGTGCTGCAGGGGCAAAACCCAAACTGTCTTTTACAATTGTCCCTCCAAAACTATTTTCTAAATAAGATTACTTTAAAAACCCTAAATTGCATCGTGGAATAACTGTTTAATTAGCTTTGGTTTCCACCACATGTTTTCATACAAACACTCTACACAACAGATGGTTTCTGCTTGTATACGTTTCAACTATAGTGTTTGTGTCTTGCCCTTGAAAAGTTATTTGTGTCTAATCTATCTCCTACCAATGGTTTTAACACATAAAAATATGTTGGTTTTCTGACATACACATGCATCAGCATATCGGAACTCATGAAATTATTACTCTAAATGGCCAGGTTCCAACTGCACTGTTTGCACAGTGTTATCTTCTGTAATATTACACAGCACTTCAAGCTGTACAACAGCAAAGAGATCAGCAGCCTGAGCCAACTATCACTACAAACAGCCAGGCTGTTTGGGATGATTTTGGTGTCGGAATGCTTATGCTGGAGTTACTGTTTTCCCAGACCAAGTCAATCTGTTTCTCTATGCCTTATGAACTCCATGGGGAAAACACTGATACTTCTTGAATTACCTGTGTGCAGCAAAGGTACAGTAACCAACACACCATAAAAATGAGATGATATTTCTGCATTCAACCCACCCAAGTCTTAGCAGTGCTCCACAGGGGATTGAGGTGATACTTAATTTATTGATGTTTTCTATAAAGTTCTTTGAAATCCTCAGCTGAATTGCAGTGCATTATTAATATCATTACATGTTATGACTTATGCCCCAAAGGATCTCACCATGCTTTGTTAGCTGTATACAAGAATCCCTTCATTACCATCCAAATGCTTCTACTTCTGAAGCATAACACTGCAGCTCTTTGCCAATAGACAGCAATTCTTTACAAACATTTACTGATCTTAATGTAAGAATATTCTGTTCCACTACAAACGTATGTTTCACACCATTTCCAGTTCCTGACCAGCTCAATGCCAGGGAACTGTAACTGCACACAGGACACCAGACTCTAAAAATGTCATTTTAGCAAAAGGCATCTGCTTAGCTGGTATCCTTATTTAGCCAGTCACTCATCTTTCACTCACTTGTACCACAGGAAAGATTTTTCAAATCAAAGTAATACAACTCTACCTCTCAAAGTAGAAAATTAAGGAAATTGACAGTCAGAATGGCATAAAGTGCAATTAATTGATGCCCTCAATCAATTCAGAAATCTAATCCAAAATCCTCCAGAGAAAAGAGACCTTTTATATGCTGAAGAAATTAAGATATGCTGGCAAAAAGTCTCCTTGTCTCTCCTGTTTGTTTACAACTTGAGACAGAAGATGCATAGCACATAGGTAGTTTAAGAACAACTGTCAATGCATATTTATACTTTCTAGAAATGCCTGCAAATATCAAAACATCTTTCCCTTATCCCTGTTTGAAACTTCAGGTTGCTTTTAAATTTTAAGTCAGAATAACAGTGTGATAGGAACTTGATTCACTTTCTACACAGAATGGGATTGAGCCTATGTGAAATTTTCTATTATTAAAAAGCCCCTGCTGACTTAGACGCCTATGCTGTGGACAATACTTCTTCTGTTAACTTTGATGCAGTCATTAAGGAGTTTCTTGAGCAGATACTCCTCAGGTTTCTGCACTCAGATTCATTCACTGAACGCAGATATTTTCAGCCTGTTGGATCTCCTCAGTTTAACCCTCAAACGGGGTCAGGACAAAGTGTCATAAAATTTACAGTTCTATAAAAATAGGCACAGTTATTCAGTACTCAGACATCCTCTGTTTAGTGGCACCTTGGCTGAACTGCCCTTTTCATTTTCTCAGAACTAGGGTCTTTTGGGTTTTTTGTGATAATGCATTAAATTCCATGCAAAACTAAACATTCTTAAAATCACAGAAGGATGGGAATAATACAAACCCAATCCAAATAAAGTCAGACAATCTTATAGGCTTGAAAAAAATAAAGCCTATAAAACTTGTTTCAACTACAAAAAGAGACAGCTTGCCAGCTTCAGTGAAGCTTTGTGTATTTACCAGTGAGAATCTTGGCAAGCAAATACTGATGTAACAGTGTTTCTAAGGGAAATATTTTGCTCTTGTTTAGAACACATAACTTAGTGATACTGAGGTACAAACATTGGTGAATGTTATTTTGTGCAAATATTAGATGGAGTAGACAAAGAAAGAGAAAATAACTAAAAATTATTAACATGAGGTTGTCTCAATTCTCTAAGAACTTTCTTTAGGCCAATTTGCAAGCACTCTTTAAAAAAACCAAATCGCTTCCTCAGCCAAATGTAGATTCCAGGAGTCAGTATTTGCTGTAGTTTTACACTATAATACATGCATGCTGCTACTATGCAATGCTGAACTAAATATATAACTTTAAATAACAATGAAAAGATGGAAACAAAATGAAAGATACACCTCAGATAAAAAACACAATATTCAAAACAAAATTATAACTGAAAGAAAAATTTTATACAGCCCAAGGAGGGTTAATTACTCAACCATGAGTGGAAGTACAGAAACAGTGCTGAGCATGAGCAGTCCTGTGCATTTCTGAACAACAGGACAAGTATAACTGAGACCAATTTTGAAGCATATTCAACTGTTGTCCATAGTCTCATCACAGTGATGTTAAAAATGTGTATGAACTAAGTTTAGGTAAGCCTAGCCTTTCAAGGTAACAATTCAAATACATGGCAATTACACACCAAAAGACATTTAATAACAAATTACACCATAACTTCTATGTCATATGCCTACATTTTAGCTAAAATGCAAATAGAGCCAGCATACGTTACTTCTAATGCCTTTTAGATGCATTCTACTATTCCATGGCAAGAAAGTGCTCCCCACATACAGCCCTTACCCATGAAAAGTGGGACTCAAGAAGGTGCTATGTTATTATCCTGGGTTAGTCAATGTAGTTGCCATGACTCAAATACAGACAACAGTTTAAATTACTAAGGAAATCTAAAATACTTCAGTACAAATGGAAAACATCATTTCATCACAATCTCATTTCATAGAACACATTACCAATATTAGTTGATAGTAGAGCAAATTGTTTCAAATTGGAAAGCCACCTAAATTCTTGCTCTTAAAATAACTAAAAGTCCATTTATGTCTGTTATATTAGCACCAGATTTTTTCAACCTTCTGTTGCAAGCTAAAATGCAACAATACCAGAATCTCACGATACATCCCTTTTACTACCTTACTAGGAATTAAGTATATGACATAGAGTTAAAATATTCACATTTCTTAACCTAGAGCCCAAATATAAGAAAACACCCAAAATCTATTGATACTTCATAGTTAATATTAAAATAGCATTTGAAGTGCATTGTTTCAATGGTTACATACAATATCTAAGAGATATGGAAAAAGTCCTTTTAATAAAATTGATTGTATCACCATAACCATAAAGAAATAATTTTCAAAATAATTTTGTTTACTACTGTGAAAGCAGGATGTTTTTGTCAACGTCAGTGATAACACTTCTGCCTCTTAAGCCTCAAATTATGACACATGAGATGAAATTTATCTGTCTTAATGTTTAATAGAAAAGTTAAAAGTCTAAATTTGTGCCAGACCCCTTAGGTTGCTTTTATTGCCAGTGACAAGAAACAGGCATCTCTAAAGAAAGAATCATGTCTTCCAAAGACAGAACTAGAAAGAGTCTATGGGAATCCTCCCCTGGAAGTCTCCATCTCTCTTGACTGACTAAAGAAGCCTATGGTGACCAGTTCAGATTTATACCACCTATATTTTTAGATGGCTAACACCACAGGAAATTAATCTCACTCTTGACACCCTTCTCAAATAGCATTTGGGAAAAATAAGCATAAAATGCAGAAAACCAGAACTACCAACAAGTGCAAGAATCAAGACACACTGTTCCAGAAAAATTAAAAACACAAGACCCTTTTGTGAAAATAGCAGGGGATCTGTATACTTGAAATGTCATACAGCGTTTGATCTCCAAGCCAGGACAGACTCAGTCATTTTTAGAAGATTAAGAATATACAGGGAATATTTTCAGAATATGCTGACAAAGTAATATGCCTCTTCTGAGTATGAGTAAGCAGCAATTTTCAAAAGCTTATAATTCAGTGCAATAAAGACAGACATTCAGAGGCATGGCAAAAGACACATAACCCATTAAAGCTTTCCTTTCAAATTCCAAGTCCTTGCTCAAAAGCAGAGGTCATAGACATTTTTTTAGACCATTTTTTTTTCCATTTTCAGGAATGATACACCCATCTCACAGAAACTTTTGCAAAGACACTCAGGCTATAGCAAAACTGTGGGCAGAAAATATCTGCCAAATTAATCTAAGTTAAAATTCAAGAAAGCTGACATTTGAAGAGAGAGTCCCTTTCTCCTAAGTATTTCAAAGTACAAGGAAGCCCCTCAATCACACATTCACAGAAGATAGAAGGCAATGTTGTGAAGCCTCTCTGTATATTTGCCCAGTTTTTACAATTTTACATCAGCATCGTCTTGAATTACGGACTGTCCCAGAATGGTCATTTGCAAGTAACAAAACAGAGCTTAAAATGAAATTCTTCAGTTACTTTATAGATCTCATTGATCTCTACAAAAACTTTAGGAAGACAGCTATTTCTATTGTGGATTAATGGAGCTCGCCTGCAAGGCTTTATTCCTAGTTATGCCTTTTTTTTCTTTTTTTTTCCAAACACAAAATGATACTAAAAATGTATCTTTCTTGCCATGGTGAAAGTGAAGAAGACACTATTTTTAAACATCTAAAACCCCATCATGTGACTGTTCACATCACGTGAAACCTGGTGCTAATTCAAAGCTAAAAGATAATTTCACAGACTTAAATGTGATTTTCATAGTTATAATCACAAGTCTTTAAATACAATTTAACACATTTTAGAAAGCTTGCAAATTCTGCCATGTCTCATTTTAGTCAAAAGTTAAGTAAAATACTAAACTGAATAACTAAATACTTCAAAATAGAAAAATTTTAAAAAAATAAATTTAATGTCATAAAATAGAATGGCAGAATATTTCTGATTTTGCTTACCTATAAATATCCCCCAAATCATAGAATAGCTGAGGTTGGAAGGAACCTCAGAAGCTCATAAAATCTAAACCCCTGATCAAGCAGGGGCAGATGCAGCAGGCTGTTTGTCCCTTTGAGTTTTGAGTATCTCCATGGAAGGGGATTCTATAGCCTCTTTGGGCAAGCCTCTCCAGTGTTTGATCATCCTCAAGGTAAGGAAGTTTTAAATATAATATTTAAATGAAAACATAATGTAACTTTCTGTATGCAGCTTGTACCCACTGACTCTCATCCCGTCACCAGGTATCAATGAAAGAAGTTTAGCTCTGTCTTCTTCACATCCTCCCATCAGGTATTTATTGTGAGAATGAAATGTTACTCAGTATTTCACTGTTCAGGAGACAAGGATATTGTGCCTAAATTAGTCCAACCACTAACCATTCAATATCACCCAACCCACACGTCATGTTTGGTGCTATACAAAATCAGGCTAGCATCTTCATAATTCAGAAATTATGTATGTATATATGAATTATACAGTATCATGCCTGCCCTGTAAATCACTATATGACACCTGCTTACTTGCTAGCCACTTATGACCATTTACTGGATTTGGAGACCTGAATTTTAACTTACAAAGGGCACAAAAGACTGAACTATCACAGTATGAAATGCACAACAAAACAGTAGTTTCCCATTAGATAATAAGTAAGAGTGCCTCACACATATTTTTTAACTCTTATAAGTGGCAAAGCACTAAAAATACCTGTAAGGTCTGAGACTATAGCTCACCAAGGAATTTAAGCTGCAGAAACTAGCACAGCTGCCATCATGTGCTCCCCCACGCTTTTGGCTGCTAATTCCCACCCCCATCACCCTTTGTACCAGTGACAGTCCTTGCACAGTCATATGGGAGAAGGCTGGGATAAACCCAACTGAAAACAAAACCATGCAAATAATTGGCTATTTTCAGTCTGATCCATTCTCCAAATTTATGAACAGCTACACGTGCTGAGTGAGGGAGAATGACAATATGGGGAGGAGAAAAGAAGCTGGCACTGCATCTTACACAGCGTGCCAGGTTAAAGTGTTCATTGAACACTTAGGCTAAAGCTAAGCAGTCAACACAAGCTACTCAGTGAGTAAAACTGCATTCCTCAGGCACTGCTTTCAGAATGAGCTGGACTGGCCTCTGGAAATGCCTGCTTCTCTCCTGAGGGTAAGCAGAATCTAGAATGATTGAGATACAGCTGTTTAACTTCTGCGTATCTAAATTAACCAATATCTAGATAAGTAGAAAATGGTAGGAAAACAGGTGTGTGACACTTACAGCACTTCATTCCCATTAACAATTGCTATTTGGAAAAAAAAACTGTAGCATGGCTTACCATCACACTAACATCAAAAGGGTATGTATTTTCTGTACGGTCTGCAATTTTTTTTCCCTAAACCATATTTTGCATCTATAAGCAATACATTTCAGTGATGGGGTACTGTATTCCTCCCACAGGGCGTATAAATCCACAGTATAAACATAGCCACAGTTCAGTTATAAACCACTTACATTTCTTCAGAGTCACTCTGACACTTTGCTGTGCTGTGGGAAGGGACGGTCTTTTCCTTTTGGCTCAAACTGGTCCTCCTTCCAAAAGTGTCTGTCACGTTTATGGCAGATAAGGACAAAAGGTCCTTAACTTTCAGTTGAAGTTATCTAAGGGTAAAACGGAAAGGAACACAGTAAGTGCAAGCATCCATATTGTGTTTTATAGGAAGGTATTACAACTATCTCTTTAAAACACACTTCAGTGTAATCCTTACACATATGTACTGCACACCTAGGAAAAAATCCCACACATTTCACGTCTTTCTTTCTTTGTATGAGACATGTGAAGTAGTCACTACTCCTAGAGCAGTCACCTACTTCAGTTCTGAGATTCATAATAACAAGATTGTATTACTTTGAAAGAGCAAGTGTACAAGTTAAAAGGTGATTTCACATTATTGATTATTTATTTTGTACCACTGTGAAAACTTTAGGCTGGGTTCAAGCAGGCAATTACAATTTGTTGAGTACAGGCTCATTAGAAACCATCTTGGCTAGACATTATTGATAAACATTCTAATCTGAATCTGTGAAACAAAACAGCTCTCCATTGCACTACATCTTACTGCTCAGAAAGTGACACCTGGAGTTTACAACAACAGATAGGTTTCATTGAAATGTGTTCCTGAAAACTTAAAACTCACCACTCTATCAGAGTCAAATCTATAAACTGAGTGTTAAAAATTATTGAGAAAGGAATAAAGCACAAAGCATTACACTTCATTTGCCACTGTATTAATCCCTATTTGAAAAGAGTGCTCCACTCTCTTGTCCAGCACAGAACACAAAATAACAGAACTGGTTAGCAAAGATTCACAGATGAAAACATACATGATCAAAGGTTTAAAACAATTTCCATATATGAGGAAGAATTCAGTATGTCACCAATATCCAGACAGGAAAAAAGCTGACTTCAGGTAGGGCATGATAGAAAATAACAAAAGTCTGAAGAAGATGGACATACACAGATATTAAATGTTCCCTATTCTATGAACTCAAGAACTGCCTAATAAAAGTCAAGTTCTGAAGAAAAACAGGAGTTTCTTCTCCACAAATCATGTGACAGAACTGTGAACTTCTTCCTAAGGATGCTGTTTATGCAAGGAGGTTTCGTAAGTCAAGAGGAAGATGGAGTTATCTTTGGATGACAGCCATCACTGGAGATAGATGACGGCCTAAGTGAATCATTGCTCTGAACCAGGATGACCAGTCCTATCTCCCTGTATATTCACTTATGTTAGTGCTAATTCAACAAATTTTATATCCCTTTTACACTGATCTATTCACCATTCAAGAACGAGAATTACTGCATTAGGTACACAGGGAGTCTAGTCTTAGTTTCATTTGAAGTACAGGCTAGATCCTTTTGAACACCAAAGTAAAATTCCATGGTTCTCTGTACTTTACTACACACTTAATAAATGTGATTGATTTTTCCAAAACACCATCACCACTGAAGAAAAACAAAATAAAATCAAATGAGGTAGCAAAGTCTTACTGTAAAGCAGCAGTAGCCTTCCTCTCCCCAGTCTGCAGTCCCAAAGCAGCCAGGGCAGAGGGCTACAAAGCAAGGTTCTGCTTCTCAAGTTATTCAGTAGTCTCATGGGTTTGAGTCTAACTTCATCCATGTGTTCCCACTCAGTTCAACACTTATATAAATGCAGGTCAGCATCTCCATTTCCCAAGTTTCATCTCAAAGTAAACCTTAAAAATCATATACTCTGTATTCCAATATCTCCTCTTTTGCTTTAATCTCTAGGATACAGCAGTGTTTCTGATTTATTTTGGGTAAGTGCAGATCAATTAAAATTCCTTCAGGGAAGCCTTCTGAACCAGCAGAAAGCGAATGACTGTCATCGGGAACAAACACTTTTTGCTGTCATGGACTGGCATGTCACACTTTTGAGCAAAAACTATGTTAATTAATTCCATCCGTACCTACCAGGTGTACCAAAGGAATATAACCAGTCCTTTCTGCTGTCTTACTAGATACAGATCTTTGTGTCTGTGAACCAAGTATCCCTATATGTAGTGTTGTGCATTGGCACATTGTATGAAGAAGCAGCCTGTACTAGCACAAAAAAACATAGCAGGACAGAAATAACTTTGTTCAGACATCAGTATGCAACCAAAATCCCTTTTGCAAGATGCATGAATTAATACCCTCAAATTTCACCCAAAACCAGACATTTTCCAGTACATCTACACACACACCTATTCATTAACATTCTTTTTAGACCCTACAGTGAGGAATTTGAATAACTGGCACTTCTTTTTGGTCAGTTTGAAATACTGGATCAAAGTATGTTTACTGTTCAACCTATTCTCCTCTCTGAAAAAGAAGAGGCTGCTACAATGTTTGCTGTTCTATTTGCTTCTGCAGCTTAAATGGCTACACTGAGGATGAAAGGAAATTCACGGTACAGCATGCTAATGATCAAAGACTCATGTACCACCAGCCTATAGCAACATTTTGGGCTACTTCTCCCTTCAATTGTCCAACTTTTCTGTTTAGAACGTTAAGGGCAAGAATAGAACCAGACAGCTCAAAAGATATTCAAGGTCTGTTTGATATCTTTCACATCACTTTGATACTAACTATAAATAAGAGCAAGCTGTACCAAACAAGAACCAAATGTCTTAGCATTGATATATGAGCAAAGACAAGCTTCTTGAAAAAAGGCAAAATTTAGAGATGTGGGTTCCAGGTATACTACAGAAGGTAAAATACTATTGCAGGATAAACATATTGAAAACAACTGAATAGCAGCAATAACAATTCAGAATTACCATCACCACTACTAAAACACTGAGAAAGAACCACGTGAGAACAGGTGGCTACTTACTGGTTGTCAAATAAAAGCCTTGATTTTTATTCTTTCCACATGTGGCTTCAAGTTACTATTAACAAGTTTACAAAATCTTCCCATGAATATCATCTTGACTCTCTCAAACAAGTGCACATATAGGAGGAAAAGTCGATATGCAATTATCTCACATGTAAGCATTAGAAATCAACAGTAACCCAAAAAAACCCCATGTAAACTAAGAATGCATTCTTTTCAACCATTTGTTATATAATTTCACTTGAAGGATAAATAAGCATTCATGCCTGCTTTAAAAATTTATTCCATATATTCCTTAATTCAATTATACCCCTGGTAGAAATCCACTTATATCAAAGATACATGAAGAAGTTTTTACATGAAGAATTTCTTAGCTTATGTTTTTTTATTTCTGAAACAGTACAGTGATATAAGTAATCTGCAGTTTTAAAGACACGAATATATTTCAGAGTACACACATGTTAACTTGGGATATTAAAAGCTACACTTGTGTGCAAGCTTACACCATTCCCTTAAATTACCTAGGACACAAAGTAAAAACTATACACCATAATGTGATCTTATTAGCATAACAGTTATGGGACTTTTTGGCAATTCATAAATATACAGCTGCATTACAAAGCCATCCCGAATAAGCACTGATAAAATACTTTATCTCTTTACTGTCATGTATTTTTAGAGTTTGCTTAAGAAAAATGCATTAGAGAAAAAGTATTTGAGGACTATACAAGGAAGTTTCTTAATTCTTTTGGGATTAATATGCTATAAAATTACACTTTTGTAGATAAGCATCCTATTAATTTTACTTTCAATACCTATAGCCTATTCAATGTAACTAAGTAAAAAACTAGAGTAGAATGTGGCTTGATATCATAGCATATAAAATCAAGGACTGGATTGGAGCTTTGAGTTTGGTTTGGTATAAGATTGAACAATATTTACTTTCATTTGTAATTGTATAGACTGCCTAATGTAGTATTACAATCCTGTGTCTTTAGAACTATGTTTATCTAAAAGCATTTACCCAGAAATCTTATCTCAAAAAACATACACTCAAAAAAATAATTACTGCTTTGCTAATAAATGCCAGAAATATTGTCAAGAAAGATGTATTAAAACAGTGACAAAAGACATAAATACATCTGTGCTAAAGTCCCTTCCAGCTGATCTGTGATATCATTGTCTTAATCTGGAAACAAGACAATGAGTAAACAAGAGATCAACCATGATGTAAATAATTAAAGCAATAAAGGTGTTATATTGCAAACTTCTCCACATATTATGCTATTAAACTGAATGAAGTTGTTTTGTTTGTCTGCAATTTAAGAAAACTTATTATGCTATTATCAAGAAAAAAAAAATAAACTTCAGAGAACATCAGAGTTGGCACTACTTTCCTTCTCTTACATAATAAAAAGAGGAAGGCAGGACAAATTATCTAACTATAAGTAAAAGGGTCTTCCTACTATGCATCAGTGCCATGAAGATAATCAATAATCTTCCTTATGTTTTTATATAGATCTCCTGCAGGACTTGAAAACACATGCTAAAATTTGTAAAATTTTAAAATCTGTTCCTCTCATCAGTTGTATACCAAATTCTTCGAGTCTTCTGACTTAGATTATTATTAAGAGTTAGAGAAATATTCCTCATTTCTCTTATAGATTTAGTCAATACTTATTTAAAATATATTGACAAGAAATACAGTCTTAAACTGAATTGTAAGAGAATGGCATGAAAACAAAAGAAAGACCTATGTCTAAATAATTCCTTGCACGGCTACCTGTCTACCATCCCAAAGGAAATATATACGAGATGGATGAGAAAAGACACAGGCCAACTAACTCAACCAGGGAATCCACCAACCAAGCTATAATGATGGATTTGGGACAAACACATGTAATACTTGATAAAATATTGGTCCGTCATTCTTGTTGTTAAACCAAGATCCAGGCTTGGGAAGGTTAAACAGATGGTGGTAAATTTGTATAGTACTTCTTGTGGGAAATATGTCTGGGAATATTTTACTCCAGTAATCACCAGTGGGAAAAGTGTCATCTCCTTTCCCCCATATCCCTTCCAGCTCTATCTGCCCTTCTCTTCCTAACAGTAGGCTGTCATTCAGTACAGGGATATACAGCAGGAGCTGGAGAAATGAATGCTGAGCAGTTCAGTGTGATTCCAGACAAGGAGCATCATACACAATTCAGCCCATCAGGATTATGCAATCAACACCAACACCAATTTGATGGTAGCAGGAATTCAAGTTTGAGTTTTTAATCCACCTCATTGCTAACTAGTTTGGATCCCTATCACTTGATAGAAGATTACTCATTAATGTCCAGTACTGTTACAGTGCCGCAGCACTACTGTATTACTGGCAGGGGTGTAAAAGGTTTCTGCAGAGAGAGAGAGATGTGAGAAATTCCATAAAATTTCATTTGGTTTTTTTCCCCTCTATTTCTCCTTTTTCTTTTTCTCTCCCACTACTCCTGTTGCTGAAAACACTGTTCCCTTATGCAGCTCTGTGAGGAACACAACACGTGCATGGAGCCAGCAGGGACAGGAAGACAAGATGCAAGCATTCAGTGACAGCCGGGATCCCTCCTTGTCACCTTAGGCAACGCCAGAACGCGGGATGGGCTTGGACGGGATGGAGCGCGAGTCAGCGATGCTGAAGCCAAAGGTACAAGGGCAAAAGCAGGCTATGGGTGATGAAACTCTGGAGACTGTGGTAGGCCAGACAATAGGAGGATCTACTTATTTGAGGGGATGATTTACATTGTTATGTAGAAGAAGGTAGAGTTTAACTAAAAATGTGGACATGTCTGTGCTTGATCTCATGGACCTGTTTGCTTCTGGTTGCTGTAAATAGGATGACATTCCTGGGATATCTTTAAAGTCAAAATTTTCCTTCTGAACTTCAGCAGATTGGGATGTAATTAAAAGTCCATTTAGATTGTGGAGTTTTCTAGGAGAGTTCAATTTATTTTACTGTCATCATTATATTGGCTAGTATATATTTTCCTCAAAAAGCACTGCAAATCACTTTTTTGAATAGCTGCTCTTTGTACTGTCTACTTCATTTCACACATACGGAGCATACAGTGGTCTAGAAGTAAAGGTAAAATTTCCAGAGAATGCAGCAGCACAATGACTTAAACCACTCTAATCTGGAGCAAAAGCAGCCCTAACTTCCCCAGCATTCTTCTTCAGCTCCACCTGCCGACTCTCACTCCTCCCTTGTGCTGACTTTAAAACAGTTCTGCAAAATAAGTGATCAACTTTTGACCAAAATATGGTCATCCTTGCTAAGGCAAGACAGGAGTGAGGAGACATAACATGAATAAGGTGGGATCACACAATTGTGATGTGGTATGGCTCACTCTGCTGTGGAAGCTCAGCCTGTGTGTCTTGGGTGTAGACTGATGAACATTTCTTCCAGTGGCAGAGGCAGAACCAGTACCATGTCACCTTTCCCAGCACTGGACACTGAGCTGTGCTAAGGCAAGCATCATGGAGCTACATGGTCAGCTATACTGGGGAACTAATCTAGATTAAAAGTAAACTGGCTAAATACAAGCTGCTTTCAAACTTATGGAGTCCACCAGACCCACAAAACACTGTATGAACATTTTTAAAGGTATAGCAATGAGAAGAAGGAACCAAAAGATGCTTAAGCCAGTACTACAACTAAAGAAGCATTTTGCACCCCATGATTTGATTAGCCTGTGGAGTCCAGCAGTCAAAAGGTATCAGATATCACTGCAGCCTAGCAAGCACTCTCATCCCCAGCTGCCTCCCTCTCCACTCCTTTCGAGCCTACAAAGACACACTACTAAGAAGTGCAAAGATCCACACTGCAAATGAGATGGAAGTGCAGTCCTTGGGGCACAGGTGTGGGCTCTGTGACAAGGACAGGCTGCAGAAGGGCAGCAAAGACTGTAGCATTAACATGTAGCAGCTGCTGGGTTTGATTTACATGTCTTAGAGAACTGGGACCCATTATTAGAGTGGATGTACACCAGCCTGGCATGCTTTGGTTTGTTATCATTATATCTGTACATAGGTATGGACGCGCTTGTGTTCGACACCCTAAACAGTCCGTTGTTAGTATTTATATTACAAACTGAAAGCTAAAATCAAAGAAAAAATCTAGGTTTTGGCCTTAAGATTAAAAACTTTTTTAAATTTCCAAAAGGAAAGCATAAATTCTACTTTATATCCCTTTTCATTTTAATGATATTTGACTCTTACCATTTTTACAATAACATTTTTTTTCAAATTATATAGCTGCACTGTATCTAATATGAAGTACCTAACATACATATATATCATCTACATCATTTAGAGCACACATAAAATAATTGTGGTCCAACATTCTATTAAATTATGGTCCACTTTTTAGTAGTTTTGTTTAATAAATACAGGAGGGCAATCATTAAATGAAACCTTAATATAAGTCTCTAAACAGAGCAGCAAAGTATGGTATGATGGAACTCACAGTTCTAGAAATTCAGGGGTTTATATTTAATAATTTTACGTTTCCTTATATATTAATTTTCTACATGATTAAAATAATAATTAAAAAAAAACAGCTTAGAGAAAATGGGGGAAAATACCTTATCTATATTTCTCTTCCAATTCCATTTGGACAACAGTATTTCCTAAATGTAGCCTATTCACTGCTGGATATGTAATTACCTTCAGTTCATAGTCTAGACACTAATGCTTTCGTAGTATTTAAGACTCCTTGTAACATGCTTGCTGCTTTAAGTAAGCAAGGCTAAATCTTGACCAGATAAATTAGCAAAGAATGCAATAAAAGCTGCAATAAAAGAACTTTATCCTCCAAACCTTCAAGTTGCTGCTAAATGAGATTTCTTTGAAATGCAGATCAGTTGAACTAGATTAGTGAATTTTAGCTCCTGTCAACATCATAACAAAATACAAATACAATTGTTCACTGGCCTTATCTCCATGCTTCCATCTGCTGCCTTGTTATTTACTTTCCTTGATTTACTATGCAGATCTAAATAAGACACATCAAGGAGGGCTTACAACACAATGGCTTCTTAAGCTTTACATCAAGGTATTTGAAACTGAAGCCCTGAAAGGGCTGCCATCAAAGACATATCTCTAATGAACTTCCATATCAGAGAGGTTTGGTATTTAATACTGCTGTGAAAAGAAAAAGCTACAAATCAGAATGGCCTATGAAGGAAAATGTCTGCAAATCTTGATGAGATTAGCACCTACCAGAATTAATATCCCAATAAAAATGATATCTGGTTCACTGAAGAGTTAAAATTCCAACCTTTGCAAAAATAATGCCTAGTGTCAGAATGGGAAAACTCAGCTGACAAGGTTGAAAGGTCAGGGGGGTATTCTTTTTTCTCCGCAAAATGTTCAAAAAGCATTTTTGCTGGTGGCTTGATTAAAATAGTGTTGACAAACTAGCCATGGAATGAAGTAATTAACAGACAACAGCACTCCTGTGGTACTTTTTGCAACAGTGGAATTTTACAGTATCTTTAAAAAAATTAGCAGCAAATTCATGGCAAAATAACATAATCTAAAATGACAGCATGCAACATTTCTTCATCAATTTTACTATTTCCCTTTCTCCCCCACAGCAATCTATGGCAGTGCAGGATAAAATCTTCTGTCAGTTTGCTTAAAAAAAACAATCCTTAAGTGCCATTTCTATTACGTGCCACAGCCCTACTTGTTAAGTGCAATAAACAAAGAAGTTTCCTCCTCATGATTTAAACACTCTCTACATACCTGATAAATTAAACAAATACAAACATCTTAGAAGTTTCCAAAGCCCAGGCATAACCTTGTGCAGTAAACCCCCAGTTCTTGCAATGTACTGCTATCTGACAGAAATTTTTTTGCTGGCCATTGAAGTACATAAACAAATGATACTTTTTTTTCTTAAGAAAGCATTTCAATCATTTATGTTCTTCTATAGCAAGGGAAGATCCCACAAGCGTGTTCTGTGCTGTGGATCAATCAGCTCCAAACTGAAGTAGACATGTTGTATGCTCCAGTGCCCGGAAATCATGCTGCAGGCTCACCAGATGATGAAAACAGAGGTATGCAGTGCAGGGGAGCCCCACATGGCACCCGCTGGCTTCTGGGCATGTCAAACTTCACAACTACCCTACAGTCAATGACAGCAAACACCTTCCCTTTACTTCTTGCCTCCAAACATGTATTTGTCTTTCTACCCTGCTTCCAAATTGCAGGCAGTCTTCCAGAAACAAAGCCCCCAAACAGAAGCAGCATCCCATGGCTGTACTGCAGAAACCACAGTTGTCTTCTTGCTGTATTTCATTTTGTACAGGATATGTTCCAGGCTTACTTATGGCCAAGAGAAACCACTACTTTTCCTTGCTTAATGAAATGACAAAACAACAGATTTGTATATGTAGAAGCAGGTGCTGTAACAGGTTTGACGACTCTTGACCTAAAGCATGTAAAATGATTTATCAGCAACAGCTGTCCCTAAGGTATTTGGGCTCTGACGGACAGTCAAAACTTCACCATCTGCACCGCCGTGTGTTAAAAATGACAATCTGAATTAAAAGCTGGTCAACAAATCTCATATAACTAATGCCTTCCATATCCTCATCCATATGTTGAATTCTCAAGACACACAACACTTGGATTATCTATCATAAATACCAGTCTTTAAATCTAAATAAAGGAAGACAATCTAGGAAGATGTGAAAACTAGGTTTGTGGCAGTTGCTACTTATTCACAAAACACCTACTCAAATAATACTTTGAATGTACATCCACTTGAAATGCTTCTATGATTTCACATCATGATATAAACATATGTTCTTTCAAAATAGCATTATATGTCTTTTCAGAATTAAAAAATAGCTATAAATATCTACATAGACTAATATAGTGCCTTTCATGAATGCCCTGACAAAAAACCTGACTGACAGCGAAACATCTCATAGCATCTGTGTGTTCTCTACACAACGAAGGTATCCCAGGGTAGTGAGGTTTGCAGTTTGTGTTCTGATTTTTCCGTGTGAAGGGGAAATGCGTTTTTTCCCCCAGACCAGAGGAAGGAACCTGAGAGTCTAAATATGACCCCTTGTGAACACAGTGACTTGTTCTGGAGCTATGCTAGCAGAAGGTAGCACCATATGCCCCGAGCCCCAACTTGGATGCTCTTTCTACAGTCTAATGTGCACGTCAAAAGATGTTAAAATCACAGATTTACTTTCTCTGGAGATATTTTATTACTGTAAAAAGCAAAAAGAAAGGCAAATACAATGTATTATGACTTATACTGGCATCCAAAATGTACTTCCATCAGTTGAAACTGCAAGATCTTTTTTTATCAGTGAACAGTTTCTGACGTGTTTAACATTACAGCAATCTTGCGTTTGATATCAATCACAGTTATTGTAACTCTTATTGATTACAAACTAACTACATTCTTAAAGTCAGTGTTAACAATTTTCCTTCACATACAAATGTGGAAAAATACAGCTCATTACCTGGAAATGAATAAAAATTACTGAACTTGGCTTCACTGAATTTCACTGAACTTTTAATTATTTCTTTTTAAAGACTCAGAACACCAGAGATCTTACCAATGTAACATAGGCAGGAAAATTACTAAAATAAGAAAAATCTAATCCATGGAGTACATACTGCAAGCAACTCTAAAATAACAAAAAATGTGCTTCATAGCATTTCTAAAGATAACTTTAAATGTTAGTTCGTATTTTGGCCTTTAGAAGAGTTTTTAGAAGAAATACAAGCATTTTTTTAAAATATGCACATACATGTATTTGCAGGCACTGCTGAAAGACAGGAGGTAGTTTTTTGCTCAAGTAAGTAATAAAATTATCTTTCAGAATTTTGTAAGATTCAAATATCTTTCAAACAGTTACAACTTCTTGCAAAAACAATGAAGATTTGGGGAAAAAAAGAAGTACAATTTATTTACTCACTAGGTTGTAACTGTCTGTTGAGAGATACAGTGATCCCCTCAAGAGTATAAATATTTAGACAAATTTTAAAATGTGTATTATATACTTGACAGAAGGTATTTACATGACAGCCCAGAGCTTAAGCAATCTGATATGAAATATTTCCCCATAAAACAAAGTCAAGTTAGAAAAAAGTGTAGCTCAGCCACATAAAGAGGCTTGAGATTAAAAACATAAGCATTTAGAAGGAGATTAGCCATATAAGTGTTTGCGTCAAAATTGCGATAACCTTCATCCTGCTTCCCAATTCACTGGATCCTATGTATGAGTTTATGAAAATAGAAGATGAGCAGCACACAGCATTTACTCTGTGTCTTCTTTTACTAAGCTGTTTAATTGCCTGCTCGTTATCTGCTGCCCTCTGCTCCCAGCGGTGCCGCATGCCAGGCAGGCAGAGAGGCCCCGGCACGGCAGCAATGCCCGTCTCACCCCACCGCCACAGGGAAGGTCAGGGGCTTTGGCAGGAAACCTCCCCTCTCTCCTGCCTCGCAGAAAGCTGGAAGCCCAGCTCCCTGAACTACCCTGACAAGGTGATGTCCAAAAGGGAAAGAGATTGGTAAAAGGTGGAAATAAGCCTTGCAGACCTTGTTGCCATCTCTCTGAAACACAGCACCACTCTCCCCAACATAGATGCTGTGGAAGCTGAGGGCTCATTTATCACTTCATGACCTACTGTACTTTATCTTGGTGGTATTAAACAAACTACATATTCTGAGACCAGATATTTTGTTGCAGAGTTTGGCAGTAACACACACATTCATCAAGGACAATTCTAAAACAACACCATGACTCAGGAAATTCTCCCTCCTTCCACAAGGACCGTGAAGAGTGAGACTTGGGACCTCAACATGGCCGAAAGAAACTGCCAAAACATAAGAAACACGTACAGAAAAATCTGGTATATAAACCTACAGGCATAATCTCCCACTGTATTTGTTCTTTTCAAAAGGCAGATGAGTTTAGGAAGGAACACTGAGCTGGCTCAATGCAGCCATTGGGCACTTCACAAGAATGAACTGCTGCCACCAAGCAGAAACTTACCAGAAAAAAGGTGTGAATGATTTGTAAGAACACAACTATCAAAAAGATATTATTTGAGCATGGAGGACTTGTCACACTCTTGTCAGGGAAAACAAGTAGCTCAGGAGAACTATATCAATTAAAAGACAAAAAAAGCAAAGAGTAAAGGGATTAACAAGAAGCAAACCCAGAGTCAAACACTAAATTGGAAATGCCTGGTCAAATAATTTAGGTTTTAACCATTTTTACTTGCTTTCATGCAATACTGAAATCAGATTAATCCTAACCTTAAACATCTACACAGGATATAATCTCTACCTAACCAGCACTCCCAGCAGAGCCTGTGGCTTTCCTCTGCACAGGAAGCCAGGGACAGGGGCTCTTCCAGCTCAGGAGCAGTAGCGAAGCACCTGATGTTTGAATGGATGAATCCAGCCACTGTTAGGATGAATCACAAGAGGGACTGGACTGTAAGTTATTTGGAAGAGAAGAGGAATTGTTGAATAATTTTCTAATCATAATGCAACTTGAGTTTGAAAAAAAATCAACTTTAACAGAAAAAGATTCTTGTAGACCAGATTGTACTTTACATTTTCCAATAGATATTTCCACAGAGGAACACAGATTCACTTTTTCCCCTGTATTTCAGACTGTTTAAGTGGTATTTGCTAAGTTAGTTAGTTTAGATACAAAATGAAACATTTTGCTATATTTAGCTATATCTTTCAACATTTGAATAAATTAAAAGCTAGGAAATTAGGGTGAAAAAATGTCAAGATATTTGTTTTCAAAGCCCCAAAACAAAAACCAAAATCCCACCATATACGGGCATCATGTATTTGTAGACTATAACAAACATAACACTTGTCATAGAAATTATTTCTTATTCTACTCTCTTTTCAAATTATAAAGCAATCCTAATATTGAAAACTGCTGCCTTTTGTAAAAATATGTGTGTCTTATGATGTACATGGAACAGTTTGTTCCCACAGACTTATTTACTTAATATATTAAGTAGCTCAGAGAGGTAATATTTATGTTTGCAGCACAAAAATATTAATTATTAGTATTTTATAATAAAGTGACAATTAGTAAATTTTCAGATATAATCTCTTCACTAAAATCCATTTCCTTTTTGTTTATATACAATAATTCTCTTCTAAAATTTAAAAGTGGAATCTTAAAAGTGGAAAAATACAATTACAAAATCTTATTTGCAATTAAATTCCAAGGTTGCAGGATACTGTATCTGTCCCAATTTTAGAGAACTGCTTAAGGCATCTGCCAAGCAAGTTTCAAGAGGATTAGCTGTAATGAAAATGCAATATATGTAAATACAACCATGTATTCAAATGTCAAATATTACAAACACAATAGAAAAATTACAAATTCAAAGTTATCTTTTCAAACATAATTCTATCAACTCCTTTCATGAAAGATAAGAACTTTGAAACAGCATTTTTCTACTGTACAAAACACACAATGTGGCAACATATTAACTTAGCCTTCTTAATGTATCTCATTATTGAACTGAATGTGTTTTCTTTATAAACACACAACATACCCCATCTTTAACACAAATTTCACATACTTCAGATTCACCTTGTAGATTCAGAACAATCTTGTTCCTTGTGCTAAAGCCAAGAAAAGTAAGGTAAAGTATGAACTTTAAAAAGCACCTTTTCCTCTGTGCTCTTTGGGTATCTTGTTTACTTAACATGATGTACAATATTAGCACAGGAGAAAGAATACAATTACAAAAGAAAACAAAATCATGCAGCTAAAACTCTTCTGACTTCAGACACATTTTTCTCATCTCTGGATGTGGTACAACCTTGCTGTGAACTATTAGCTTTCCAGTACTTAGAGACAGACGGTTTCATACTGCTCAACAGAGATTACTGCTGTCTATCTAAATAGGGCTTACAGTGGCATCAGCATATTTTATTAACTCTGAACCATAAATCCTATTCTTATGTGCTTTCAAAGACCAATACTCCTAGGGTCAGTTAAATTTACAACAGAGTGGCACCTATAAGAAAGAAGCTTCAAAGTAAGGATATGCTGCTTTCCCTTGGAAATTCTTATATCTATTGGAAGTTTAATAAACAATACTTCATCACTGAGACTAAACAACTGTTTTCCAAGCAGATTTTTAGCTCATTGTAGCAGTACACAGTACCCCAATATACTTCATAATGCCTCACAACAGATGTTTTCTTCATGTTTCAAAATTCTCTGTTCTTGGCATGATGAACAGATCTTAACTTCTGCTCTTCTGTGAAGTTTTATTTATAAACATAGGCTGTTATCAGGCTTCTAAAATTTGGGGATTTGATTTTAAAGTAATAAACCAATTTAATCAACATCTTGAAATGCAGACTTTGTTTACTATTTTATCTTTTATTGTAACATAACATTATTCATTAGAACTTCACTCTCAAGTAACAATATAACAATTCAATACTATCACAGTATGAAAAGAAAAATTGAGCTTTGAAGCTATGTGATTTTGTCCTATCAAAATTGCTGTCTTGTACTGATTGCACAATCTACTTAATTTGGTATTTTGTACCAAAAAATTTGTAACAAAAAGTAAAGAGTCAGAAGTAAACATTTTGATCAACTAATTCACTTTCAAAAAGACCCACCAAAACTCCTGTTGTTCCTTTTTAGAGAAATACCTTGGCATTTAAAGATAAAATAAGAGCATACGTGTGACTTGTTTACATCAGATAGAAATAAATCCTTCCAAAATATAGAGTACAACGTTTTCTTTTGACAGTCTATGAATAATATTTAAGGAAACATTTAAAACACCTAGTAAATACTTGGGACTGTTTAGCAACCTCACCAATACAGCTGCTTAGACACCATGGTGATGTGCATCATATAGAGACTTCTGGAAACACATCATCAACTCAACACAAGCATGCAACTTTGGCATACAGAGAGGAACAATTATACTGCAATTATACTGCATGTAATGAGGCAGGTGTTGCAGAGTTGTATGGTGCATCATCAGGAAATTGGGAAAATGCTGAGTCAAAAACTGATGACTTGCGTGATCCTCATGCCAACAAAAGTATGGTTTGGAAAGTAATTGGTCCTCAAAAAAAAAAACCAAACAAAAAACCAACAATGCATGCTATATACTTTAAGAATTAAGACTTCTAATAAATATGAGTTTCAGCTACCCAAGTAAAATTACACAGAAGCTTCTTTCTTCAAATGCATTCCAGCCTGCATCTACATGAATACCGTGCTGACTTTGAGCAAGTAGCCACAATCTCTGATTTCTTATGTCTCAAACTTGGTTCTTAGTACGTTTTTCAATGCAAGAGATTTCCCAGCTGGGCAATCCCCACTCTGTCAATTGTTTTGCAAGAACACCATCCTCACAGACACTGCTGACAGTGATGCAGGTGATTCTTTAAGGCAAATCAGTGGTCACAGGATTGTTTCTTAAGATGGGGCTAGTGGTTTAACAGCTCACTGCTACCACAAAGGGAATACTTCCCACCTCTCCTCTCTGTGCCTTTCCACATCAGCCACCGGTTCCCACTGCTTACCTTATAAAGTCTACAGCAATCTCAGATCCCTCTGTGAGCCAAATCAGTTCACAGAAAAGGAAGAAAGCCTACACAGGCTTCTGCTAAATTTTTCATGGTTTTACTGAGTTAAGTTGATCCAGAGAGAGGTCTGCTAAGCTCCAGATGAAGCCCAAGAGAGATCACAAGCCCACATACATGAGCCCACAGATGTGAGAAGAGGGAAGGGGATAGAGGGCTGAAGACACGGGACCAGGGGAAAACCCTTCTCTTAAAAACTGGTAACAGCATATTGTAAGAAGAGATCAGCTGTCTGTGAAACTACAACTCCACTCCAAAACTGACTGTCTCCAGTTCAATACTTACAATGAACCTGCTTCTAGTTCATTCATAAGTATTACCTCTTTACTGTCACAAGCACAGGAATTTTTTTTCTTCCCAAGACCTAGCTCAGACTTGCTTCTCAGAAAATACTTGGGTCTACTGTGTGTATGTCATCAGAGCATTGACTATCCAGTAGCTCCAACACCTACTGCACTCCTGGCCAAACAAGCCCAGATTCACATTTCTTCCCGCCCTCACGATGATCCCTAACTAAAACAATTTGAGGGTTACAGGCAAATTGCTACTCAATCTGTCTCATAGTAAAGAGCATCTAAATTTATATGCCACTTCCTTCCAGTTTACACAATGGAAATAAGAGCTGGGTTTGTAAGTTATTTATTTGTTTGTACTTAGAAGAGGTGGGGAGGAAACAGAGAACAATAAAAGGAAAAAAAGAGCATTTTACTGAGCCGTCATGTGTCCCACATGACTGTTCCTGGATTGACGAAATAGATTTACTTACAATTGTATGTACTCTGCTCTCATGCTCACTTTCAGTCTGTATTAAAGCAAACTGCAAGAAACGTGGAGGGGGGAGACATGAAACTACTTTGTCACTAGCAAAGGCTACTGCAAACCAAAATATGCAACACCTTGAACTCTTAAACAATTTCAGTGAGTTTTTGGAAGAAAGGTCTCACACTTCCTGAAAGTAAAAGACTAAGAGCTTAAGCAGAGAGACGGCATTTTGGCAGGTATTTGGAGAACTAAGCATCATGTGGTCCTGCTGATAAACTGCAAGCAAGACTCGCAGGCAGACATTAACTAAAGGTTATCCTTTAAGTCATGGAGGCCAAAGATGTCAGGGGAGAACAGATGGAGATGGAAAAATTGTGAAAGTAGTAGAACTTGGTTTCACTGGTGACATTCAGAGGTTTCCAGTATACTACATAGCTCCAAATTAATGATGACTAAGCATTTTGTCAACAATTTGAAAATCAGTTGTTCAAGATTTAAATGCCTGAAACTGAGCTTTAGAAGGTTTTAAGAACACAGTACTTTTTACACAGACTTTCCAACTCAATCCTTTAATATAACAACTTTTCTTTAGGGAAAAGTGGCTTTTGAGAATGATTTATTATCAAGCTAAAAGCCTATGCTGCCCAATGCAAAACAAGATCCTCCAACAGACACTACATACTGTGTATTGCCAAAGAATCTGCAGGAGGCTGCAAGTCCAGATCCAGACACACATCTAGCTGCTGATCCATTTTTCCTGGTTGCAAAACCAACTGGTTACTCAGTCCATTTTGATTCTCTCTACTCACAGCAACGCACAGGCCAATTTTTTACCCACAGCAAATACCCACAGTTCTTCTAGACAAGCATCTGTATCCTCCCCTCGACAGCTGAGTGAGTTCACTATTAAAGACACCATCTGTGGTACTTGGAAGATGTGGATGTAACATCTAGAAAAGTATAAGATACTGTTCTGAGGATAAGTATGTTTTCATGCAAATTAAGGCATTATGGAAATTTAAACTTCAATATGATGACATTAGTGATTCACAAAAACTCCAATGCCTTACATGATAATTTCAGAGCAATTTTGTCCAGAGCAAAGAGTCCAAGTTTATTCTTTCATTTTACCACTGTACTGATGGATCTCTCCTATCACATCACCATCTTACTTGTTTACCCTCTGGAACTGCAAGAACTACCTGGAAGATGGCTCCACAGCAGATCTCAGCACCAGCTCTGTGGGTGACTCCAGGTGCAATCCTATTGCAGCTGAAGTTTACCTCTGAGCCCAGTCCTTCACAACCTCCATCCTTCCCAGCCTGCTCCTTTCCATGTTTACCGGGCTACTGGATGGACTGTTTCAGAGCAGCATGAATCAGCAGGAAACTAAGAACACAAATACAACTGCAAAAATTATAGCATATTTATCAACTTAGCACGCTGAAAAGATTTAGAGAAATCTAAGGCATACGGGAGGTGATGCACAGGGATTACACTGAAGTAAGACAATATCACAGAGTTTACTGAAAATTTATCTCACTCTCTGGTCTCTCTTCTGCAATTTTTCATTTCATTATTTTAAATTTACAGAACTATATCTCAGATCCTCCCTCTGATGATTCTTCCTACTTCTTTCCTAGTTCCAGTCCTTCAAATGTTGCCCCGCCTTTTGTATCTCTTTCAGAAAGAAGGGCAGCTTTCACATGGTACAAGTCACAGCTCCCCGCTTTCATTCCTTCTGTTCATATTCTTTATTATTATGTTTAACAGAAAGAAGGAACACTACAGGTTCCTATTGAACAAAGAGATTTACAACAAAAATAGAAAACTGAGATGGCATTAAGGCACCAGAGTTTATAGGTAGCTGCAGGAGACAAGAGCACAAGGACACCTGGGAAAAAGTAAGGTACAATATTCAATGCCAAGGGAGTACTGTCTCAAAATCTTAAAATTTCTCCTTTTTGCTGTCCACAGTACTCAGCACTCAGACCTTCTACTGTAAAATATTTCACAGGTGTGTCAAGAAGTTCTACATGGATACAAGAGATTTTATTATACAACAATAAGATCTAAAAATATGCCAACTCTCTTGTAAGAATTATTTTTTTACTAGCTTATAACTTTTCAATTTATAACCAACAATATTGGTGCTACTGGGATTCATTGTGTATTGCCAGTTCTCAAAATGTTATTACAAATATTCTTATACCAGCTTTCATACATTCCATGTAAATCTAGCAGAACTTCACAGCCTTAAAAAAAGAAGTATACGTATTTCGTTTCAGACATGGAATAAGGTTCAAAAATATCTATCTGAAGTCTTCAACCTACGGACAAGGTTTTTAAAAATATCAAAAATAATGAACACTTCATACATTCTGATGCCTCTGAATTTTACATGAGTTCCTAAAAGCGTGTGATAATACTGTTTGAATGACTGAATTAATTTTACTGTCCTGTTCTGATTCTGAAAGGTGACACTTGTAACATTCTTTAAATAACTGGGACCGAGACAGAAATGACAGCGGTGATTTTTCATAGAAAAGAGAACCTAACTTTGTTACAAGGCATGAGTGATGCAGAAAGCCAAGCAAGAGGTGGAAATAAGGCAAAGGTTGTGCAAGTCCACACCAAGCTGGAAGGGCCATCCTCAGTGCTAATGCATCCAAGATCTGAGTTTACAGGAGAGGATGACTACAGAGCTGGCATCAAACCAAAAACCATGGCTGCATAGTTAAGAATTTTAACAGGGTTTGACTTGTGTTCTACACTGAGTTTTAGGAATGTTGCACAAATTTGTCAGTCTCAAGAGTATTGTAACAACTAGAAATTCCTTATGAATGAATGAATGTTAAAGACCTTCACAGAGAAGGAAGGTGCTAACATCAAAGCACAGGAGAGGTGGAAAAGGTAAGCACTTCTTGTCAGAGGAAGAGTCCTGTCTCATCCCTCTCACCACCGCCCTTCTCCATAGGTGTCCATTTCATTGCCAGTACCGATGGAGGCAAAGGATAAAAGAAAGCAAGAACTTTGATGGCATTTCCCAGAGCTGCTCACATTCATGAAGCCCCAGTGCCCTGGATCGGAAGGCAACACCTGCAAAACAACCTGCTATGAACACAGAATTCCCACCTAAAACACTGCTTCAGCAATTTACGTATGAGGGATGAAAAAGGTGGAGAAGCACTCAGCTGCCCAGTTTAAACTAGAATTCTGCTTTCTTTTTTTTCACCACATCATGTTTCCACCTGAAGCATAGTGTTAAGTTCCTCTGAATAAACCTATTTTAATATTAAGCATACTCAATGTTGAGGGCAAGCTCGATGAGATTGAAATGGATACACTTATCATAACTTCTCAAAGAAAGCAGTGTATGGAGGCAATACCAGGAATGCTTGGGGACAACAGGACAGAAACAGCCTCTTACAGGGAACAAATTACTAAGACAAGAACAGGTACACCTGAAAATATTATACAGAGGTTCCAAAAAAGCAGTTAAGAGATTCCTTGCCTTTGTAATGCAGGTTTTATATTACCTAAAAATAATTCTTGTAGTCACCAATGTTTTTACAGTATCTAGCAAGTTACACTTAGGTTATTGTGATTTGTTAACTAGTTTTGCTCAAGATAATTTAATAGGCATTTTAAAAATCTAGGCTCAGACCTTCTCCACTGGATAGAAAAACATAGCAAATGTTTAATGAAATAGAGTAACTACATACTCCATTAAGCACATAATATTTTAACTATATGCTATGTGATCAGGCTGCTAAGTGGAACCATCATGTCTATGCCTGCCTATTGAAAGTTCCCATATTTCAGTGTTCAACAATAACATTTCATCTATTTATTTATCTTCATATGTCAGTCTCTCATATAAAACTGCATATAGTTTATAACTGAGCAAACAGAATATATAATATACAAAAAAAAAAACATCATTAAATTTCAAGCAGAAGATGATTGGCAGATGACGAAATTTGCCATTATAACATCAGTACCAAGGTTGTACCTAACCTTAAGGACCAAGCCCTCAAGAAGAATAAATGACACCTAAAATCATGCATGCTGTGTTCCTTGAGGACATTCAGAGCAAATCTGGCAATGGTCCTATGCTGACACAAGAAACAATTCAGCTAAAAAGCGTGGCAATGAAAACAACCCCACAAGAGGCAGCAAATACCATCTCTCAACAGCAGATCAAAGCAGCTGAACAGAAGGCAGCAGAGGACAAACTGATTTGAGAATAAGAAATCATGAGGTCCAGAGATAGCTGTTACTAATTATGTCTCTTAAGAGACAGAATATTTATTTCTGGAGGACTCCAGAAGGCTGCTTTCTCCATTCATGTTAGATATTAGCATTCTGTTAATTGGCTGAAATAGTCTGGTGGTGTTATTTTCAGTAACCAAAAAAAAGGAATAGTAGCCATTTTCTTTGGGCTCAATGCAAACGCACAGTCCCATATAGAAAGGGGAGAGGGATGGGGGGTATTGAGATTCTGCCACACACTCTCTTTACTGCTGCCATCCTCCTTTTCACAGAGGAGAGCAGTATTCATCAGGGGCTATGTACATTTCTTTCTTCTCTTTGGTGCTGATGCTGACACACAGAGAGATTGCACAAGAAATGACAGCACTCTGTTAATTATCAAAGGACACCCTGGGCTGAAATTGTGCTGGAACATACCGTACCCTGCACCTTCCTGAGATGCAGTGCTGTGCTCTACAAGTAAAGCTTATGCTGCTTCTAGCCTTTAGAATTTTTCAAAATAATTTGAGAATGCTAAAGGTTACCTATTAGCCACTGGAATTTTTCACGATGTGCACTCCACAGGTATTTTCACACTCTGAGAAATGCTTTATTACTTGAGAGGAGAGAAATTTTCTCCTTTGCAGGGCCAGTAAAATCTTCTTTCACAGAGTGAGTGAGAAGGCCAAGAAGGGCTTTCCAGGTGGCAATTTAAATCCCTCTAAACCACAGAGAAATACAGAACTTCAAAAAACCCAGAAGTACATGGGAAAGTCAGGCAAAAAGACATGCAAAATACAATAATAATTATATGAAAAATAAAACATATAAACTATACATGTTTCAGTTGAGTGACAGTCCACATGTACACTCACACCATGAATGTCTCCAGGTCATAAAGCTTCTGCTATAAATCACCTAGTGGATGACGTCAGAGGTCTCCAGGCAAACTGCAATGTCTCAGTCATCACAAAATGCCTGATGAAGATGTGAATACTTAATATCAGAATACGCTGAGTTGGAAGGGACCCATTAGGATCATCCCTGTCCAACTGGGTCTGCACAGGACAGCCCAAGAATCACCTCATACATCTGAGAGAATTGTCCAAACGCTTCTTGAACTCTGGCAGGCTGGTGCTGTACCCGCTTCCCCAGGGAGCCTGTTCCAGTGCCCAACTACCCTCTGGGTGAAAAACCTTTTCCTGATATCCAACCTAAACCTTCCAGACACAGATTCATGGCATTCCCTCTGGTCCTGTCACTGGGCACCACAGAGGAGAGATTGGTGTCTGCCTCTCCTCTTCCTCTTGTAAATTGTAGGCTGTGATGAGTCTCCTCCAGGCGTAACAAGTCAAGTGACCTCATCTGCTCTTCATACAGCTTTCCCCTCTAGGCCCTTCAGGATCTTCCTGGCTCTCCTCTGGATGCTCTCTAATTGCTTTATATCTATTTTATATTGTGGATCCCAAAACTGTAGACAGGACTCAAGGTTCATCAAGTTAAAAGATCCTGCTTTGGCCATTCATTGTAAATCTTGATCAATCTCTATTCACTAAGAGGGCGGCAAACATGGAAAAACCTTTAATCCTTTCAGCAATAGTGTGGAGGTTCTGCCCATGCTAATAAACCAAAAGGGCCAAGACACAGTCTCAAGCGCTGAATCTGTGAATACAAAAACATGGTACTTGCTTGTGCTGCCCTGATGTCAAGTGTCTGAATGAGGAAACTTGCAGGTCTGAAGTTTAGGAGGAAAAACAGAGATTAAGATAAAATGTGGCCACAGCTGTAGAAGCTTCCCTCTATACATGCATACATAGACTTTAAAAATGTGTATGGAAAATACAGATCTTCTCTTATCCCAGACTTCTTGAACCTTCATGGAAAGGTGGAGCCACACGTGGGCAGTTAGGAGGTTACAAGGCAGTCCCATGTACCTGTGCATTGCCAGGTTTAAGTCAAACCAGCCACTAGACAAATATCTTAACAAGCCTAATAAAGTTTTTCATGAACCTGGAAAAGGGCAGAAAATGGAGACTTACTCCTTCAGTGAGCATGAGCAGACATGCATGACATGCACTTTTACAGAGCTGAGGGAGAGGACAGTGGAACTGGTAACAAACACATCAAATGTCAAACATCCCTCTCTGGAATTTATAGGGACTGGTCTAACTGAAGTAAAGAGTAATGTCCTCACTTGTACTCACAAAACACTCACGAAGCTCTTAGAAGTCTTCAGCAGCCACACCATGACAGTGGAGTATTTTGGGAAAGTGGCAAAAGTCAAAAAGACTGATCTGTCAGGCGTCACTGTCTGCCTGGGCAAGGAACTGGAGGAGTATTGTCCTGTGGCCTCATATTGCCACCATAGCAAAAGTTTTCTGCAGTCTGAGAAACAATAGCCAGCCAGCTGAAAGGATACAGAGTGGGAGAGCTCACAGAGGGGAGACATACTTAGTGTTAGGTGATGTGTGGCACAAGGTATCACAGAGGTTAGCTGGGAAGTGTATTGTCAGAAAAAGAAAGCACAGACTAGAATCTGCTCACAGACAAAAGAGCTCTCACAAATTGAGAGTTAATAGTTTCTCCAGTGAGCCCAAGGATTTGCAGTAATATAATTTTTGTTTCAAGTGTTCACCTCAGGACCCAGATGCTTGGAAAGAGACTGAGACATCTGGAGAGATTCAGGTATTGCACCTTTGTGGCACCCCTTATCAAGGAAACAATTGTAAAAGTAAATGAAAAAAGGCACACAGGGACACAAGTTAACAGCAATGACTACCACCACCATGATGAAAACTTTAAGGGTGACAGACAGGACATGGAAGAACCCTGAAATGAACACAGTTACCATCTGAGAAGAAAATAAATTATTAACGAGAGGTCAGATTTATAACTATATGACAATATGCACCTACAATACTAAAAAGTTATGGACCACATACATCCACATCCATACAAATGCTGTCTAAATCCATACCAAATTTCAGACAGGAATAAAGTGCCAAAACACCCTTGCTTCTGTCAAGAAACAGCATCTGTATAATGCACTCTACTGGGGTGTCCTGCAACTGGCTGTAAGTTACCTGGGATGAAATCTTCACTTGTCCAAGAATTGAAGAAAGAGGAAATACCTAATAGGAAGACACTGACAGATGTCTGGAGCCAAGATGAATTTATCATCATAGGAATGGACAATGCAGATTGCCTAGAAGATTCTGTGACATTTACAGAGACTAGTAAGAATGTTCTGTCAACCGCCTGTGCCCTTGACCCCATTAGAGTACAGTCTTCCAACAAGTAAAGGAAGGAAATCTGAAACAGGCAACATCAACAGTCTCATTTACAAGATGACACTCCAATGATGCAATTGAAGAGACTTACTTCCACTCTCCTGAATACAGCAACTGCTTTCAAGTATAAGGAGCTAAGAGGGCTGCAGAGCAAGTCCTCTCCCTGAATCCTGCTGTTGCTTGCCAAGTCCTCCTGGTGGCAGAAGGAGAGTAGGCTGGAGCACAATGTCTGGCTCTAAAATTACCCCAAAGTGGCCACTCTCATGCAAAATGTCCATGCATCAGGCTTTATCATGTTTCTACTTCTTTATTAAGGGGAAGCCTAAAATAGTTTGTGACCACTTAAGTAGGTTCTTGAAGTCACTCTGATCCCTGATGCAGGAGTAACACAGATGAACCCATAATGATTAACAATCTGACAACACTGTCAAGCTGTGATTACCTTACACACATTAATGGGTAAAAAAAAAAATTATATTGGGGAGGCAAATAGGAAGACCTTTTCTTACTATAGGGCAAAAAGGCTGAAAAAATCACTGTTACATCATTAGCAGGTTTCTCACCTCAATAATACAAACTGTTCCCAAAGAGATTTCTGTATCAACCAGATCAATACAAACTGACACAGTGATAACTGAAGCACAAGCCTTTATAAAGGAGAGATATACACAAATTTGAACGAGATTTCTCAAATAATGAGATAATATATAAATATGCTTACCACATAAATGCAAGTAAAGAACATTGTGAAACGCCCTTTTGACAACCTAAATGATCCTGTGATTCTGTGAAATGCCTCAACAGGGAATATATCTAATCGCTTCACAGTAGCAAGGTATTTTATTAAAATTCTCATTTCAGATATTAACCGAACATCAACTCATACAAGGACATGACTTTAACTTCGGAGTTTGTCCCCACATTTCCTCTTTTCACATAAACATTTCTCTCCACTGCTTTTCTTTTTAAAATTCAATTGCTTAACTGGTGTTTGATGATGAGGCCTAAGAGGAAGCTCTTTATGAAATCATAAAGTCTTTCATGTTTAAAATTAAAACAGTAGAAAATTTAAGTAAATTACAAAATTAAAAGCCAGAGATAAAAAAACAAAATTCTGAAATTTCCTCTCAGAAAAAAAAATCCACCAAAGTTTTAGGCCACTATGGATTTAAAAAAATCAAAACTGAAAACTGCAGAGCAGCATACTTAACTATGTCAATCTGTATTCAATTCAAGAAAGATTAAAGCTGGCTCACTTCTGTTGATGTCATTATGTTAGGAAATAGTGGTAGTTAAAGGTAAGTTTCTCAAGTCAACCTTAATAGTAAAGATATAGCCAAATGAGACACATAAATAATTCATTACAAGAGGCTCGATTTTGCATTATTTCTATATTACTTTTAAATTGCAAGTTACTCTCATGGATACCAGAGACTGGTATTTGAAGTTTCTTATGACTTTGGGAACTTTTCTCAGCAGTATGTTATTGTCTTAGTATTAAGAATTAAGGTATCTGAAAGCCCAGGGTTCCCATCTCCACACTCACACTCAAAACACATCATGTGTAACAATAAGAGAAAAACACATCTACATTTTTAATCTGCAACACCGTTAGCTTATCTTGTAAAATCTTCTCTTATATAAAAAACATGCTTCTCTAAATTACTAAAGGTTGAAAAAATAAGATTCCTCCAAATGAAAACAAGTGGGATTACTCACAGAACTAATTTTTTTTGTTAATAATTCAATGTATGTTTAGTCAGCATATAAGTTCTATGCTTGTTAGTAAGAACATTTTTGAGACTTAGAATTTTGTTTGCATTTCATGATCAAAATGTATATGCAGAATATTGATATTCAAACCATTTTAAATGCTTTAAAATACTTCCTTCATCGGCATACAACTTCATAATTTTGGTAGAGACACTTCGATAAAGTTTTGTTCAAATCACATGGTAATAAAATATCATTTTATTTCATACATAATAACCAAAAGGTTTACTGGAGGATCAAAATCATTATTTTGCATTTCTAAATGCAAGATGGTATTCCTATACAGCCTAAATACAGTATTTTTTCCCCCAAATTATAAGTCTAGCCTTTAAAACATTGTTTAACACTGTAGTCTGTACAATAAAATGATTCTGCATTCAGCCTAGAGATCGTCTGTCTTTGTTTCAGTCCTCCTTCAGGCCAAAGAGGTGCAGAAGTCCCTGAGGAACAGCTGCACACCATTTTACCCAGGAAAGTACAGCTCCCCTTCCCTGCCTCCTCTCTCATTGCTCAGAGCTCTGCCTGCACCAGCAGAGAGGACCGAGATGCAGGAAGGCAGCAGCAGCCCCTTCAGCAGAGGAAATCACAGCCAGTCCCACAGCCCATGCTGCAACTCCTCCCGAAGCCTCGCGCTGTGCCAGCTCCCTGTGCCTGCTCCTGCTGCAGTCAGCGCCTGTTGCTGCCGCCTGAGAACACAGGCCACCCTGGCTGCAAGCCATTTCACAGACTTCTCCTTGGCCCAGGGATGCACTTCCCAGCACAAAAGTGCTCCTGCTGGAGTGGCTGCCACCAGTATCCATGTATGAACTGCTTTCACACCATCTGAGGTCCAGTAATACGCAAAGATAGATGATACTTGCGGATACTGGAGACAAATAGTTTACATGCTGAAAGTCATAAAAAACTTTGAAACAAGCAGTCTACAAGTTTCTTTTGTAGTATTTTTCTACATCAGAAACCAGTACTTACCAAAGCAGATTGTTAAGGACGCTTATTTTATGCACTCTTTGCAGCACAGATGAAGCAAAACTTAACATCATGCTAAAATTCAATGCCATAGACACACAGAAACAGAAATATAAAATAATCATATTGTGTCTCAAACTGATAAAATAAAAGGTTATATTGATAGAATGTACCATATGCAGTATTGAGTCATCTCTAAGTAATGTTGGTAAAGTTCAATTAAGTAGAACACATAATTTCAGTGAGCTGCAATCATCATTGTTTCAAATTAGCATAAGTACAATATTAATTACGCATTCCTAGAAAGCAAGACGAATTAGGTGTAAAGGAGGATATGAAATATCTGTGATTAAAAAAACTCCCTGCAAATCATCTGCAACACTGTTATTATAGGCTAATTTTTTTTCTTAATTTGACATGTTAAAGCTTCCTTCCTACCATATGTGTAAGACACCGAAGAATTTTCAGACCGATATATCATAGTATGACAAGACCATCACGCTAGGCAACTAAGCATGTCTCTTTTGCCACCCGCCATTTCTGTCAGCTCTCCTGAGCAGTTCAGTAAATCTTCCAGTACAAAATGATAACATGCCACCATTTATGCTCAAATGATATGCTTTTTAACCAGGATCTGATAAACAAGATCTGAAGCACTCCATTAAAGCTTTCCAGAAGTTCTACAACCACTTCACTTGAATTAGACACGGTGTATGATGCAGTCATTAATTGAAAAGAAGCAATACCATGAGTTCGTAGATCTGCATTTAGTATTCATGTCATTCTCTGCATCTCTCTACCATACAATTTTTAACAGACCAAAAGTTTTGTAACAGTAACACTGGACAGCTGTGTTAAATGGATACCTGCAACCTATGACCTGTAAGTGGGACAACACTTTAGACATTTTAGAAATCCCATTTTAGCAGCCAGCATAGAAAAAGTGGGGTGTTTCTGCTGAAAGAGCTTAGCACTGTAACAGGTAACCCTGCAGACTGCCCACCAGAGGGACTTCACTGGAATCTGCTGATGAAGAAACTAGAGTAAACATCACCAATAATATAGGTCTCAGTTCTCTAAAGACTTCTAAATCCAGTAATGGCATGTCCAGCTAGCAGTTTTCCTTCCAGAACTTCTTACAGAGCCCTTGGACACCATGTGCTATGAGTACAGTCTTACATAAAAGAAAGAAAGTAGGCAAAACAGACAAAATAAGACATTTTAATTTCTTCATTTGTTCCACAGACCTCTAGTTTTCAAAATTAATTGCAGTAAATACAGAAAATGGAGAGAATTACTGCTGCAAAATGCTTTACTGGTTTGGGGTTTTTTTTTGACAAATAAACATGAAATTTTGTATAGGATGAAGAATAGTTTAAGCTTGCATCAATTGTGGGCAGGAACTGAAATGCAGCTAAAATAACAAGGAAAAGTAGAGAGATCTTTGTTATATTATTTATTTATCCAATTAGCTATGAAAAGCCACAGCATTAAACAAGGAAACTTCTCTTTAAACTTCTTCCATTGCAGAGAACACTGCTTCCCTTTATGTATTTTCTCCTCTTGTGGGTTCTCTGTGCTTTTAAATGCGCCACAGTACACGTCTGACAATCTAGCCTAATTTTAGTCCTCTGTCATTTCCTTCCACCACCATAATGCTCAGGAGATCCTTCACAGGAGAACCAGAGCCAAAGATCAGTGATTTTGGGACTGCCCAACAGTTTGGGACCTTCTTTCCTTTTACTGCACAGCACAAGGCCTTCTACTTCTCTGGGGGCTGAGCCCAGCCAGGACTGGTTTCAGAAACAGCTTTGAGAGAAAATAAACGCCACTTGTCCCGCTTCCTCTCACTCCTGTCTCTTCTACTGGACACTCCATCTCAGATTTCTTGTACTAGTCCACAGTTCTGTTCCTCACCTGCTGCTCAGGGAACACACAGGAATCCTTTTTTCTACCTCATGAAAGAGAAGTTACGCAGAGGACAGGATCTACATTGAGGAGAGGAAAACATTTCTACCCGAAGAAGATGAGGGGAAGACAAGACAGTGATAGTATGATACTGCTGCTCCTGAAGTCCTTATCAACATTTACGAGTTATGACAGGTAAAGAAAGCATGATGTTATGATGGAAATTAGTAAAAACAGAAAGACAATCTTCTGAGTTGGAAGGAACCCACAAGGATCATCATGTCCAACTCAAGTGAATGGCCCATACCGGGATTGAACCAACAAACCTCATCGTTATTAACATCATGCTCTAACAAACTGAGCTTATCTCAAGTCTACCATCAGCTACCTTACCTCCAGGACAATTAGTTTATTTGAGAATGAAGACTCAAAGAAGAGAGAACTGTCCCATATGACTGACTATCAGCAGTACTGGAAAATCAAGAGATTAGTCCAAGATTTCAGCTCACAAGATAGCCTTTGTGAAAATTTCAGATCATATCATATTTCTGGGCATAGAAGTCTCATGGAGAAAAGACAATATCAATTTTACAACCAGGAGAACAAGTATGTATGCTATATGTAGCAACATATGTATGCTGTATGTAGCAACACGTAGTGTTTCACAGGATGGGGAACATCTTCCTGGGGAATAATAACCGTGAAAGAATTACAATGGTTAATCAGCATGAATGTCAACTAGCATGGACAAGGGACTAATATCTGTATAATCAAGGAAATCTGAGAAGCAATGCTACCTGAGCATTTGACACTGGGGTCACTCCTAATGAAACAAGGTCACTAGTCTGACAGCCACAACTCAAATGGGACACTGCTCAAATAGGAAGGATTCGCAGAACACACTTTAAGTATCGTTAAATGAGTGAAAAACAGGAGTAGATGTGAAAAAGTGAATCTGTCTACACAACAGAAGATTATAGGACAGTTAATCACAGCCCATAAGTACCCGAACTCAGGGAGGAACCTTAACACTGCTTTTTTTATTCCTCCCTCTCCTTCTCTAAGGAAGGTATAACAACATCTTGGAAATCTGAAGCAAGATAAATTCCGAAGAAAATGCAGAGACGAGCAAACATTGAATTCCTAACCACTACAGCAGGCTGCTGAGGACTGCAAGGGATTTTCTATCACTGGAAGTTTTCCCTCCCTTTACGCCCGCCTCCATTGAGATCAGCTGTTTTTCTGAGAGGTATGCTTTACTCCAGTCTTTATTGGCCTTAAAGCAGAAATGGAGGAAGTCCCTGCCACAAAGGAAGTCATACCCAAAGATTACAGTAGTTCTTGATGGGCTTAAAAGCTGTTAAAGTAGAACAACAATAGCTCAAACCTCTGTTAATCCTTTATGCCCTCATGACACGCTCATCAGCAAAGATCACCTGCCAGGGACTAAGACCCTGCTCTATTCCATGCCATATAAACACAACATGTAGGTAATCCCTGCCTGGGAAAGTTGAAAACCCAAACACATGACAGAAGACAAAACAGGTGGATTCAGGGGGAGAGCAGGAGGAAACAAGGAAACAATATGGGTCAGCAGGAAAGGCAGGAGCCCTCCTATCCACAGCATATCCATTGTCACGTTTTCTACAGGCAACACAGCAAGGGACAGTTTTAATGAGGGATTTGAAGTCAGAAAAGTTTAGACCAGAAATAATTTTTAGATCTTAGATTACCAAGTGGAGGAAGTTCCCAAGGACTGTCATAGGCTCTCCATCACCAGGAGTATTTTAAAACAATGTTGATTTATTTTCCCCAAAAAAGAAATGCTTTACTTCAAACAGAAATAAATTCAAGTACTTCTATAGATACTGTTATGTTGAAGATCACAATGGTCCTCTTAGGCTTTACAGACTTCATTTTCCCAGTAATTTCTGCCCCTTTAAAAAGATACATCATAATCTCTTGTTAAACAAAATTATTAGTATCAGTATATGGAGTCCCACAAACCCAGTAATATTGTTTGTAAGATGTATCAGTTACAAGACCATCCTTGCATTCTTTTGCACTAGCTTTTTTTTTCCCTGCAATGAAATGAAGAAACGAATAGAAAAGTGACTTCACTAAACCCACATCTCCCTACAATTAGGTCATTGAAACCATTGACTGTATTATCAAGTTCCTTAATGAGGACCATAAAAATATCACAAGAAAAAAAATGACAGTATCTCACTTGTGCCACACAACTTACTTTGGTTTAGAGAAAAACACAGAAACATAGAGAATGACAAGCACAGTCTAGGATGTTAAAGAAAGAAGAAATATGAAATCTCCATTTAGAAAAGATGGAGACCATTTGCTAGCAGGTTATAGTAACATACATATCTAATAGGAACATAAAGAAAGTACTTATACTGTCTGCCTTAAAAAAATTGTTCAAGTTCTCATGTGAAAGTCAAGCAGGTTCAGACAGTACTCAGTCAATCACAGAATTAAGAATAGCTGAAGCTGGCTGGGTCCTCAGTGAGTTCTCTAGTCCACTGCTGCTCATAGCAGGCTCAAATGTGAGATCAGACCAGGCTACTCAGGACTTTCAAGGCATCAGAAATCTATTACTCAATTTAGAAAGCAAGGACTTAACAGCCCTGATAGAATGACCACAGCCACCACATTAAGCATATGAGCAAACAGGCTAATGAACTAAATAAATTCGTATTTATCATCTACTCATTGATACATTTAAAAAAAAACTGTGTGTGTATACCTCCTAAAACTACAGTGTGGGGAAGGTTTTAATCAGTCAAATACTATTATATTTACAACTGCATGCAAGTTCCTCTTAAGAGCAAGAGGAACTTACATTGTTGGATAAATTCCAAAATTACTTAAACAGTATGAGTTTGAGCATTACAGTGCCTACAGGAGAATTTTTAACTAGTCAGCAATGGTTGGCATTTATGAAATACCTGAAATAATAAAACTATGGTTGAGTAAAAAGAAGTCTGGGAAATAATGTTTTGTATAACAGATGTTTTCTAAAACGGTCTCATTAACTTTGAAAGCTTTAATTCTGATAACAGAATTAATTTTCATATAGAATGAATAATGGGCTAGGTAAAAATATAAGAGGAAAGTAAAGTCTTGGTCAAAGATGCAAACAGACACTGGAAAGTGACCTATTACTGCATTTGCATTAAAAGACAAACCATGTAGTGGGGATGTAATTCTCCTTAAAAGGTACGATCATGCAAGGATCACCATTCTGAATTGTTCTCTACAGGTCAAAACAGATGTTGTCTTGATGACTTTTTAGAAGTTTATTTTGCATTTTGACTGTTACTGACCTAAAATATAGTAAAACAATGAGAGTTGCTGAAGTTGACCAACTTTTGTAATGTTCTTCCAAAAGACTTCTGGGAGCATTCAGACAATATATGATTTGCCTTGTGAGTAGACACACCCCAGTAAGAGCTTTTACTGTCATAACTTTTGTGGAGAGTGTGCTTAGATCATTCCTCTCACTTGGCACATGAGCTCACACAGCCAAGTATGTTTAGTATACTTCAGTTTTAAAAATCTTAAGATGTGTCTTTTGAAAGACCGAGGAAAACGAAGAAACAGAGAAACTAACATATATATGGAGTAGGTATATGGAAAGTCTGTACAAGTCTGCTTTTCACCTTTAGGGTAATAAACCGCAAGTAACAAACATCTCTTTGGGTAATAAATCACAACCACATTATTCACACCATCAATGACGCCTAGCAGTATGTGGCGGTCACCCAGCCGGTGGCAGAGCCACTGGCTGGGTCCGCCACCGGCTGGGTGACCGCCACATCAGTAGTGTAGAACCATTAAGTTTGCAGTAGGTGTGATGAGTTCTTCACCTAAGCAAGGCAGCAACATTGTTACATAAAGAAACAAGGCAGACATTGCCTCTGGATGTCTTTCCAATGATGTGAACTTTAGTGAATTTGGACAGGATTCCAAGCAATCCCTGGATAAATGGCATTAATACAGATATTTGACAGTGAGCCACTCATGTACCTTGTACTCAAATGAGAATTCACTTTGTGGCTGGCTCAGTCTCAATTGAGTCAACATGGTGCTGGCTCAATCTGCAGTTTTAAGCCTCTGTATAGAGGTAGCTACACCTTTGTATTTGACAGCTACTGGGACAAAAAGTCTTGGAAACCATCTAAAGAGACTGACAACACTCATACAAAAGCAAAACCCATATTAATGTTGAGGCAATAAGGGACCCTCGATTCCAGAGGTATGGTACTCTGGAGGAGGAAAAGAAAATACTTAAAATCATTTCCAGATTAGAGAAATTATTAGAAATCAAGTTTTTAAAATCCTGGGGATAAAAATTATATACTCATGATCTATGTGTATCTGTCAATCTCTTAGAAATACATTTTTGAGACAAAGAATAAGACACCTTTACTCTTAGGTGTCTGAAGAATGGAATAGGTTGCCCACAGATGTTGTAGACTCTCCATCAAGGTTGCAGAACCCATATTCCTGGAGAAATTCAAAATGCAAATTCAGAAAATCCAGGACAACCTGCTCCAATTTGCAAGAGAAGAGCTGTTGGAGTAAGCAATATTCAGAGTTCTCTTCCCTTTGCAAGATAAAAAAAAGCATTGCCAGGAAATTATAAAATAAAGGACTAGAAATGATTGCCCGAATGAATTAAATGTGTGTAAAGACTGGTTACAGAATAAATGACGAGGAGTATGATAATAATAACCTTATCTTTCCAGTTGCATGGAAAATCCCAAAGAGGAAAAAGCCAGCTACTTGGGTTTGTTAAAGCTTGTAACTAACTACAGCAGGATGAAGCAAAAGAAAATTTTAAAATCAGCACTCTCACACATATAAAACAAACAAGAAAAAAAAGTTTAAAAAGTCCCAGGATACTACTAGCAATTACATAGAAGCACTTAATGTGAAAACAGACTGAGGAATCTACCCAAGAATTAAACAGGTACTGAAACTGAAACAAGCAACATAATTTTAAAAGGTTTCTCTCTGATTTCATCTGTAAGTTTTCTCAGTAATGTGCAACAAGCAAGCTTGAGGGTTTATAAGATCTAGTTAGGCAAAAAGATGGTCATAGGATTAGGAAGAACAATCTGAGTGACCATGTGCAATCTTTTCCTAAAGGAATTATATCATGTCGATTTTGCTGATAAGACTCCCTGTTCGAAATCTGTGGTCCCATGCACACTACTTAAATGCTCTCTCTTCCAGCTCAAATTTATCCATAGCTAGTTCACATTAGTTTTGTACTTGTTCTAACAATGTCCTCCAGCTTAAACAGTTCTTCTTCCTATATAATGCCTTCTCTGCTTTTCCATACACACTTACAAATATGAAAGAGATGTCATATCCTCTCTCAGTCTGCTTCATTAAGCCAAACTAGTTTCTTAGTCTCATCTTGCAAGACAAGCTTTCCATTTCCTGATCACCCTCACAGCTCATCTCTGTTGCTGTTCCAATATTAATTCATTTTTCCTGGGAAAGAAAAGAAGTGTTACGGCTAATAGCTTGTTTGTCCATCCCAGTTCATCCACAATACTCATGTCATGTCACCAGAGTTACTGTTCAGATTTAGGCAGTGTCTACTTTACACTACAATTGCAAAAAACCCCAATAATTACAGATTACACAGTATTATTTTAAACAAGATAACAAACTACTGTTCACAAATACTAACTTGGGAAAACAAGCATTCATTATTTACTTGTATCATATGCTCAAGTACTATACAGTCTTTCACAACCAAGTGACCACCAAGAAAATAAAGATTACTTCTTAGTACTGTAATATACTCATTCTAGTAACCCACACAATTTTACCTGCAAGGATATTATAAACAGGATTTTTGGATTATGCATGTACCTATGCACTCAGGGAATGTTACAGCCTCCAGCTATAACAGGTCAGAGTTTGAAAGAGTGCACATGGAGGTACCTTTGTTCACACCTTACTTCTCAGAGAAGTTTCTCCTTAATATCCCAACTTTCCTACAAAAAGGAAGGCACAGCAAACCACCAAAGATGAGGTGAAGGTATTCTGGTACAGGCAGCATCTTACACTGAGAGTGCAGAGACAAGTCGTCTGTCTACAGTTTAAAGCTTGGGGAATTCAGGTATATAACTTCAGCATTTCCATTTCCCTCCATAGCGTCACCAACTGTCAACAGCCATATAAGCAACTTCTGACTCAACAGACACACACACACTGTGCTAAAAGCAATGGCATCCTCCACATACAAACCCACACAAAATAGCTTCAACAATTGCAATTCCTCTTAGCTTTAACAGATCACTCAAGAGTGACTCAATCGCTTAAGAAAGTGATGGTATCGCTACTTGAAACAATAAATATTCTGCAAGCAATTTCTAAAACAAACTACATGTCCAAAAGACTGGAATATAAATTATGTCTTTATATGCAAGACATGCAACAAGTACCCTGTCTCATACTTGAATATACATGAGTATTATTAAATAAAAAGTCTTTATTTTGACAAAATATTTAGTCTTTGTTTTGAAACAGATATTTAGAAGATACTGTGGTACGTTCCAAATACTCACATTTTCCAGCTAATCAAAACCAAATGATCCTGTGCTACACGCACTCTCTAGATTCAAAAAGACACTTATCCATCAGCCTGACAATGAACAGGGACATAACAAAAGCAAGTTGTTCAACTCAGTACAGGTAATGCCTTGAAACCTCTGGCTGGTAGTGAATGCACCTGCTGTAGCAGCAGTTATTAACTGATTGTCAGATTAGATAATAACTCATCCATTGACTTCCAGATGATCTACCTAGATAGGGCTCCATGAAGAGAAATATCTCACCAAAAAAAAAAAAAAAAAAAAATTAAATTTTCTTCTGAAAGCTTTCTAACTATCTGATAGATGTACATTCACAGCAGTCTACCTGTACTACTATTATGTTACACTCAGAGAGGTTATATCTGTCACATCTTAGGTATACCTGCACTTTTTCATAACTCGGGAGAGACAAAACACCTGTACTTAAATGATATTTTTCTTAAGAGTACATAGCTAGTGTATTTCAGCCATCAGCATAACAGCCTTCATCAGCTACATATGAAAACAGGGCCCAGAAATCCTAATTCAAAGTGCCAATAATTACAGCACTTACAATTCACCCCATACCATGGAATGTGATATTTATCAGTGTAAAAGGAATAGTTCAGATTTAAAATAACAAAGCAGCTTTTAGATTATTGTTTTCCAAAAAATGTAAAGGAAAAAATTAACTCACCATTAATGCTTTGGAACTAATAAGTCCAATTTTTAAGTGTAGTGAAGCAAATGGATACTTTTGTACTGATGTGAGTAATTAAAGTACAAGAGCTTCACAGACTCAGAGATGTAAGGCAGCCCTTTTATCAAAAGCAGTCACTCTATCTCAGCCTGACAGTTAACAGCATATGATCTAGTAAACAAATACTTTCACACAGTACAAAAGTGCCATTAAAGGCCAGAACTGTCAACACAAATTCCATTCTTGCCAGAGAAAAAAAATATATAAACTGTTGATCACCTCTGGTTGCCTTAACTAGCATGGAGGTTGTCATGGAAACATTTCTGCGAAGTTCACAGTGATGAAACACAAACACTTCCAGTTTAATTGCTATTAGGTTTAGCATACCAGAGTTTATTTACACTCAAAGAGCATTATGATACAATGCAGTAGAAAGTAAAGCTAGCAATGATCTGGCATAATAAAGCCAATGGATTTAGAAAGGAAAGAACGGAAGAAGGAAAAGAAGGAAGGGAAGGAAAGGAAGGAGGGAGGGAGGGAGGGAGGGAGGGAGGGAGGCAAAACAAACACCTGTAGCAAAATCTATACAGTATTTTAAGCAGCAACAATGTCCTCTTCTGTAAAAGCTATTTAAGTTCTATCAGGAAACCGGCCCTTTGATGAAAGGCACCTGTTTCAAATTGAACATCTATAAATTAGTATTTTCTTTAAAGCACTCAGAATCCCTTTGTTTCTGATAAAAATACACCTCATTTTCATCGAAATGTTGNAAGGAAGGAAGCAAGGAAGGAAGGAAGGAAGGAAGGAAGGAAGGAAGGAAGGAAGGAAGGAAGGAAGGAAGGAAGGAAGCAAAGCAAAGCAAAGCAAAGCAAAGCCAAATAAGATGGACTTTTTTATTAGGTTGAACCACAACAAAAGTGAATTACTTCTTTGCCAAAAATATTAATCAAACTTTCAGCTAGAACATAACTTATCCATGGCAGTTTTAATGTAACTATATTAACATACTGACATGTGAAGATATTAAAGAAACAAAACATCTTCAAACAAAGTAGTATATATTTGAACTTCAAAATATATGTATTTATTACACAGATTCAAAACAGATTCTCAAAAACAATTGCAGCATCATGTTAACTTCTGTAGCACACATCACAGGAATCCCATGTATGGGCAACCTCTTCTTTCCAGATAAAACAGACCTAGTCCTGCTATTTTCTTACCAACAGAGTTCCTCCAGCATAAATGACAATTCTGTTGTCCTTGCAGACAAATAGAGCCCAATGAGATTTCAAATTATAGTGCTGACTACATGAATGTAAGTCAGGGAGAGCTTAATTTTATTTCATTACCACTAATGGGGATTCGCTTTTATTTTATTAAACAAAATATTGAGATACATGCAAGTTACTAACTAAAATCTACAGGTTCCTTTCATTATAATCCGATTTAGTTTTTTAATAATACTACATTCATTCTTAGTGTGTGATTTAAGTTAATGCAAAAGCTTTAATAAATTCCAGTGACTTTTTATCTGTTTTCATTAGCAGAAGTTTACTCAACTCAGCTGACAGTCAGCAACATTGAGAAGCTGAACAGAGGTGAGGGCTTTGGAAGAGGGACTGGAACCAGTCAGTGCACTGAAGTAAGTGCAGAAGGCACAAGGACAGAATGAGGATTCAGTCATGGTGCTGGGAGTGTAGGCTAAACATGGATGGGGAGCAGAGAGATGAAATCATGTGGGGTGCATCACACTTACTTTACAGACATTGTCAAATTCCTGGCTGCTGACTCTGGCATACAAGCACAGGAATGCAATCAATTGCCCATAACCTGCCATCAACTTTTTTTCATTCACATGAGTGATATGTTTTGAATGAAGGTATGGAAGGGAAAATTATCTGTAATAAAATAACTATATTTTGAATAATTTTCTACTACCTGCTTGTTAGGTCTAATATCAAAGTAAAAATACATTAATCTTTACAATTACCATATTTATGCCTCTTAACTCTGTTTTTTCTTTTCCCATTTGCCCATCTTGCATTTATTCAATCTCCACTTTTCTTCTTGCTGATGTTCCTGACAATCATCACTCTCCCCTTCCCAGCTAGAAAAGTTATCATTAATGAAATTTTTAACGTTGAATTTTAAAGACCATTATTAGGTTTAGAATGAGTACCTTAAAAAAGGATTAATAAAGAAAATGGAATAAGGGTAAAGTTGGTGTTTCAGATTACCAGCAGAATCAGGAAAATATCAGAGTATCAAGTTTACATTCTCCAAATTACAATTATTATCCCAATAAGAATATATGGATTCAAAATGAAAGTTAAGATCTGGAGCAATCAGAAAAATACCACAAATATTTTTGTCAGGTAGGCTCCTATCCACCACATAGAGATTAATTTATTTCATACTGCTTTCATTAGCTAGCAATACTTCAGCTCCTACTATATAATTTAGCCTCCAAGATGCTACCTCCTGTTAATTAATAATGTGCTTCTGATCTATACAAACATTATTTCTGTGAAAATTACTCAAAGACAGCAGTTTCTTTAACCACGATACACTATTCTGCAGGATTATCATGGTCATTACTGAAAAATAAGAATGTGCCTGGTTCTGCTACCGTAACATATTTGTCTTCGGGTCCTCTTCCTACAAGGAAGAAATATGCAGATGAGTGTCCTGTTTTGTTAAAGCCCTTTTCTCTTCTACTTCCATGAGTTATTTTGTCCTAGGGGCTACTGGAACTTTGGTTTGTTCTGATAATACACATACAAATAAGCTCTGATGTACTCAAATTAAAAAAATAATTTAGAGAGAATTTGTATTAGAAGTAAACTATGAAAATCATGTTGGTCTTAATTTCTTCTTTCTTCGAGACATAAACAGGTCCCCAAACAAGATCGCTATTCTGCAGAGAGGATCTTTAGCCTTTCCTTCATAGTGAGATCCCTTTTCCTGGAGAAGCCCAACAGAGCCTGCGCTCCCAAACTCACGGGGAACCAGGCCAAGAACTTTGAAAATAAACACCAAGATACCACACTTCTTCCAAAGTCTTCTGAGCAGATGACAAAGACTCTGTGTACTTCAGCATTTTCAACTGCTACATCCTCACATACAGTTGTGCCACACAGGCCATACTGAATGTATAGCTTGCAAAAGATGTGGATACCAAAAATTACATCACCAGCTGACAAGGTGGTGTAGTGTCCTAGCTTCCAGAAAATCTTAAATACACATAATTACCCATAAAAAGACACTTTAGGGAGTTTTTATGCATGCATCAAACAGGTGTGTAACAATTGCTCACAATACTTCACAATGAGATTTATGACAATTTATCATTATTCCAAGTAATACTTTAGTATTCTATAGTGTTGTCTAGGGAGTGTTTGATAGAAGGTTATAAAATCTAGAATTGCTTTGACCTCTGCTTCAGCAGTGAGATACCAGAGATACCTTTTCATGCAGTTTTCTTGGCAGAAGCCCACTGAGACAATATTTTAAAAATGCCACATTTTTAACTCCCTCTGGACCTACAAAGGATGTCCCACCAGGAACACATGGAGGGAGATCACAATATCACAATGCTTGGAGGAGATGATCCTTTAATAAGAGCCAGCTTTCTTGTGCCCCTCTTCCCTCCAGGGCTTTATCCCATGGTACTCCACCAAGCAGTTCTCTGAAGAGGCCAAAGTCTGCTCTCGTGAAGTCCAGGGCAGCAAGCTCGTTGTGTGTTCTCCTCACTGCCCTAACGATCTTGAACTCCACCATTTCATGGTCACTGCAGCCAAAGTTGCCTTTGGGCATCATGCTCCCCACCAGCCCCTCCTAGCTGTTGAGAACAGCACAGCACCTCTCACCATCAGCAAATTTATCACTTGGAAAAGGAAGTTACCATCAATGCACTTCAGGAACCACCTGGATTTCTTATGCCCTCCTGTGCTGTCCCTCCAATAGTTATTGGGAGGTTGAAGTCTCCCATGAGGATCTGGCTATTCCTATATATCTATAAAGGGCCTCGTCCAGTTGACCTTACTGGTCAGGCAGCCTGTAGCAGACCACCACTGTGTCACCTGTTCCTGCCCTCACTTTAATCCTCACCCATAAGCTTTCTGTTGCCTCCTCCTCCATCCCCAGGCAGAGTTCCAGGCACTCCAGTCGGTCACTGACATACAGGTCAACGTCCCCTCTTGTCTCCTCTGCCTGTCTTTTCCTTCCAGCACTCCAGCCACAGGAGCCATAAGGTCATGGTTCACCTTGAGGTTGTCTTCCCAATTCAACATAAGATTTGTGTAACAGACAAAGCCTGGGAAGGGCAGGACAGGTCAACATCTCATAGCCTTAGCCAATGCAAGGGGAAAGCCAGGACCATCCTTGACTGCTGAAGTGAGGAAAGTTGAATGAGGAGAATGAGAGCACATTTCAGTGTCATATAAACTAACAAATACCAAAAAAAGAAGACAGCAGAAAAGAAGATCCATTGCAGCCTTTGGTAACCTGACGACTTGAAACAAGCCATCCATGAGGCCACACTCCCATTCTCTCTTTCAGCTGGAGAGAGCAGTGAGTGAAAAAAGAAGGCAGAGGTGACTGAACACTAAGCAGTGAGCTAAACCCGCAGCATGACTTCATGGTGAAGAGGCCATGCAAGTCCACAAGAGCAAAACCAGGAGTCTGCGACTGTGAGAGAGCACAGTTCTCTGACGGCTTTATTCTTGCTGTGTGAAAGGTGAAAGAGCTGTGGGGGAAGCCCCACCTTTCTTTCAGTCTTTGATTGACTTTTTCTCATCTATTTCCATATCCTCAACAGCAAAATATATCCTTAGGCACACCCAAGACACACCTTTTCTAGAAAAAAATTATCCATATGAGCCAATTCCAGTGCACTACATCCTCTTGGCAATGAAGAAGAAAGGTGGCAGAAGAAGAAAGAATGAATCCCAGTAACTGGTATCAAGATCCCTTATTATTTCCTTGCTTAATAAAAAAAAAAAGGAAAATGAGATATACTGGAGATGGAAGTGTAACATCAGACACACTCCAGTATGCTAAATCTTAAATACACTTCAGTACAAATGAGAAAGGAAAAAAAATTAAACTACACTAGTGGAATCTAGAGCCTCTATATCACTGTCCCCAAGTGACTGAAATCTTTTAAATTTTAGGCATTTGTTTCCCAAGAGGTTAAATAATTAAGGCACAAAAGCTGTTAAGACTGACTGTTTACTTCCTTGGTGACAGCACCTTCACAGGTGAACAACATCATGCTCATTCTTACTTTTCCTCAAATTCATTGCTCTCAGTAGAATGACATTGCAAGGAGAGAGGATGGTATCTTTATTTTTAAATTTTACTCATCATATTAATTAAAATCTGAATAGTCAATTCATTTAAAAATTCTTTGTAGCACAATGGCAGTCTATTAGAGGCAGTTCCAGAAACAAAAACAGAAATGAAAAGAAATAAACCTCCAAGAAAATTAATTTATAAACTTAAAAAAATAATTGCAATGTTTTTAATACTGTCGCTGGCAAACCCACACTAGCAAGCTTACAGTTGATGCGTTCCAGACTACACCAAAATTATGTATGTGTAAAATGCTCATAACAGAGAATAAAACGTCGAAAATTTATTAAGGTTTCATGCTGATCCTCTAGTCTGGCAAATGTTTGTTAAATGAAAAAAAAATGAAAAGAAAAAAAAAAAAAAAAAAGACAGTGTTAAGTAAACATTTCAGACCTGAACCTTCTTTATATGCCTTTGAACCTTTCCTTTCATGTGCAATACCTGACAGCCCACGGAGAATAAAATGCTGAAAGCCCCAAAGATGGGTAAAACAGAATTTCTGACTCAGGAAATAAAGATCAGCTGACTATGATTCCCATATGGCAAACCAGATCAATGGAAAGCAAGACCAAAATTTACAATATCTATACTGTGCAGTACAACATGGAGGTTGTCTTTTATTGCTGGTAACAAAACTCCCAGTGGCCAAGAATAAAAGCAGGTACAGAGATTATACTTCCACTAATGGTGAACTCTAAAAATACACATCGATAGATTTCAGATCGGAAAAGGAAAAAGAGAAAATTTTGAACTTTTATTTAGTGTTATGGAATACCAATCATCAACTAGAGCAATCAACTTTCAGCACAAAATCCAGGATTATTAATATAAAGGCATGTTTTCAAAGCCAAGGGGGAAAAAAACTCAGCAGCTTGGATTACCTGGTATGAAAAGAAACACTCTTTGCTGTAAAACTAAAACAGCTTCAAGGCTACTTTTGTGATAGCATGTGTGGCTGAATGTGAGAGAATGTATAACAATATTATTACTTTTATTTCAAGATTTCCTGTAAAACCTCAGGTCATGCTCATGAAGACTTTCTTAAAAAGCAGTGATAAATCTGCTGAATACTTTTCAGAACTTGAAAAAAGAGCAATGGGCAGCGGGGAGGTAATCAAGCAGTCCTCAGCGACTGAACCAGCACAGCAACGCTCTCACTGGGGTTAGCAGGAACCCTCTGTCAGGAATCACAAAGCTCCGTACCTAGAAATCTCTGGTGGGGTCTCAGAGGGCAGATGGAGTCACAGGTCTGCAAGTAAAGGAAAAAAGATCCAACTTTTCAGATTCCTCTAATACAGTTCAGATGGAAACACACCAAAGAGAAATTCTTAAAAGGAAAACAAAACTGACAACATTTTTAGCAAATATACAACAGACCTGACCAAAGTAAAAAGATATTAAATCACTTTCAAGCTTCAGTAAAATATTTGCTCTAATCTAGCATAAAGTCTCAACCAAAAAAAAAAAAAAAATAGAAAACCTCACAGCATTCTGGACCTACCTCCCATTGCACTACTCCACCACTTTCCACTTGAAATTAAAGACATCCATAGTAACATGAGAGCCCTGTCCAAGGATGTCCATAGAGAGATGAGGGTGGAGGTAAACAACAGGAACTACATAGCAATATTGTCTTCTTTACCCCTTCATAAACAAGCAAATTAAATACTTTGACCCTAAATATGAAGAGAGATGATTTGCCTAAGAATTTTCAAACCATTTTTCCCAGTATGTGGAAACATATCCTATTTATGTAAAATCATGTCCATGGCAGAAATTCTACTGGCAGTCAACCTGGCTGATTTTCATAACTCATGGTTTCACCACTAGTAATCAATGCAGTCAAGTCAATCCTGGCTCTGAAAACCTAAAAACTTCAGCTTGTTACTGGTGTATTAATACACATTTTCTGTGGTACTTCATCAACAATGGTGTGACACGCTTTTAGCATAACCTTCAGCTGCCAATACTGACACTCAAGATCAATACAGAAACAGCAAAGAACAATAATATTTGAATAAATTTATGAAACATCTTTCACAATAGAAATGGTAAAGGAGGACCTCAAAAAAAACTCTGGACCCCAGCAGACTACCACTTACCTGGGGGAGGCTATTCTCCCCTTATCACTAATAGCACACTGCTGCTCTGAGCTGGATTCCAGTTTTGTACAGTTCGAAAATAGTGTGTACTCTCCTCTAATAAGCATTCCTCTTGCCTCTTTCCTTGGGCAATACTACCATTCCTTTAGGCCGATTGGGATATCATCTCTCTCAGTCTTTGGACACAAGCATCTAAGTCCTATACATTCAAATATTTTCAGAAGATTTACATGCAAATATTGCAGGATCTTTACAAATACTACCTTTAAAGTACACCTCTTCTCTCCAAGTGTACAGCTATTATACTCCCATCGCTCCTGTTTCAGATCTTGTCCTTATCTTTTGTTCTGATCTTGACAAATGTAATCTCGTTTCACTGACATAAATCCAGTATCCCATTATATATTAATCACTTATCTTCCATGTCCAAGCCTTCCTATCATCTCTCATTCCATATCTAGAAGTAAACTCCCTTCTCCTTTACGTCCAGACTGCCAGTTTCTATCACCTATGTGTTATTTTTTCAATTAAGTGTCTTCAAGCTTTTTATCCAGGCTGACACTTCACACTGCTATGAACATTCACAAGACTAACTGAGTAACCTCTTTCAAACTGCTTTGGCAGGAGACCTATGGAAAATTTTAAAACAGATTATTTGCTGATATGCTATGATAACTCTTTGTTTTTCTGTCTTCCCTTGCCCGCTTCTAAACATTGCCTCTACCCACAAATGTAAATTGTCCTCCTTCTGGGTTGGGACTCAGCAGTTCTCTGTTTGCACAGCACCCAGTGGTGGCCTTCCAGCTCATATCAAGCTCTCTAAAACACTGTCAAAGGCCAGGCATGAAGTTAATGAATATTGATATGCCAATAAGCACACTAAGCACTGTCCTGCTTCTTGCAAAAGAAAAAAATAGTGGTCAAACCAACATTGATACTTTTCCTGGTTGTAAGGTACTGCTAGTATAATTCCTTCACCAAATTTAAGTGTGTGTTAGAAAAGTCCTTAAACTACAATCTGAAGTATTCCAGTGAAATCTACTTTGAAGTCCTTAATAATGTCCTCTTGCAAATAACTACTCTCAGTGTTAAAAACAACTCTTCTCCCAGTGGGCTTTATTATGCCCTCATAAGGTGGATCGACAATACTCTATTATCAAGTATCTTCTCTCCATATAGTCTCTTTCCCATAGAGCTTTTTAAGGATATATCAAAAAACATTGACATCAACAAAAAAAAAAAAAAAAAGGAAGGAAGGAATTTAGGAAGATATCTAGCTTTGTTATTCCTATTTAAGATATTTTTTATCCAAGGGTATAAATTCCCAGTTTAAATCTAAAATGTTTATATTCACCTGATTAGCCAGAATAAATACACATCTTTTCCAGAGGCACAACTTTCCAGTCTTGATGCAGATCTTGTTACTGAAAGTAAAACCTGCAACAATGCCTCTAGAAGTATGCCCCTGTATTTCCTTGTACTTAAATATTTTTTGGTAAAGTCTCATATAATATTCCAATTAATCAGTATCATTTCCTGTCTTCTTAATCGTACATTTGTTTTGTGTTTTATCATTGACATACTTCCTCTCAACTTTGTACAATTTTTGATCAGCTTCAAAGTTTACTTTCACAGAACTAGCATGTTACAAATATTCACAATACATTCCAGTTTAAAAAAAAAATCCTTAAAAATATCAGCCTGTTCTCTTCAGCTCTTTATTACTTTCTCATAATTTAAATAAAAATTCCTAAAATCAGGTTGTTGGAGGAAATAAATCAAGGCAGCACCATCTAATGAAAATAAGAGCCAAACCAAGGAAATTATTATCATGTAACACACAACTGTAAAAAAGAGTTTCAACTGTCACTTATGAATCAGATCTTCAAAGATTTTCAGTATCTAAAAATACAGCCCATGCCTCTCTCACATTTTTATCCCTGTGGCAGTAAAATTAAAAAAATATAAAAAAATTAAAAAAAGATACACCTCCAGATTGTAAACCGGCTTTATTTCCCATCCCTCTTATTCTTTTACAAGCTGAGTTGTGTTCCTACCACACCAACTTCCCCCACAGCATGCAAGATCAATGCATTTTCTAGCCTCTTCTCTGATGAGCCCCAGCTGCAGAGGATGGAAATCTTGCACACTGCAGAACATATAGGGTACCGAGTTTTAATAGCCTGATTCTGTAACACTGGGTTTGGGAAGTTTTTACACATCCTATTAATTATAGTAATATCAGTGAGGCTTACCCAGCAAACAAGCCAAAGTAGCTGAGCTCTGCAAGAAGTTTTTCAAAGGTATAATGGCGTTAACCAAAGGGCATTAGTAAGTACTGAAGGAAAAGCGGGGGGGAGATAATAAAAACAGGCAATCAGCTGCAAAACGTGATATGAGACTTGAAGGCTACCATTTCCTCTTTCAAGCATAAGATTGATTTTTCTACTGCATCTCTAAGCAAATTATTTGAATCTTTAGCCTTACAGAAATCAGGTTCCACTTTAACTTCTTCCTGATACATCTGACATTTCAGCTGACAAGAGGCCCTTTCCACTGTACAATGATTTTGGTAAAAATGGGATGATTTCTTGTACTTCCACTGTATCTTATGCAGCTTCTTCATCTTGCAGTAGTTAGAATTGTCAGCACCCTCCTTTGTTGATGAAATACTGCATTTCTAAAACCATCCCCTCCACTATTAGGATCCTATTTAAATAAACACAAGAGGAAAGAAAACTTGAAAAAGTACAAGCAAGAAAAAGCAAACAGAAAAATTCGAGCTACACTCCTTAGCATTAGAAGTGCTCTTGAAAACTTCCAAAAGCAAAGATTAAAAAGGATTACAGCAGCAGAAGGTTTCCTTGACCCATATTCTGCCTTCCACAAGAATCTCACAGCCCGATTACAGGGGCACACTTGCTTCTCAGCCCTGACAAGCCACTGCCACCGTGCAGGGCATCACATGCCTTGCCACAGCTCTCATCCAAAAGCCCTGTCCTGGCTGTCCAGGAGGGTACAGCTACAGCTATAATGCTCTAATTTTTTCAAGACCTATACACTTTTAATAGCTGAATATGAAATGAGTTCAAGTACTTTGGAGAGCTAGAAGAAAGTTAAGCTGCCTGCACAGATATAACCTTTGTGTTTTCTGACAGTTCTATAGCAAAGAAAAAGCACCATAATCCCAGAAGTTCAAAAACCGCAAAAAAAAGTCTCCTTAAAAATGGAAAACAGAAGTTCTCTTCTCTCTCTTCTTGTTCATACTTTCATTATCAGCAGAATTATATTTGTTTCTTCCTGTCTTTCTCTCCTGTTGGGTTTTTGGTTTGTTTTTTTTTTTTAATTTGAACATATTTTCCATCTGACCTGTCTTAAGATTTCTAAACTCTTCTGTCTGCCCATTATGTATGTAGGTATGTGAAAAATAGTATACTGCAAACACCAGGGGGTGGATTATGTGTTATTCATTACACAGTGACAATTCAGCTTTTTTGTCAACCGCAAATATTTGTGAGACAGCAGTGAAATGTAGAGTACCAGAATTCTGAGTTCCTAAGAGCAGCACGTAGTCAGCACTTCTAAAGATGAACTGTAACAGCATCTTCCTCTGCATCATCAGCCATGACCTGAGTTCCACCCTGTAGGTAGAAATCACAGGCTCCTACCTGGGCCAAGGTAACCACGTCAGTAATCAATAAGAGACTAATCCTTTGTAGTGTGGGTCACACTGTATCAATGTGACCTACCCAAGCACTCAGTGCACTCTGTGCTTTCTGAAAGGCACTGCAGCAATGCAGATGGGGCCAGCTGAGATCTCCTCAACTCTGTATCTGAATTGCATTTTACATTTCGCATGAAGTGACTTCAGTCAACATTCGCCCATCCATTTTACAGATAAGAGAACAGAGTTATCCTTTAAAGAAAGAGCACTGAGCCTTAATGAATAGTAATTATCACGGAAGGCATACACATTTAAAAACATTAATTGTAAGAGATAGGCTTACTATTCTTGTTTCTGTTACATCTGCCTTAAATAAAGGTACTTGAATGAAAACAGGATAACCTTTTTCTCTTCCTAAATGAAAAAAACCATATGAAAACAAGAGCTTTCACAATGGGTCTAGAGCAGGTGCAGAAATTATGTTTCATGAAATAAATTTTAAGTGCTAAGCATTTGTTCCAGTTTGCAGTCTTGTGTTATTGTCTTCAATCTTATTTATTTGTTTATTTAAATCCTTAAGTTATTAGTGGTCAAATTTAACATCCCATACAAACATACAACCATCAACAGAAGATTAAAATAAAAAAAAATACAATAGTCTGCATGAGATTATACTGAACTGCAAACAAAAGTGGCAAAAGCAATTAATCAACCTTAAATGAGCAAAAGCTCTAGATCAACAGCGTAGCTTAAAACAAAACTTTGCAAACGGTCACAGAAATGGCTTTTTTTATTTAAAGTATACTGAATTTTAAGAGACTTCAAACTGTTAAAATTGCCACCCAAAGACAGAAAAAACACAGCTTATGCAGCTACTCACTATATATATTTTCATGTTGCTAGAATTTTTTTTAACTTCTTTCCATCAAGTACAAAAATGGAGGCCTTCAGTGGAGTTCACAGCTACAGCTACATGCCTTTGATGTTATATTGCAATAATCAAACTGATCAAGTCACAAGTACAATGTATATCACACTGATTTGCAGAACAGCTAACAGTTGAGGTTTCTTTTACAGAGTTTAGCTTTGTGTAGTTTGCTAGAAAGAGTTTTTACCACAAGTACTTCAGATCTGCCAAGTAAAAGGAAGAAGCACAATTTTCATTTATGCAAAACATGTTTTGTGGGAAAGACATGGTTGAACTGGAAGCAGTTTGGGTACAATTACTAGCTGTTTTACAGCGTTCTTATTACTAGATGCACACATATGTGAAGTAAATTTAACTTAAATAATTTTTTTAATGCATTAGAAAATTCCAGAATGAATTATGAACACTTGAGCAGTAGCTAATTCACTTTCCCCTCAAATTTGCTATGACAAATTGAGCTGTACAAACCACAACCTCTTTACTCAAAATGCACAGAAGGGTTTGGAACAATGAAGTGTAGTTGATGTGCTTCAGAAATAATAGGGCTTCACCTTCCAAATATCACACCCATATGAAGCCTATAGAAATATTGCAGGAGATATCAAAAAGACAGATCTTTTCCAGCAGGCTTTTAAGGAAACTATTCCCATTATTTCTATAGTTGATGCAAACAGAAGATTTGGGGGTTAACTCAACAAGATTTTTTTCCCAAATCAACATAATCATTTTTTTCTTTTTTCTTTTTTTTTTTTTTTTTTTTTTTTTTTTTAACTGGATATCCATGGCACTTTTACCTTGAAATGACCTCAAGCTCTGTCAGGGGACATCAGAAAGAATATTTTCATGGAAAGGGTTTTTAAGCACTGGAATGGACTGGCCAGGTGGTGGAGTGACTATCCCTGGAGGTGTTCAGGAAACAACTGGACACAGAACTTGATGCTCTGATCTAGCTGACAAGGTGGTGATGAGTCAAAGTTTGGACTCAGTGATTTGTAGGTCTTTTCCAACTAAATGACTTTATGATTCTAAGTCCCTTTTAGAGCTCAAAGGGTTACACTACAATTATACCTCCACACAGTGTTAAGCAAATTAACAGAAAAATGATGAAGAATGCCTTGCACAAGAAAAACCTCTCAAGGCAAAACACTGACACTTTCCTAAAGAATGTATTTTCTCATACATCTCTATTCTTAAGAGCTCAGGTTAAAAGCATAAAGTGAACTTTCATCTCATGCAGTTAAACTACCCTTTGTGTGAAAGGCTAATTTCAGAGGTATCTAATTTCTCCATAAAATAATTTCTGCCCACATTTAAATAATTCAGAAGGAAAATGGACTGTCTGCTGAGAGAATGACAACATTTGTTTAGAACAACCAAAAATCCAGATGTGAGCAATACTGCAACACCAGTGAAAGAAATTGACTTAGCTAGTTTTTCTCATTTGGACAGTATCTCTTTCACTGGGCTGTAAGCATCTTAATTTTTCTTCTGTGTAAGTGTCAGAGCTACCACAAAACAGCACAGAATTCAGGCAGTTAGTGAGAAACACAGTAATCTCTGAACACGATGAGCAACGTGAAAACCTGTTTCTGTTCTTCTTTTTCCATCCAATCTTAACTTTTCCTGAGGAAACACTTCTAGTCCTTATCCAAGGCTCTTCTGTAAGAGAAATCAACTTAGTTCTTGCAGTTACTGTGCCTGGAGTAGGGCTAATTTCTCAGCCTACATAGCCTTTCAGCAAGTGAATGGAAAGCAGTGGATGGATTAAATTAGAAGACCAGAGTTTACAGTCATTGAGCTCCAGAAAGCAATTTACTGGCATTCTCTATTTAATTATACCAACACCTCATAACCATTAATGAATTTATTTTTACTGTACTGAGATTAAGTAACTCTATCATAAAGTTCCGCAAGTATACATGTGAGCCAAGAATTACACTTATAAATTTTAGGAAGGCACTTTGTCTACACTATCTTCATTCTTCACAATGTTAGAAGCAGTTAATTTAAACCCCATGAGCCATGACTGCTGCCCTCTTCCCCACCTACTTAAGATTAAAAATAATGTTTGTTTCTCTTACAGCCATTCCTGCCCATATCCATACGGATGTGTTCACCCCTGACAGCAGTTTAATGAACATAAGAAAAACAAGTGTTTTTCAGCTATAGGCCTGACATGTGCAAAACCTCTTCCCCCTCTCCAACCCACAAGGCCTCCTTGATGATAAAGGGAAGAGAAATGAACAAGTGGGGGGGAAAAGGAAAATGAAAAAAAAACCAAAAACAAAAGGCTCTGAAGACTGGGAAAAGAGCATTCTACACTAACAGGGAAAAAAATACAAATTCAAACAAAGAACAAAGGCTGCCCACACTTATAACACTCATCTTTCTGGGAGTTTTTTCCTTGACCCTTTTTACAGTATGAAACTCCATTGCCTTCACCACTGTTTACAGGAGTTTCAAGAAGAGTATGGGGAGGCAAGTTCTGAAATTCTTGCCATGTATACCAAGTTCTACATATATACTTAAGTATCTGGTTAAGAAAAAAAATACAAAAAATGCTTCATTTTAACTTACAACTCTAAGCAAACCTGCATTTCTATTAGGCAATCAAAGGAAGACAAACTAATATTCACAGAGCAAAAGTACCAACATTTGTCATTGAGGAAAATAAACCTTTAAATCTGTTTTAAGCTCATGTTCCCTGAAGATATCTAACAGACATGGTCCATGCCTGTATATCAGAAGTAAAACAAGAAAGTAAAGATTTCTGTGAGGCTTTCAGTTGCCTAAAATCTTGGATTTAGTTTGCTCTCCCTGAAATCTAAAGAAAGAAAGAATTGTGATTTATCTGTTATACCCAATACACTTAACTGTATTTTTGCATGCATCTAAATTTAAAAAAATTCTGGAGACAGTAATTTGCACTAGGTTAATAATTACCTATAAGATACTGGAGAACAACATAGATTTCTTCAATATACTGTATCATCTCCCACCAGCAGGCGCACACAAAACAGAATGAGAACAAATTATATTCAGATGATACTAATGTTCAGGATTTTAATATTGCTGTCCTTACTACAACTATATAAAACTCCCTGCATAAAGGTTACCTCTAACACATCTTCTAACTCTTAAACACATTAAAAAACACCCTTATTACATTGTACATTTAACCACAACACAAGAAAAGGTTAGCTTCCAATAATAACCTTATAAAGAAAGCACAGTATCAGTTAAATGGATTTTAAGTGAGGGTCCAAGATCATATTAGGCAGCAATTATAAGCTACAAATTGTATTTTATATCTTCAGCAAGAGGTAGCACAAGTCTTGCTGAGTCAAATCTCTGCTATAAAACCTCTTGCCATGCTTTAAACGCTGCAGGCAGCTGAGCCCTGAGGGGTTAAAGCTAATGCTAAAGGTAAAGGCTTGAAGAGTTGACCAGGTATCTTGTGGCCATAGATCTAAGCGTGTCAGTCACAGGCAAATACACTGTACTGTGCTTGCCAGAGAAGGCCATGAGTAACAGATCAAGTTCATCAGCTGTTGAGCAGCCTACCAGAGGTGCAGCAGTGATTAACACTGGTTTCACTGTGCCTACAGTGATACGCACAGAAAAGGTGACACTGGACAATGACTCACTATTTCCAAGCACCAAAGAAAAGTAAATGCATTAGAAGTGTTTCTTCCAAACAACACCTCCTAAGAAAGAGGCCCCCAAAGTGTAAGGAGTGAAAACGAATGAAAAAGGAGTCCATCCCAATCAGTAGGCGTCAAAGAAGGAGCTATGTCTTACCACAGCTCCCCAGCTTATCAAAGCAGCTATCCTTGCAGCCTGACCCAGAGGGTCACCCACACCCACCACTGCTCTCCACAGCCAAGCTGCCAGCACCTACCTCACCACCTCAGCCCCCACTGTCCACAGCAAAACACAGGGACCCCCAGGATGTCCTTGCTGGAGGAGGTTTCCAAGAGGAGCAGCTCACTCCCTGCCAAGCATGCAGTGTGAGGCTTGGGTCTGTGTCTTGTTTTGCACCGAGGCATTCCAGGCTGTGTCAGTTTGGATTGCAACATAAATATTGTGCAACTGCGGGCTCCTCAGTTCCAATTATGGTAATATTGCAGGTGACAATGAGAAAGATATTTTTATAGTCTCTGGTTACATTTTGCTCCAACTCATCCGCATCTTAGAAAAAGAGAAATTCAGCTAAGGGTAATTTTGTTGATAATTTAATTTGGAGCAAAACTGTAAGCCGAACAGTGACTGAGAAAAAAGGGTCTTCCCCATTCTGATAGTAATTTAGTGTTAGAAACAACGACCCAAATGTCAGATACTGGATACAGAAGAATATTTATAAAATTATATTTAAATAATACGCAAGTATATTTAGAAGTTTGAATTTTATTAAGTCACAAAATACGCAGGCGCCTATGTATAATAAGGCTAATAGTTTCAGTTTAAAATTTAATTCTAGTTACTGAAGACAGGTACTGAAACATATGTTAAAAATAGCACTTTAGTTAAGTCCAGGACAGTAGGTTCCATTTTTACACATAATCGAATAATAGAAACATATTCTTCTACTGAGTCACACAAAGATGTAAAATGTGAGTGCTCAGCCTGCAACTCAGGAGGACCAGTCAAGTATAACGCTTTCTCCATCTGCCACCTTTCTCAGGCTTCACAGTAGCTCTCCTCTTATGTGACAATCAAATAATAAGGGGGAGGAGGAGTCTGAAGAAGTGAGAGCAAGGTCCAACTTACAGCCATAGGCTTTCTAGATGAACATATAGCGAATTACTGGTGTTCACACATTGCCCAAAGCTCCTGGGAAATGCCAGATTTGCTGCATATGCATATTAGCACCAATCATGAAGCACACAACACCCTACAGCTACAGCACCCAGTATGTCATGCCTGGTTGTCATGCTTGGCTCATCAGGCCGGACACTTTGAAATAAGTATCTGTGTTCATCTTTTCAGGAACATCTCCTTCATATGTCCTTGGATCCTCACCAACGATGCATGTGAATGCTGTACTTTTTAAGATTAATTTACAAAATAAATGAACGAGAATCCTTCAAAGCATTTAAATGTTATGAAAAAGTCACTTTAAATATGGATTTTTCACGTTAGTGGTGACTTGCTTCAGAGCCTATGAAACAGTTGGAATAAGAACTTTTATTGAAAGAAAAACTGAAAACGCACTGACTTGGCTTAAATACGCACAAGCAATCCATCACCTGTCTCAGTCTAGGTGGTTCTGAAGAATAGCTAAGTAGTTGGCAACTTCTCAGTCTCAGAAACCTGTTTGCACAGGCACATACAAACACATTGAAAGCATCAACCAGCCTTGGCACCTAAGCCATAAAAGCAAGTCTTCGTGTCAACTTCAGAACTTGGGATCAGCGATGCAGGTCTTGGATTTTTCAACACAAGTGTGTGGCCATCACCTCAAGCACATCTTCTCCTGAAGTCTGAGATAGGTCAGGCCACAAGAAGGGCACCTGTGTGCTCCAGGAGCTGGGAGGCTCAATCTGAGCAGAGTCCTGACAAGTGGCGATCTGTCACCAGCAGACAGACCCACTCCATCACTCACCACTCCAGGCCCCACTGCTCAACCAAGCACACCTAGACCCCACAACCAACCCAGAGGACAATCTGAAGATGAAGCATGGCAAGACACCAATGCTGCAAGCCATACTCAGTCTAGAAACGAATGCTAACCTGGTTTGGAAGCATCCTCCCCTCATTTTTCCAAGAAAGAATTTGGAAGGCCAGGTTTTTCCATCAGAATGCATTAAACACCTGTTTTTACATTATAAAATACTCTCCAGCATGGTCAGTTCCTGCCTGGAGAACCACATTCCTCAAACACATTCCCTGTTTCAGCCAAGGATTGACTGCACTCTTCTTTGGAATATTTTCTGTTCCATAACCTGAGATGCAATAAACCCACTGGAATACATTCGTTTTCTTTCAGAAGGCCTTGGTCTCCCTCCCAGAAAGCTGTAGATGGAGACAGAAGCCCTGTGATGCTGCACAGACACATGTGTGTAGGCATGGACATACCACTTCCAAAGCAGCACGGCTTCACATGCAAAATATTGGATTGATCATCAATTTCTTCACCTAGCACTGTCCTGCAGTGATACACAAATATTTTGGCAGTTTTACCATTCTCCTGGTTTCTCTGTGATTTGAAAGTATGGTCTGATTCCCAGACTCAAAACCAAAATCAATTAAAAAAA
>VZTJ01001735.1:13447-166255 GCA_013397795.1 Orthonyx spaldingii | reverse complement strand
CCCGGGGGAGAGGCGGCTCTCCCTCAGGAGCCGTCTGCGGCAGCGGACAAACACCGGTGCCGGCGGACGGCGCCGTGCCGCGCACTATCTGTGGGGGCAGCCCGCGGTACCGAACCGGCGGGACGGCGCGGCCCGGCCGCGGGCACCGCCAACTTCGTTGGGTGCCGGGTGACCGCGGCATCCCCGGCCGGCGGGACGGGAGCAGCGGTGAGCGGCGACCCGCGGGTCTGACCCGGTCGGCCCAGCCCTGCCTTGCTTTGCCCTGCCGTGCTCTGCGGCGTGCCGCCTCCGTCGGGCCGGACGCCGTCCGCTCCCGCGAGTGTCCGCAGCGCTCCCAAGCCCCCTGCCCGGGCTGCGCTTTGTTCCACGAACACCTCGTCCCGTTCAGTGGTCTCGCAGGCAGATATTCTGTCTGGTGGGCACAGCGTGCAGGCAACAACGCGGCGCTTGGCTGCTAATGCTACTCGGCGCGACTTGGCAGTCCCACGCAAAATTAAAGCTAAACAAACACATACTTTCCCCACTTTTTTATTTTTTTTTATTTTTTTTTAACAAGGACGACTACGATATAAAATCTAACTCGGCTTTCTAAAGAAAAAGGCTGGTGCGTTTTATTTGTTCCTGTTTATGGTTCAAGGTTTCACACAATTGTATTTCTTGCTTGAAATAAACCGCTTTGAAACCATTTTCCTTTAATTAATTTAATGTAATTTCTCTGTGCTACTGGCAGTGTTAGGTGTCTATCAGATTGCTATTTACTATTAAGATTGTTTATAAAGCAAAAAAGAACACGTAACAGACTTCTCTTCGAAATAGTTGCCCTCCTTTTCCACCCTGCGTACTGCTCCGATACACTTGGGAAAGAGCAGAAAATGCTGGTTTTAACCGAAGTCAAGTCGAGGAGAATCTGTATTACAACATCAAAGAAAAGGAGACGTTACAAAATTGGTGGAGTTACACCACCATCTGTCGTTAAGCTTCGGGACTACAAAAGTTCAGACGTATAATAAATCTTAATGAGAGACGGCAACTTTCTTTTTTTCTCTTTCACCTCGAACTCCTGCCGCCTCGGCAGATTGGGTTTCTCGGCGTTGGATAGTCCCGAGCCATGGGCCGCAGATTGCCGATGCTCTTCACAGACGTGTCCGTTCACTGCGCCCTGCCAAGCCAAAGGGTTTCTTCTGGCAACTGATGTCCCCAAGCAGTTGCTCGTCAAAACGCACAGGCACCAGCACTTCACAGTACTTTCTGGCCTCAGGAGGTTTCATTCATAAAAAAGAAGTATAATTTCTTTAAAAAATAAATAATGATAAACTAACAAAACTAAACCACCCTCTCACATGCTCAAAAAAAAAAAAACCAAACAAATCGACACCCCCCAAAAAAACAAAACCCCCAAAAAACCCAATAAAACACCAAACAAAGAGGTCTTTTATATTACAGCTGTAGGATTCAATGTAGCCAATTTTGTACACCTGATCTGCAGTGCTGCATTCTGATAAAGAACATATAGCAAACAGACCTTGGAATAATATCTGTGAAGAAGCTGTGGTGATCTAATACAATCTCTGATTACTCTTAAAACTTCTAGTGCTGTAAACAAATCCTTAACAGAAGCATAAAATGATTTTATATTCCCCAATGTAAACATGGCACCTTCTATGTCCTTGTCAGATCTCCCCATCAGACTTCAGTCCTTTCTAAATTCTTCAGTTAAAGGGCTTGCAAATGCCCATTTACCATAGTTACTGAAGAATCATAAAAGAAACGAGTGTTTTCTTTGGGATTTTCTGAATATTGGTGTTCTATGTGTTTCAGAGGCCAATTGGTACTCATGCAAGCAGGAATCTTCACTGAACTCTACCACAAAAACCATCAGGTTTATCATTATTTTATCACGGTTCCTATTTTGGGACAGGTGTGGTTTAGCCAGTATTGATCCAAATGTGTTGTTGGATGGAATGCTTATCATTAAAGGTTAACTTTCATGTTGTTTCTGTTTCACTGGGGAAATACACAGAACTTTGACTGTCTTCAGGCTGGCATTTCACAAACCTTACACTGTAATTAGCACTGGGCATCTCCCAGCATAACTCCTGTTTCCAATCTGATTCCCAGGCCTAGAGAAACTCCATTTCTTATATCCTAACAGTAGTTGTTGACACTAAAAAGTAAATTCTCACTTAGTTTGTGAACATATCAAAAGAGAGAAACTCATTTCCTCTGAAGCTCTATGTCCACATTCCAGGCCATCTTATAAAATGCAGAATTATGCTGCAGGCAGTAAACACTTTCAGCATTCCTTTGTCTATTATGTTCATTTCGTGTCACCAAAAAAAAGTAAAATTATATCTTCTCCATAGTCGACTAAGCTCTTTGTAGCAACATTAAAAGCTAAGGTTTGCGAATCGGTGAAACAGGTGTTTAACATTTATCTAATCGAAATAAATTTTGTGACACTTTCTCAGCTTTGAGAAATAACTAGGTCATTACAACCAATTGCTGAATTAGGAACATTTGGAGAAAGTCTTGTGTCCAAGCATTTGCCCATGATTTCAGTGTTTGCTCTGCCTACAGTTTTATATACCTGTAATAAATAATAATTTCAGTTCTAAGTTATTGAATAGACATTACAGCAGCAGTCAAAATTTTAAAAAATCAAATAATTGAGAGTTGCTGGGGAAAAGTAAAGTATGACTTTCAAAGTAGTGTTGCTCGCGTTGGAACAGATGCTGCCCTGAACAGCATTCACTGAAACAAGTGATTACACTGTCAGTCCTATGTCTTTGATAGAGTAAAAAAAAACAAAACAAAAAAAAAAAAAACCAAAAAAAACCAAAAAAAACCCCAAAAAACCAAAAAGCCAAAAAAAAAAAAAAAGTTCAAATCTTGAAACTCAATTTCTGTATTAGAAAATATGTCAGAACTTTTGACATTATACTTGACATCTGCATATAAGGATGACCTATACATCTTTCTGGATTCTCTTCCTGTTTTGTTCCAAACAGGCTATGCTGACTTTTTGGGTCCTGGTCCCCCAACCATTAGTTGTATATGTGAAAGTCTTATTTAGCCAAAGGTGAGGAAAGTTTTAAGACTGCTAAACCTTTTGGTGAGTTTTCAAAGTATAACCCAGGGAGCAGTATCACAAACATACATAAACAAGTAGCTATGTGAGTCTCATGAACAGCTCATAACTTCTGAAAAGTTTGGCATCTGACCTGTAAGGTGGTACTAAAATTTAGGCATGTAAATCTAAGATTGTAACCTCTCAAATCCTTGTTTAGCTTCCAGGAGTTAACACTGATAAGGTGTCAATAAAATTGCTTAGGCTCCTAAGGCACTATTTCTGAAAATACTCAAAATAATGACTGTCACATTCAGGATGAAGAGTTTGGTGAGTTTCCTCAACCTAACCAACCTTCTAAAACTGGGCATCTTCTGTGCAGCTGAGCATTAAATTGTAGTTAGATAAAATGCCCAGTCAGTCCTTGGAACAGCCACTGACCCAAGGCTCCTATTTCCTGGGTAAACATCTCACCTGCTGCACTGCACACCCACTCTTCTCCTGCTGGTCTCACTGGTCTTTGACTCCTGTTCTGCAAAGGGGCAGTACAGCCCTACTCCAAATCAGCCAAAACCAAGTGCTTAGGTCATGGTCCTGGGAGGGAACTGATGGTTTAGGTCCAAGGAGGGTCTAGAAGTCAAGTAGAAGAGCATCATAATTTAGCTATTATAGATATACATATATATGTACATAAAGACATTGCAGCAATTCCCCTTTGTTGTCAGTTTCAAACCATTGGTGAGAATACCTGTGGCTTTTATGAAATAGACCATAAAAACACTTGTCTCCAAAGGAGGCCTCAGGCCTCTAAGTAGCAAAATAGCAGGGCATGGCAACGTTGAGAAGGGCAGCAGTTAAGGCATCATTGTCTCTACAGCCTTTCCTTGCTTTCAGCAACTCAGAGCAGTGACCACTGTGAATTTTGCTCCAAAGTTCCCAACTTCCTCAGCCTGGTGCAGAGGCAGCCTAGATGCCTTTTTCGAGGTTATGGAGTATATGGGATTGCATGTAGGGGCCAGATAAGCCAAAAAGCAAGTTCAACTACAAAAATATAGTCCTGACTGTGTAATAATGAGTGTCCACAAGTACCACCCTGGTCTGAAATCCAACTTTTCTATCTTGTGCTCATTTATTTGCATTTTCCCCCTTCATGATCTCCTCAGAGCAAAACAAGACATAGGGACTTGCAGAAATTTTTCATTAAGGCTGACAGAAATCTTCCTGACAGGCAGATTTTTGTCTTCTATTTGTTTTGTTGTTTCTACTCTCCTCTTCCAGCTATGGTACTTTCTCATCCCTCAGGGGAAGGTTGTGTAGTAGTGCCTCTGCCACAAGCTATGTATGCTCTGGTGGGAAAGCATTACCTTCAGATTAACTGCTCCAGCCTCACTCAGAACAAACAAGGTTTGTGGACTGGAAGAGGAGTAGAGGAATAGTAGATGAGTGGGCTTCTTGTGGTAAAGCAGCAAAAGGTCTCTGATGAACTTGCCTCATTACATCCTCACAGGGCATACATGAGTTGCCCAGGGGCTACGGTTTAATCTCCCAGAGTGGAAAATCATCTGCTGGAACCTGAATTTTGTGGAAGGAATAGACAGGGTTCTACTTCACAAAAGAAAATAGGATTGATTCTGTTCTCTTCCACCCTAGATGTAGTTTTCAACACTGATTTTAGGTTATGACTTTGTAATACCAAAAAGAGCAGTTATTTTCTAGCTCTTCGTTTTAAGCCAAAATTACTTACATTTAGGGAAATATATAAGTAACCAAACAACTGTTACAGCTGTGTCTGGTCAATACTTTGCTTTGGTAACACAGACACACGAACCACATTAAAGATGCAAAATTCACTTTAGTTTCATGGCGTTTACACATCTGCAGCAACATTCTGAGAATTCTAGAAATTTTGTCAGTATTTAGGGCTAAGGGACAGAACAGTCTTTTTAAAAACCATTTGTATGTTGTACACACAAATTAGCATGTATTAAGTAGTCATCTTTCCGCCCACAAGCATGTTTATAGAATTCATGGGTTTGGGAAGTAAATTGAAAGCAGACTGTGGATGTTAACAATATGGTTAGATACAGGAGCTTTACATTAGTCAAACACTCAAAAAACAAGCCCACTTTTTAGGTTTATTTAAGAAGACTTCAGGGACAGAACCTCAGGACGCATAGTTTGAAGGCAGTAGAGACACTGCCTTGTAGATGTGAATTACAGAGTTACATGATTCATGAGCAGCAAAGTAACTTTATTTTCCAAATTTGTGTAAACCTGTAATCAAATAAATACTGTTTGTTTCCCTAGCATTACACTTTTCATTTTCTTTCAACAGAAAAAACTGTTTTTTTATTGCTACAGCTACACAATCAACACAGCTAGGAGGAGAATCAGAGAAAATTAGTATAAGGTGCCATCTACACAAGTGGATATCATAGCGCTGCACTTTAGACTGTCAGTTATTTTACTCATTGTGTAAGAAGCAAAGCAGCAGGCAAAGATAAGTGACTCAGAAAAACAGTACTTTTTAGAACAAATGATTTGCAAGGAGAAGAAGTACTAGAAGTTTAACAATTTCATACTCAGTTGTTAAAAAGAAAAAAAATAGTTTTAGAAGACACTATTTTTTTGCAGAGTCTGGTTATTTGGTGGTAGACATCTTTTCAGAATAACAAACTTCAACTACTCTCAAGTCCTCCTAGTAACTGACTGTCACTGATTGCAGTTGAAGGACGGACTGTGCTAGCTCCTGTGGTCCGTATTGCCGGACAAGGCTCCAGCTGAAGCTTAATCGAGTATTTGGAAAGTGTGTTGAGGCAGCTGCTTGAACCATATGCACCTTCCTACCTCAGTCCAACCATTCAGTAATTTTGTGTGCCTTTGCCGGAGTGCTTTGTCCCAGAAGTCTGGCAGTGAGCATCTTAGCCATAGGAGAGAGGTCAACATTTGCTCATCAAAGGAGTGATTCTTCCATCCATGAGTGTCCTTTATTTGTCAGACTTTCAGAAGTCACCACTTAGGAAAGAAGTCAGCACCTTTTAAAGAAACCAGATTATCAAAGGGTACAGCTGAATGTTGAAAATTTGGTCTTTGAAACAGCTTAAATGGATGCTGACTTCTTAAAAATCTCTTCCAGCTACACACATAAAATTCTGGCATTCTTTCTTACTGAAAATCTACCACTGCAGAACATGGATGCCCAGAAAACCTTTATTTTGGACCTACTCCAAATCCATGTGGAAGAAAGGAAAAGCAGTAAGTGCCCATTTGAAGAATTACCTGTACAGCAGATATGTCTGCATACTTCTTACAGTAATTTATTGAATTTAATATAACAGGTGAACTGGTGCTACTTGCTGTAATAAAGGTTTAAGAGGGATTATTTTAGGAGATAACTGCTAGTTTATTCATGGATTTTAATGGGAGCTGGTCTGGGCCTAATACAAGCATTACCTGAAAGCTTACCCAATGCAAGCATTACTTAAAATCTACAGAAAGATTGCTGGTTTACTGTGACTGTGACAAGCTAACTACAAAGCATATGGAGACAAAAAAATCAAAACACAAAAGTACTCAATAAATAGTAACAGTAAATCAGTACGGTATGCTTCATATATTCTTTATATTGATATGAAATGAAATTCATATTATAGTAGTCTATCACAGATTATTTAAAATGTGCAACTGTTGTAGAGAAATGGGAAAATACTTCGGCATTTCAAAAAATATAAAAATAGAACTTTTTTTTTTTTCAAAATTAACCTTTGATTTCTTTTTAGGCAGAAATGTTTGAAATTATTTCAAATACTGTGAAGAAGCTTTAAAATAGTAGTTAACTATCAAAGCAACCCTGAACATCTCCTACACTGTCCTTAGCTAATAACTCCCTCCACCCACACTGATACCAATGGATATGTAAGCAACTATCCTATAGCATTTCAGTACTGAATTAATCCTCACACCAGAACAGAAACACTCATCTTGAATAAAATTCAGGTACTGATAGCAAAATAAAAGACCAAATTCACTACTGTACATCAGTATCAGGAACCTAAGTGCTGAACAAGTGAAATTGATATTGTTCATTTATTGAATGATTTTGTCTTGGTTGTCCAAAAAGCTGATGGGAATGTATATATATGACTGGATTACTAAAATGAATGTTGTAACCTCCTTAGAAAAAATGTAGAGCAGATAAGCAGATGTAAGAACATAATCAAACAACAAAACTGTAGGCACTTCCTTAGCAACTTGTTTTACAAATGACACAGTGTCTTTAGGTTTCTTAAATTGTTAGACGAGACAGGAGATTCATGTTGATGCTTTGAATCCCTGTAATGTCTTTGAATTGAGTACAGGGAATGAGGCAAACTAACCTTCAAAACTGAAGACTTGGTTTGGCTTATGTGTACTATAACCATCCACTGATTAGAAGAGTGGCGTAATTATTTACATAATTATTTACGTATTGTTATGACAAATTGCAAACAAACACTAACACATGAACATCCTAATGGAGCAACAGAGGTTGTCCACTGCAGAATATCGAATCATACTCTTTGGCAGTACTTTAAGTACTGTAGCAGTGCAGAGAGAATGGTTGTCTTAAAGCTAGGAAGATCAACACAAGCATAACAAAATAGCATTCACTACTGCCCTTTCTAACAAATGCAATAGAATTTAAAGGGAAGGTTATTCTTACCAGCAATAATTTTTTAACTTAGAGAGTTGCATCCACTGTAAGATAGAATTAGGGGACAGCATCATATGTGGAAAATGTGATCACAAAATTAAAAAGATAAAGCAGAATTATTAGATCGTAGCACATGATGAACAAACAATTTTCAATTTTAGAGCAATAGAAGAGGACAATAAACAGCAGCTACAAAAGCTAGAGATTTTTAAATAAATAGACATAATAACTGATATTCAAGAGACTTAAAATAGTTGGATGAGGTTTTGCTTTAACATGAATATAGATTTCCAATAAATCTAGGAAAACAAATGAAGTTCTAAAAGAATGGAAGAATGCAAAATCTCTAACTGTATTTCTAAGCGGTAAACAGGACAGCACAGACAGGCCTGTCAATCTGATATTGGTACCAAACAATGAATGAAATACAGACTAAAGTGATACACGGGGAAAAAGGAATGCAAAACGTGCAGAGGATATTTGCTGGCAGGGAATGTGTGTGAGACAAAAAACCCGTGTTGGAAAAGACCCAGCACTTTTAAAAACACACAGGGATCAGGACAGATAATCAACCAAACAAAATTCTTGCTCAGGCATCAGTGCTAGGCTGTGATGAGGAGTGTGTGTCTGCAGTTATAGAGAGATGGTTAAAACCTGGAAAAGGCTAATGGAAGAGTAACAAGAATTCAAACAAACTTAAAAAACATTTATCACAATATCTGCAATATGTTTTGATAATAGTGGGGTCTTCACTGTAGCAGACAACGTGTAAGAGATTGCAAAGGATGACATCTGCAGAGAGACAAATTCAGACTAAAGTGCAGAGGAACAATTTTAACACTAAGATTGTTCTGGACAGTGAGAATATTCTGGAATTATTTCTTAAATGCTGTCAGGGGTTCCCCATCATAATCGATTTTTAAAGCAAGTGTGGATATTTTCCTAGGAATATACGATTATAAAATAAAAATTCATTCAGAAAACTTGCATAGCCTAGGTGGTGCAGATGTTAAGGCTCCATGATCACAAAAGCCATGTCTGACTTTCTAGTCTATGGGCAGTGTTGAGTTAGAATTGTCATCACCAGGTACTTAACACTCCATGAAGATAAGTGGGGCCATGCATAATATTCCTTATGGCTGCTCTTTCAAGCAGTTTAAAAATTCAGGGAATGCTGCTGTATTTTACTTCATATAGGAAGATATATGCATAAACAAGAAAGAAATATTGCTAAAAGAAATGTGTTATTGTTATTATTATGAATATTTAAGATGTCTATGTCAATAGCAGTTAACACTTGCAAGTTGAGGACTCTGTTTTACCATGCAGTGTAAAAAGTCTATTTCAGATAGTTTCCAAATGGCTCTTACAACACAATTTGAAGACAACAGTAATCGGTAGCCAGGGAACAGATGTAGTCATAGCTGTTGAAGGTACACATCCTACTACTTGGAAAAACACTTTTTCACTAATTCATATGGCATGCATCACTTTACTACAGCATGGAAAAATTCTGAGTTCAAAGCTTAGCTGGATTCTGTTTTGTAATTATTCTCAATCTTTTATTAATGTGCTGAAGCAAGTTGGAAAACACAAATATGAAATTACTGACAGCACATTTGTAAGTATTTAGTGGTTCATTTTGTTAAACAATAGTTTAAGACGTAAAATTTACAGGGTTTGGTAGTCCACAAAATATCTGTGAAGCAGTAGTAATGTTGTTTTTGTATTTGACTTCTCTGTAACATTGCAGATGAGAGGAAAATTTTGCAATGAAACAAAGGATCTAACCTCTCTGGTAAAATAAAAGGATGTTCCTCACAAAGATTACAGTTATTAAAGAAATTTACCATTATTTCATCCTCCCACCCCTCTCCCCCCCATTCCCCATTCTCTTATCAATTTAGAGTGAAGATTTGAGTGCTGGGTCCAAAACGCTTCATTTGAACTAGCCTGAGTAACTTCTGTGTTCATAATTTTCTTAATTGCTTTTCACTGCCTTGTCCAAGGAAGACTTTGCAAGACATAGCTGCATGGGCTATGATGTAATGATCTTATTAGTTAAACAAGACCAGACCTCAAGCATAAGCAAAATAAATTCAGATAAAGTCTCTGCCCCTTGACCCAGCTATTTTGCAGGCTTTGAACTGTAAAGAAACTTGGAATGTGGGCACAGATGCCAGTGTGAAAATTCTCCTGGCTGAAGGGAGACTGTCAAATGGTGTAAAACCAGAGGAGCTGGTTCCCATTGCTTCTGCCTTGTCCAGAAAAGCTTCTTGAGGGAAAAAAAAAAAAAGCTGAGAAATTCAAGGGGAAGATGAACTATAGCTTTATTGTGATTTCTGACCAGAATATGGTCCCGTAGGAGCCCAAGCCAGCATCATAAATTACAATCATACAGAGTTAACAAAATTACTTTATATTGTAACTTCAGCTGAGGAGCAAAACAAGACAGGACAGAGCAGACTAAGAAAGAAGAAACTCTAACTATTTCTGAAAGACCATCCAGCATTTCCTCTGAGCACATTTTTGAAGGGGAGCAAATATGCCCTTTTATGAAGGTTTTTTTCAAGATCTGCATTGTTTGTCCCCAAAAAACCTATAATAATAAATATATTTTTACATATGCAATACATATATAAAAATGTACATATACATAACACATATGTCATAAATAAATCTGAATAACACTGAAGAAAATAAGAATTACAAAATAGAAATAAAGCAGCACATGTCATGAATGTAATATTTTTAGTAAGAAGTACATTTAACCTATCCTTTTCTGCCCACTGAAGCTTTCTTTCTCTTCTCATTACTTAATGCTTTATTTGAGGCAAGTTGGAGGGATAGTGAATCAGTGATATCTTGAGATTACCTACAGTCTCCTTACTTTAAAGATGGGACAGGGTATTGCTACTCAGTATACCCGTAAAATCTGTAATTCTGTGCACTACTAGCTCAAACAGCATCTTTGGCTAAATACTTTTCTTTCAACCAAATCTTACAGCTTAAGAGGTTTTTTTGACAGAACTATAAATTTTACATCTACTTTTCAATTAAATCTCATCATATTATTAACTTCTTTGGCTAAGAGGTGAGAAAAGGTGTTCTAACTAATAGCTAGGATTCAGGAGGACTAATGTTTGCTCTGACACTGATGCTTTGCAACCTACTTTGCAGAAAAAAAGGAAAAAAGAAAAAAAGCAGAAACCAAGTTATACCTGAGAATTATATCATTCTTATGGGAATATGTTTTGAAAGAATCTTCCTCCATTGACTGAACATTAGGGCCCAGGTGATTCACCAGAGCTGGGCTATCAGTGCTCATATTTGAAAACAAAACAGTGACTGGAGGAATGGTCATTACAAACAACGGGCAATCAAATCCCTTGTAAACAGCACCAAGCTTACTGTGGCAAATATATTTCACAGAACTAAAAGTCTAAGAACTAGCATTTCAGTCTGTAATTAAGAGAGTTCTGGCAACCGATGCTTCTCAAAAAGAGTTGAGGATCAGAGTTCATAGTCATCTGGGCATAATTTCCCAATGTGACACTGTGCACAAAATGTCTAATATGAGCTTAATAAATAGGCATCAGAGGAATAATGAATGAAGATAGGTGTCGAAAGTTATTATGCTACTGTTGTATTTAGCACTGATGAAATCATTACTGTAATATTTTGTCCAACTCTGGGGTCCATGGTTCAGGAACATTGTTGAAGAAGTTCAGAGAGGAGTCACAAGCCTGACTTGGGGACTGTTAATCATGATTCAGGGTAAAAGATTCAAAGAGCTCAATCTGCTTAGTTTATCAACTGATAATACCAAAGATTGATTTGGACCTAACCTCTAAGCTGTTACCATGGGGAATTAAACAGATTTGATTATGGACTCTTAAATCTATCAAACACATGAAATTAGCAATAATATAAGGAGGTAAAATAGTAGGAAAATCTGGACAAAATCATTCTAGAAATAAAGATGCATATTTTTACAAACTGAAGTGAGCAACTTCTTATGGTCTGTGGCAGATACCTTCTCAATAGCAGTCTTTAAATATTTTCTAAAAGATAGCTTGTAGCTCAAAAAATAATTAATGTAGGCAGCTCTAACAGCTTGCTTTATACAATAATACTTCTGGTTTTATCATATGCAAAATTTTGAAAAGACCAGGTTGAAATACTGAGCTTTGGGACCTTGCAGACATTAAAATAGGAGCCTTCAAATGTATCTGTACAAAACCTATGAGCCTAAGGAAAGAAAAGAGTCCTCACTGGTAGCATATTGTTCTCAGAACACAACTTTTAGGAGTTACAATTCTCTTAAAAAAATCCCAAACCAAAAAAAAACTACCCCCAAAATCAGAAAAATTCCAAGAAACTCCAAAGAAGTTATAGGTATGGCACTAGAAGTTGTTTTATAGATTAGTTTGTTAAGTGGATACTACTTATAAAGTACTAATAACTCTATAAGTAAAACTTGGGACATATTACTTGCCAGCAAAAAATCCTCAGACAACAATTAATGAATCATGTAACTCAGAAATGCTGAGAAGTTAGTAACTATTGTTATTTGTGTCATATAGAGGACAAATTGAGGGACAAAGAGTGACCAAGATCAAAGAGGAATTCTGGAAAGGAAACAAAAGCTTTTTGAGATCTGTTCCTGGGCTTTAATTTTTTTGTTTGTTTGTTTTTTGTTTTTGAACAAGGCAAGCTGTAAAGATCCTGGCAGGTGACATTCCTGTTCTTGTGTCAGTATTGACCCAATGCTGTGTCCAGTGCAAGAAGACACACTGATACTGAAAGTACCATCCCTTTCCAATGACACATAGAAAGTAAAGTCCTGAGAATTTACCCTGTAATTAATCCTCACTGCACTTGTGAAAGGGAGAGGTGATACTGATTTTGGTGTTTTGTCAAAATTCCAGTTTAGGGCATTAGTTTATTGTTACCTGAAGTCCTTGAATTTCTCTATTCATGATACTTTCCATAAACCTCCCTAGAGAAAAAAAATCTGTACTATTACAACAGAAAAGTTTGTAGTATTAAATGAACCAAGCTGCAGAGCAATATAATATACCTTCCACTTTACACAGTTTTTGTACAGATCCTTGCAGGATATCAATTAATGGTGCATCACTGGTTTGAAAGGAGTACGAATAAAAATAAATTTTAAATATATTTTTATGCAAGACTGTTTTGTACCCCCAAATCTGAAATACATTTTTATTCCTTTTTTTAGAAAATTTAGAAATTGCCTTCATCTTACCAAATGTCCATTCTTATTGTTATTTTATGGGTGGAAGACAAATTCAAAGAGTTGAAAATGACACAACAAATTAAGCAGCAATCATTTTACTGCACTTAAAGCAACAAAAAAATGGACTTTGCAAGAAAAAATCCAAGTCCTATCTGTTGCTAGCATTGAACAAAATCAACATAAAATGAACCAACAGTATTTTGGCCTTTGATCTCTTGGATGCTTTATGACAGAGGTCATAACACACGTAATTATTATTTGATATCAAGACAGCTCGAACTAACCTCATATTCCTAAGGCAGTGAGAGCCTTCATCACAAGTCAAAATCTGCTTGTGTGGAATAAATAACCTTACTGACGGAAACAAATCCCTTTCCTCCCAGTTTAATCTGGGCTTTTGAAAAGTTTTTAGTAGTTCAGAGATGGAAAACATCATATTGAAATTCACTAGATCACAGGCATTTCCTGTTTGTTTCTGAAAGCTGTAGTTATGATTTGTAAATCACATCATCACTTAGGTTCCGGCTACTTTTAATTGTAGACGTCTTCATTCCTTTTGCTCCTTTTCATCAATGGAGGTCAGCTCAAGATGGCTCTATGTTTTGGCTGCTGAGGTCCAGGAAAATTTGTAAGGCCTTTAATCCTGACATTTCATTCCTGCCATTGATATGAAATAGCCTTTATTTGATGAACTTCAGAAAACACAGAAGAGAAAAGTACACACTTGGATTTTCTTTTCTCCAATAGGCAGTATTTAATAAGACTGGGATTTGGTTTTTTACCTCCTTGAATAGAAAATTTCCAGGAATATCAGTGCTTCCTTTTTTTCTTTTAAACATTTTAAAACTTTTTTCCTGTAAATTGCCCAGCAGGAATGATGGGCACATCATGATTAAAACACCTTATTTTTATGTATACAGCCGACAATCATTTGCAGCAGGCACCGTACATATATATTGTGAAAAACAGGCACACAATAGAAGTTCTTTCACAAAAGAAATGTACTTTTCCAAAAGAGTGATGTACCTGAAATACCATGTAACAAAAATATAGCAGCTAGACTAAGAACATCAGATCCAGGTCACACAGAACCATGACCAGAACCATTCAGCATTTCGAGTACAAGAACAAGAAAAGAAGACAATACATAAGCTTCATAATGAAAAACATAACAGAATAAACAGAGAAGATTCTTTTACTGGCAACACTTGGAGCTGAAAGGCAGCTCAAAGGGAGATGGGCCGGGCTTTGTGCACGCCCTCACAGGATTAGGTGTCTCATAGAATGGTCTGTTTTTGAAAAAGTTATGTGTGACTGCTGCCCAGGCAGATGGCAGGTCCTGTTTTCAGGCAGCCCTTGCACTGTTTTGCCCACCACTGAAATGAAAAACTAACAATAAACACAAATTTGAGAATTGGGAGTTTTTTTCTAGTACCATGCCACTTTGATTCTGATCAGTGTCTTCATGTTAGATTTCACCTCTGTTACTATCCAATGTGGCCAAACATTTCTTTGCTGCACTCCACTTTTTGCTCTATTTATCACTATGTCTTAACAGTGCAGCATTATTATTTCTCTTCTTTTTAAATTTTGGACTTACAATAATAAAGATGACAGTTCAGATTTCTGAGTACTTAGCCAGAATTTTATAGATAGATATTTTATTAGATACTCCCATGATGACCACAATCAGCTCCATGCCCTTGTGTCCAGCTGGCTGCTACAAACCAGACCTGGAGCTCAAGGGAGGATATAAGCTGTGCAGAGTGAGCTCCCACATGGACCAGAGCCTTGAGCTAACAGGGCAGCACAGGTGTACCCAGAAGCTGAGGTGCTGTGCAGTCAGGGCTACACTGAAACAACCCTTCTGTTTTCTGCAAATTCTGCATTTGTCACTGTCTTGGCATTTGAAAGCGATTCTTAGGATCTGGGGAAGGTTCCTATTGCCCTTTTGTTCTGCATACATGCACAAAAGATACGGACAGACCCATCTAGTTCACAAAAATCCAGGCTAAAAGGCACTAACTGTGAATTATACATCTATTAACTTGTCTAGTGCCTGGGCAATGAAGTCCTACACAAGACAGCAAGCACAGTTCACCATTTTCATAACTGAGACAGCAAAAAGTTAGGACATTTTCTGTAATATTCAAAGCTTAGTTCCACTCATTTAGACAGATACTTCTGGCACTGGGATCATCATCACTGCTTCATGACTCAGTGTTCCTTCCTCATAACAAAGAAAGGGAAAGACAATGTACAGTACAGCAGAGGATCAGGTATCAATCTCATGCAGAGCTACGAAATTATGAATGAAATTACAAAATTGGATATGTATATTTCATTATGTAATAAAATTATATAGAAAAGCTATGCAAATTGTGATATATTATACAGTTTATTATAACCAGAAGGAATGAGAAAAAGACAAGATTTCTGAAAAAATCTACCATCACTATTACCTAGACAAGACAGCTCTCTTTTAAGCAAAGTCCACCTTTGGCATATTAGTACAAATTAGGGTGAAAGCCCCTGAAAATATTAGACATATTACTAAAAATAGTAGAGTCAACGTAGCAATAGCAGTTCTTTCATATGTATTAAATATTCTTAGCAGGCTAACATTTATTGGCACAACTTCTTGAGTTCCCACAAAGCTTCAGAGGGGTGTTTGAAAGTTCTTTACTCTGCTATGCAAGCTATGACAGAAAAGAAAAATAATATTAAGAAACACGTACACAGTCTGTATTTGAGTCTGTGTAATTGTGATGCACGAGAAGCACATGGCTTCATGCCAGATTAATGTCTTCTTGGAAATGGGGTTGACCTGAACATCAAGTTAAAATAACTTCTCCTTTATGTAAGTTGCATTTGGTCTAGCTACAAGTAAAAATGAAACTAAGGGAAGCATTTCTTTCTGAATAAAATATGTTGGACTCATCTTTATCTATCTCCTCAATAAATATTTTTTTTTTTTTGGTAAGCTAGATTGCAAATATTCAAGAATGTCAGATGACCTCAGTCTTCTCTAAAGAGATAAATCCTGGGGTAGGCAGTGTCTCATGATTAGAATAAGTAATCACCTGAAAGATCAGTGTAAAGTCCACAGAAATCAAAAGATATGTATTGACTTCAGGAAATTTTAGATCAGGCTCTGAAGAACTTGGGGGTATAACTCCTCTTGCACATCACTTCATTCATCTGCTCAGCAACTACAACATACCTACATATTTTGTGACAAGTGAGATTCTGTCAAGTAACTCCCACGGCATTTTCCCTTTCATCCTGTAAACTCCTTCATTAGTGATAAGCCTCTGTCTGGCATCCATGTACCAGCTGAAGGGAGGAACCTGTTTGTAAACCAGATGCTTTGACATAGCTGGAACTTGGAAGGGAGGCAGCAGTACTTGGCAAACAAACTTGTAATAAGTGCACTTTGCTTGAAATGTTTATAATTTGTTCTTGAAAAATATGCTGAGAAGATGGGCACTAGCCATACTGCTCAACTTTGAAGTTCAAGTTTGAAGGCAGGGATCCTGAATACCTCCCAATGAACATTTGAAAAAAAAAACAACCCGGTGCTCTATAAAGTAAAGAATGTGCTTGAGGAGAGGGGGCAGGGAATGCTACTAAGTCCCATTGTCATGCCATCTGCAGAGAAATTATCAAGGCACAGAGAAAGGCAGCTTCATTTATGAAGCAACAGGCTCATATGAAGCCCTCCTAATTTGCTGGTAGATCTTTAATAGGAAGCACACAGGTATACCAAACATCCCTTCCAATCCACATGAATACTTTCAATTTAGCAATACACTCAAAAATTAGGCAAATTTGTAAGCAGAAAAGGAGTCTCATTTTCTGCCTCTTGCTGTCTTAAAATTAGACATATAAAGAAGGAGTTACTTTGCTCAGCTGAAATGTATGTGATCCACAAAATGCCATTGCCAAGGAAAGATCAGCAACTAGAGGTCCTATAGAAGACAGTCTGATCAAGCAGAAAAAAAACCTCAAGTGCTCAAACTGTGAAGACTAACCTGAAGGTTTCCTCTCTTTGACAGTCTCATTGTTCTGCAGACAGAGAAGAACTTCAGGTATGGAGGGTAACCTGAACAATTTTCTGAAACGAGGCTCAGCAAGCTTACTGACATTTAGAATTTGGCTGAATAAAAAGGGGGCAAGGCATGGCACTTTTATAGCTTGTATCTTTATGAACAAAGAAATTCAGCTCAATGTAGATCTCAAGCTGGCAGGGGATGCTACCACATGAAGGGAAGTTGAGGGAAATTCAAAACCCTCAGGAATATTACATCCAGTTCACCTCCTGTCAACTCCAATTCTTTTTGCTCTGTATCCACCTTTCCTGCTTTGCACTCTTTTAATTGGAGAAGTCCTCTCTTTCCTGTAAGTCTGTAGCCATTAATGTCAACCAGAAAGGACAGAGAGACATGGAGCTTGTGTAGCAAGTGGCTATCCAGACAGGAGACACTTCCTCAACAAGAAAGGTGGTTGTTTGTGCAGGCATCTGTCTTTGAAGATGATGTGAAGCCCTGGAGGCAGGTGGAAGGCAGGAACCTGGCATGAGCAAGGTGAGTTGTCTGAGGCTGACTTGGTAGGCAAAGCAATCAACGAGTCCAGAGGGCTTCTCTTGGAAGGTAAGTGGCAGGATCTGGGGTAGGGCAAGGTTGGAAGACTGGACTGAGGCACGTTAGCTGGACCTTTAAATGAAGTTTCAGCAAGGAGAAACAGACTCTTGTACTCCAGGCATGGTCAGTGTGGCTGAAGGTGGGGGACCTAAACTCCCACGGAAAAGGTAAAGAGCTGAAGTGACTTGGGAACCACTGCCTTAGGGTCTAGGTCAAAAGAGAGATAAGACACAAAGAGCCGAGAAAAAGGATACCTAGGGATTAACAGTTGCATAAAAAGCAAAATAATAATATCACAAAAAAATTCTGTGTTAAATAAAGCATGTGAATAGTTTCAGTGATGCCTAGTGGGACTACACGAGTAAAAATAAATACACAAGATAGAAACCTAAAATAGGAAATGGAGCATAAAGCTGGGACGAATGAATACAGAATAGAAAGGCCTGAGGAAAACAAAATTGGAGAGAGAAAAGAGAAGAGCAAACGTAATTTTTAAAGGAAGCAAATTAGATGCAGGAAAAAAAGACACTTTATTGATTATTTTCTGTTGATGGGTTAAATATACAAAAACATATTTAATACTCATAATGCTTTTAAAGGCTCAACTTAGAATGTATTAAAGAAAGTATATTCAGTTTCCTTGGATTAGTAAACCAGCAAGATTTGCATTTAAAATAAGTGTCCAGATCATGCACCCTCTCAGGCAGGGTTAAACCAAACCAGAAAAAATGGCAGGGTCAGGGCCAAGGCAGCTGCCTGCACGCCTGTTATGTCTGTCATTGTTTGTTTTGTCTTTCTGGACTTGTAAGCCCTTCAGGCCTGGAGCACTCCCCATGGGGCCTGGCCAACCTCCACTGCCTTTGGTGGGCATCGAGGAAGGCTTTGTTTGTCCGGCCTTTGGCTCCGGGGAGTCAGGGCCTGCCTGAGACTTGTAAGTTATAGATGTAAAAGCAGCAAAATATCATATACTATCACTGAGCTACGGCTATGCTTGAATGCTTTTTCTGATACTGGGACTCTGTGCAGCCATGAAGTTGTGTCCATCTAGAGCAAGACAGTTTTGGGTTTACACCATTATGATTGGTGTGATTGCGATTTCACCCAGGACAGATGAAAAAGCAGTTTTAAGCTGCTTTCAAAAGCACATATGCTTATTTTCTCTCAGTTGTGGTAACAGCTCTGCTGCCACTGGCACCACAGAGCAGCACTCAGAGAAGGAGGGCATCCAGTGACTCTTTTGGTGGACGCAGACGACTTGCTGTCCTGTTCCCACGTGCCAAGAACAAGTACTACAAGGGCAGAGAAGAGCTATAAAAGGTGCTAGAGAAACCCTGCCCAACACCCACACCCGCACCCTGGCGCTGGTAAACACTCCATTCACACCCGAGGGATGGAGCAGCGAACGCGCCTCGCCCACGGCACCCTCCAGACAGCTCTTCGCTTGGCTCAGAGACCTGCTGACGGGTTAGGGTTGGGGTGGAGCGGGGTTGGGAGCGGGGCTGGGAGCGGGGCTGCGCTGTGCCCGTCCCCGCTGTGCCCTGTCCGTCCCCGCTCCGCTCCGCTCCGCCGGGCAGCGCGGGCAGCGCGGCGCTCTGGTGCCCCCGCGTGGCCGGCGGCGGAGCAGGGCGGCCGAGGGCCGAGAGCCGCCCCGCCCCGGGCCCTGCCCCGCGCTCATCGCTCCGCACTCAGCAGTTTGGTGTTTTGGTTTGGTTTGAGTGGCTGTTGTTTGTTTTGTGTGGAGTAACACAGAACTCTGCGGGGCGGTGCGCGGGGTGTCGCGGGCGGGGTGGGCGCTGTGCCGCAGTTGTGGTCCCCGCGCAGCCCCCGGGAATGCGCCGCTCCCCGCGCAGGTGATCCCCGGACACAGGCACAGTTTCGGGTGCAGGAGGCTCGGGGCAGCGGTCCAAACTCGTCTTCTTTGTCTACTCTTGGTTTGTTTGGTTTTTGTTTTGTTGTTTTTGGTTTTTTTTAAACTGTGTATTAGAGTCATTGGGTGCAACATTTCTTTTACCGTTGTGCCAGAGATCAGGAATTGCTTCTAAAATGTTACAAATCTAGAGAATAAATCTCAAGGTAAATTTTCACTTCTGAAATTGGAGGAGTCTTGATGAATCAGGTCTGTGCCACCTTAGTGGGTGTTTCATTTAGAGGCCTTGGACATAACGTGATGGAATTTGGTCTGTTTCTCTCCATTCTGTTTGTTTGAGTAAACAGTGTCTGTATAAAGTCTATCAGAGAAACTGGTAGTAAGCACAATCCTTGCTAGAGGGATGACCCCTTATTTTATGATGCATCTGCAAAAAGAGCAACAAAATCTTCTCATAGTGCAGCCATTCACCTATTTAGCCCAGCTTTTGATCTTCCTTTGTGACAATTACCCTCTGAGAAGCAGTATCAACCTCCTCTTCACAGTGAGGGCATGCAAAAAATCCTGTGGACAGCTGGGTAAAGGATTGTAAGGACCCAGAATACTCTCTTCATTGCAGACTCTATCCTTGGACCTTTAGAGATGAAACTTAAAGCATGAGTTCCTACTGCTGGAAGTATATTCCAAGTGTTGCTTCCTGTGTGCAAATATGTATAATGTAAAGTGTAATTCAAGGTTGCCTTTACTGGATTTTTTTAGGCTTTTTTTCTTCTTTTTTTCTTTATTGTAATGTTTCTACTTCTAAGCTGTACTTTGTGGATATGCTCTAAATTTATGCTCTGAGTTTAAGAAAGCACACTGCAATGCTAAAACCAACAGTATGAAGTACTGCCTGAGCATTTGGACAATGCTCTCAGGCACTTGGTGTGATTCTTGGTGTGTCCTGCACAGGGACAGGAGTTGGACTCAATCCTGATCTGTCCAACTCAGCATGTTCTATGATTCTGTAAAAGTAAAACTTGGTGTGAGTTCAGTGATAAATTTCCTCTGTGCCCAGAAAATTTGGATCCCATTGAAGGCAATGGCAGAAATTCTAGTGTTTTCAAGAGTGCAAGAATGTCCTGCTATCCTTTGTTTGTATGAAATTGCTCAAGAGAGAGTGACAAACATTGCAGAGTTTTAGAGCTATTTTGGGAAATAAATTGATCAGAAATTCACTGGTATTTTATGTGGTCCTGTGTATTATTTCAACTTATGAATCAGCTTTGGGACTGCAGAAAAAGGCTTTAGATGCTTGATCCTAAGGTTAAAGTTAATGTGTAGCACTATAAAGGCCATATACTATCTAATCCATAATCCATCTAGTTTATGAACAAAGCCACTTTTTCATAGCAATGGAAAAGTGCATAAGAAGTTTCATACTGGAAAAAAATTCAAATATTGCAAGCCAAGAGAGAAAGAACCAATGCCATGTATTGCCTCCAAGTGGAAGACTAGGACCTGTCACGTTCTGGAATTTAGTGATGACCCATCTTTTGCGTATCTGAACATCTGCACACTGCTTAGAGCTGGCATTAGCTGAGTCACTTGCTACTTTCAGTTATAACTCCCTCACAGAGAAGGTATATTAGAAAAATCAATAGAGAAATCAATACATTTTATCCAAGTTATCAGATGTGCTCCGGATCCTTAAGTTGCTAAATAGTATTTGATTCAAATAAAACGGATCTCACATCCTTTCTATTAAACTGAGAGTTGGCATATATTTCTCTTCCCTCCCTTCTCCATTCCCAGTTGAGAAGTATTTGCACTCTGGCACCAATTTATGTGGAATTTCAACGTGGTTTTGAAATAAAATTGATTAGCATTTTCTCTTCTGAAAAACTGTCTTAACATCATCCCAACAATTATGGGAAATTAGATTGTATAAAAAATACTTTTTAGTTTATTTCCCAAATAATGTAATAATGCAGCATAATGAGGGGTTGCACAAGGGATCTCCAGGAGTACTTGGAAAAAGCAACAGTCAGTGAAGTGGAAAAATGAGGGAACAAAGACTGGATTTCACAGCAAACTGTTTCCATTGGATTTCATCTCTAGATATTACATTGATATTTTATGTGCATACAAATTATGTTCCATGGGAACACTATGGGGTAAATTAACAGTGCATTGCACATGGATTTAGGCATGCAAATGACAAAAATGGGAGATAAGTGTGAAGAAATTCTGTCCCTAAACCAGCATGTACTTAACTCATTGGCAAACAGGAACATTAGGAAAGAATTTAGGACATACTACATTTTGCAGGAAGACACATGGCTTTTGGTAAAGGTACTGGTAATGCTCTTATTTTTGGTAATGCCCTTATTCTTCAATTCTCTTACAACAGCATTAACCCTTAGTGTAAGACTGATAAGCTTTTTTTTTTTTTTTTTTTTTTTTTTTTTTTGGCAAACTAATTCTTATGGTAGATATATGAAAAACGCTAAATCCAGGGAGTGCATGGTGATAATGGAACAAAGTGCCTCTCGTATAGGTTAGAATCACACCCTGGCACCCTGGCAGTGAACTTCCAGTGAAATGGGAATTTCAGTTATTTCCAGAGCTTCATAACCATGTCACCAAAGAAACTCACCACCACAATTTGCAATGAAGACAACGCTTACTGACAGTTCTAAGCAAGTGACCAATGCTTGAAGGAATGGAAGCACTGACACTATGAAAATCTGGGAAAGGATGAGTGTATCATACTACATGTGCAGTTCCCCCATGCAGTATGAATTGCATCTGTTTAAACAGATTTGCAAGAGTTGCAGACGGGCTGTTTACAAGAGCATATAGTGACAGGACAAGGGGTAATAGCTTTAAACTGAAAGAGGGTAGGTTTAGATTGGATATTAGGAAGAAATTCTTTAGTATGAGGGTGGTGAGACACTGGAACGGGTTACTCGGAGAAGTTGTGCATTCCCCCTCCCTGGAAGCTTTCAAGACCAGGTTGGATGGGGCTTTGAGCAACCTGGTCTAGTGAAAGGTATACCTTACCCTGACAGGAATGTTGAAACTAAATTATTTTTAAGATTCCTTCCAAATCAAATAGTTCTATGATTCTGTAGGATGCTCACAGAGTAAGCCGTTAGTTAGACTGTTGTTTATACAGACTACCAGCATCACCCAGTATCTTGTTTCAGACACAGCCAATGCACAAAAGGATTTCATCTTCCATCTCAGTCTCGTGTCAGTCTTGTGTCACTTGCCTCTATAAAGAATGCTGATATAAGGCACAACTTGGGATAGCGGGATGCTACTAATTCACTAGACCCAACCAGAACCTCAGGAAGATTGACCTAGCATCCCCCCTTCAGACCCATTGCCAGCCAACCTTCTGCTCTGAAAATATCTCATTTTGAGCTGAGTATCACTGCTGAGAGCACTGAAAAGCATGATTGCACATGCTTTAATTAAAGGTCACAGGTCTGACAGGCTGTGACGTTATCTAATATATAGCTTTTCTTTTAGAGTTGCAGATCACCATTTTGTGAGGTTGTACATTTTCTGAGTTCTGAGCACTGCCCCTAGTTCACTGACTCACACCATTGATGTGACGGATCCGAAGTAGTGATGAAACTTTGTGAGAATGCAGTAGCTCAGCTCTTGCTTGTGCCAGGTCACTGCCACTCTTCTCTTTTTACATTTCCTCCTGACTGAACCAGGTTTTTGAGAGGCAGCTGGAGTCTATGATAAGCCAGAGTGAGCAATGATTCAGGAACAAACAGACTTTATGCCAGAGGCTATCCCTCTTCACCCCATTGTCTGTCTTCTCCCCATTAAACAAGTAGCCCTGTCCCTTCCACATGCTCAGTGTGGTGGCTTCATCTGTATAAAACCTTGTTTTTCAGAAGTTCTATTTTTGGTTCCCACAATTCCCCTTATACTCATGTGATAACTGCAAGATATTAGAAAACAACAAACAGTAGAAGCTCGTGGAGCCTTCCAAATCCAAGTCCAAAGTAAAGAGAATTCTCTGAGATAGCAATTCAAAGGACACAGAAGAAAGAGGAGGGACTCTTCCCCTTCTCAGGGCCTCTTTCTGGGCAGGTAGCTGGCAGAGAAAGGATGCAGGACTGGGGTCCTGCCATGGCACAGGGAAATACCACAAAAGGCCAGAAAGATACTAAGTCAGATGATGAGATAAAATACAGGAAGACTTTAGTGAGTAACATGTATCCACGTGCTGCTCTTGTTCTCTGCATCTCTTCGTTTCAGCATCCCTGAAAAGTCATATTAACCTTGACCCTCACTGACTCCCATTCTTCAAATTTGGGTGCATTTCTTTTGTTATCAGCCTTCAGTACACATGCTATTCCTATTTGTCCTTCCCTTGTAACATGTGTCCTTTTGACTCCTCCAATCAATCAGTATCATTTGATGCTATTAAAAGATTCTGACCTGATCTGAAATACCTCTAAGAGGCTGGGATAATAAACAGCTGTTAGATGATCTGCACTGAACAAGGGCTAACACATTTTGCATTCTTCTTTTACTCAAAAATATTGTGTTGGGACTTTTAGGAACATCGAGATGGTTTCTTTCACTTGTCAAATGAAATATTTGCCAAAAAGCCAGGTATATTGAATGTGTTGGATAAATTTCTGCCACTTGGTTAAGAAAATAGACATAGCAGGTACAGAAAACCCTGCATTTAGTCTCTCTTGTAGGTTACAGAACATAAAGATTCATAAAAGTATATTTGAAGCTATTGTCTTCACTCATGTAGCCACAGCGGGCCATATTTTCTGTTGTACTGGCTTGTACTCTTCCATAAATCCTGGACACCATTATTTTGCAATAGGTGTACATACGTACTTTCCCTGGAAGAGTCAATCATTAACATGGAAAAGTCTTAGGTATTTTGTTAAGATACTACAGAGAAGTTTACCATTCTGCAGACAAAGGGTGGTTTTGCTTTTCAGAGTAGTTGCTGTAATAGCTTTCTGGCAAAAAGTTACTTTTTAAAAAAGTCTGCTTTTCAGTAGAATTAAAATTTTGTTTCTTCTTTCAATATTTGTCTCTTGTAGGGTAATATTTAAACTCACAGTAACATCCATTGGCCATGGTAGGCCATCTTTTTTCTTGCTCATTCAAGTGACAGTATTCTGTTGAAGTACAGTTAGAAAAATTGGCCGTTCCAGTTGCTTTTCACGTGCATACATCAAACTGCCATTCTAGGAAACAATTCATTGGCATGTTGCATGCTGGAAACTTGCATTTGCTTTTGTTTGCTAATAGATTACTTTATTAATTCCAAAGGTTTAGCAAGCACCTTGGGGTTTTTTTCCAGCAGAGTTTAATTCATCTGTTCTCATTCTATATGAATAGATGTCTTCTGGTCACTGAAACATAGGACTTTGCTTTCACATTCATACATTTTCCCCATACTAACTATTTGAAACCTTTGATACCCCGAATGTACAAACTGTCATTGGTCTCTGTGAAGTTTGTCAGATTGCACATTGGTGGTGGATTTTAAAAAAGCATTTGGGCATATTCTGAGTCTGTAAAACCATGTATTTATTCACTGTTACACATTGCGTCTATTTTCTACTGCCTTTCACGGTCATGGACATAGGCACAAGAATTATAGCTGACTTCCATAAGTTAAGAATCAGACTATTAAGGAAAAAAATAAACCAAATTATGTATTTGACAAATGAAATTCCAGTTTGCATTCTCAGAGTTATCATTACCAAAGTGGTTTTTCTGTTGCCCTTTTTTTTTTTTAATTCTCTACTGTTTAGACTCTTAGAAGTTACAGTGCTACTAGCACTCAAACATTCAGAAGTCAGCTGCCTAGAAGACCAAAAGATTGTCCTGAATACTGTCTATTTTGACTATATTCTGAAACAAAGAGGAAAGAAAATGGGAGAAAGGAAGAGTGTGAGTCTGTCTTTGTGAGTGTGTTTATGAAACCTGTTTGAGAGGCAGAGGAAGATCTCTTATCTGGCCCCTGACGTACCGTGTATTTGGAGTGAATAGAGAAGGACGTGCTGCAGCAGGGACTCCGTTTTCAGACATCCCTCCTTGCAGGAAGCTGCCCTTTGCTACTGGTCTGTAGGAACATACAACATCCAGTTTAGCTTTTACTGACTGTGTGTTCCAAAGCTTTGCAGAGGGAACAGCTCCTGCAAGAAGATCAGTGTGCCTGGGAAATATCCCATGACCTGTTGGGTGGTGCATCTTCCTCTAAACTGAGGTTTAGATCTTTTGTATCTATTAGGAATACAGTTAAATGCTTTGAAATTGGTGGAAAACAAATTTTGATTTTTAATTTAAATAAATGCATACCACAAAATAGCACTAGTTTTTCATCTTGCCTTAAAGTACAACAGGTTTACCAAAGTCTTTACATCTCTATGCTTGTGATGCATAGTAGTCATCAAGCTGGTTGCTGAATTATTTCCTTGTAAGATCATTTAACATCAAAACTTCATATTATACAGGTCACATGCTCTGGTGATATTCAGAAGGGAATTGTCACTTTTAGACAACTAATATCAGTCATTCTTCTATCTATATTTGGATTGCAGGCTCAGGAAAGTGTGATGGCAGTTATTAACTGCTCTCAAGAAATCCACTTGCAAGATGGATTTATTTCTTGATTAATGATGGAGATTATTCAAGTATTAATTCCAGTTTTTTATATCACAAACTTGATATCATCCTTGTTCTCTCCACCCTTAAAATTACTATGATTACTCTAATTGTTAGAAAGCTATTATTTGATTCAGATTTGCAAAGTAATTATCAGCTAGTAGCACATCTGCCATTTCTCACTAAATTTTGGTATGTATTGTTGTATCTCAATTAACAAAAGATCTACTAACTGAAGCATTGCTGTATGAATTCTAGTAAGGCTTTCAAGCATGACATAAATTTTGTCCTGATTGATTCTGACTCTTACTGTGTGCTCTTTAATTTGTTGCTTTGCATTTCAGAATTGTCTGTGAACCTGGTGCTTGATGTTTTAAACAATGATTTCTTCATCTGCAGCAATCAGATGTACATCTAGAGGTTTAAACTGATAGAGTATCTTTTATGACATTATTTCTACTTCTGCCTTATGAGTTGTATTCTCATTACCTTTTTACTTTGATTGTGTCACAGGCTACAGGGATTAAACAGAATTACAGTTTTTTATCTCATCTTTGAGTTAGTACTACTAAAATAATGGGATAATTATCTGTACATATCTAGCTTTTCTGTCATGAATATGAGGAGCAGTGAAGGCAGCCAACATACCAACTATTAATACTAGAGCATCATTGATGTACTTTTTACACCCACTGTTCTTCCTCTATAGATTTTTAAAATTGTTGCAGTTATACCATTTAAAGATGAGATTTTGAGCACTCATAAATTTGCACATGTGCTTGTGTGCGTACCCAAACACACACATACTTCAAATATCTGAAAACATTTCTGTATAAGATAAACAATCTCAACAGCCTACTACTGAGCTGCTTAAAATGTGTCTTGTACCGAAAATATACTTAGTTCAGTTCATGTGCAACATTGCCTAGTTAACACTGTAAACTCTTCTGGATTACCAAATTCAGCTGACATATTTTCTGTAAAAACACTCTCATGACCTTTTTTAGAAACTATTATTGAGTCAAGTTTACTATAGGTTGAGCTAAAAAATCTGTCAGGCACACTGGAAAATTACTACAGTATGGTCTTATGATAGAAATAAAGTCTGCAAGCCTGAGTTTTACTTACTTTATGGTCTGTTGCTTCCAATGAAATTAGTTCTTTTTTGTCATGGTTGTTAGTAGAATCAGAATCAGTAGCTATAGCTTCTTTCTACATTGTTCTTACAGGAGCTGAAGTCTTATCCAGTTATGTTGACATAAGTTTAATTTTTCTGTGATGAACTGGGAATGTTGGGATCCAGGGTTCTTCTCTGACAGCGTTAGCTGAGCCATACATAAGAAGGTAACAAAGGAGGGCCACAGGAAAGCTTGAAGTGGGAAATTCAGATTGGAACTGAAAGACAGCAAAGGAACACAGACACAGAAAGACAGAGTAAATGCTGAAGGAGCACGAGGAGAATGAAAGGGTGAAATAATGCAGATGACAGTTGTACTGGGAACAGGTAAGACACAAAGGAGTCATTCATGGATATCATAGCTAATGTCCTATTAAACATAGTGTAAATACAGACTAAAAGAGTTTTAAAGATCTCAGGAGGGTCTGACCTCCAGCTTTTTTCAGTCACATCATCTATGCCAACATATCACAGGGGCAAGGTCATCTATGGCTGCTATGGTGGCTTTCAACCACTTCGGTAGGCTCTCCCAGGACATTTCTCACATGCTAAGATGCACCTGGTCAGGAGTCAGTATTGGCAAAAAAGTTTAAAACTTGGTCTGTGGTACAAAAGTTGTGTGGTTTGATTCATGTCTGCATGATCCATTCGGCATGACACTACCCCTTACACAGAAAGAATTAAATTTGTAAGTGATTATCGTTATTTCATGTATAATATAAATTAGCAATATTTTTGACTTTTTTTTTTTTCATATTTTTAACATGCGCAGATCAGATTATACCAACCTGGGAAGAACCTAATTAAAAGTACACTTCAAAGAAATTAAAAGAATTAGCTATAGAAGGGCACATTTAAATTGGTCAACCATATCTGTGTCCTTTATTGATCCTGAATCATTTCAGTGTGATTGGGACATTTTAATTTTCATAATCTCATTTCTGATTACACCAACTCTCAAAGAAGCTTTGAGTGTTGCCCTTTTTTTTTTTTTTCCCTCACGGTGTCACTACAGGCCAAACCTGACAAATCCTTTATGCATCCATGTACACAAGCCTCAGCACACTGGATGAGGAATTTCTGTTCTGCTGCCTCCAAAGGTTGTCTTCTATGACCTGTTCAGGGAGTGCAAGAAATGGATAACTGTTGGGTGAACATAAGTCGGTGTGCGTAACTTTGAGTGGCTAGAGGGCTCGTAGGTTTCTCTTTCTACAAAGCTTTCATTTGTGCCCCTGGACAGTGGTTATTTTCAATATGAAAGAGGAGAAGTCTCAGAGTCAGAAGTCTTTCTGGGCAGCAAATGTATCAGAAATTAAACTGTATACTAACATTCTGTTCTTAGGCAGAGCTATCTTACTAAAGTTTTAGAATAAATACTTGTATAAACTGGTGAAAGTCAACTGCAAAGTCACTGTTATTCTCTGGCTTAAAATTGTTACCTGTATAATGTTACCTGAATAAAAGGTTCTCATGTTCGGGCCCAGTTCTCTTACTCCTCCTCATTAAGACATAGTTTATTGAAAGTGTTAGCAAATGTATGGTTCAAAATTTTATTTAGTACAAAAAGAAGAGGAAAGGAATTGACAGTTTTTATTTGTGAGAGCATATGTGACCTCCATCCCAGCTATTTATGTCATACACTAGCATTGCATCTGTGGGCTCCTAAAGTAGATCTTCTGTAAAAAGATGACCTCTGTCTTATTTATGGGCATAACAGAGGATAATAGTCAAAATGCGAAAATTCTGACTTCCTGACATTTTTATCAACCCCAGTAATACAGTTCGGCTGTAAAATGCTGAAGCTGTCAACATGCAGTTTTTAGATATTGTGTTCTTGTTGGATTTTCTGTAATTCAGCATCTGTAACTGAGTCTCTTACACCATAAAAACTGCTTCATAAATTCCTGTACAAGCATGTAATTAATCTGTTTAATTTTCAAGAACATTTCTGTCTTCTCATTAAATGGTAATTTCCTGTATCAGAAATCCAGTGTCCTCTCTAATTGGGGCATTATATTTCAAGATCAGAAAATTATTTATTTTTTTACACTAAGTGTATTTGGGTGTTTAGAATTCAGGTAAAATACACAACTTGATTTTTTTCTTATTGCTTTGAAATTTTTACTTCAGGTTGTTTGCAAATTAGTACTTTGACATTTTCATCACAAAATGACATGCTAACCCTACTCCTTCAGCTGAAATGAAAAAGACATTATTGAGACTGCAATGTCAAGTTTTCAGAGGTTAGGGCAGGGGAAAAATGGCAACTTGTCTAACTAAATAGTGTATTCATAACTTGGCCCTTACCTCCATTGTAGGCATTAAAATATTACCTGCAGTTATATGAAAAAATCTGATGTTTTGCCATATTTCATATCCAAGGTGGACCTTTTTTCTATATTAATTAAAATCATGCAATGAGGAAATAGTGGGTATTGTTTGTTAAATAACTTCAAACTCTATTGGGTTTTACAGGAAGAAATAGCGTTTTCTATATTATGGCAGTTGCAGCTTGCCTTGGAAATACGGATTTGCCTCTTTCATCTGCTGCAGGACAAGTTATCAAAATCAAACTTATTAAGATGGCCACTTATTTCCATGTTGCTTTGTGTCTTGGAAAGATTCTGAACACTCAGTGCTGAAAGCCAGGGCAATGGGAGCTCGGCTGCTGGGCTTTGAGAACAAAAAGTGCTACACAGTGATGTTACAAACCTGATGTCCAAAGTGAATGTGTACATTTGACCTCAGACTTTTAGGTCTGTGATTCAAGATGTTCCTCATCTCTCAGGTTATTTTGAAAGTAAATTATATTATGGTTTCAAAGGATAATAATATAATAGTGATTGGGTAATTTTGTCTTCAGAGCAGTGTTTGAACTATGCACAGTTAGAAAGCAATGGATACCCACTGAATGATGAGGACAAACTAAATAGTTACTTATTACTTGAAAAGAATTCTCCTCCTCCAGCATGCAGGTGCTGTACAAACAAAAAGTTAAAACATATTGAATAAAACAAACAAAAAAAAACCATAAGAGAGCATACTGACAGCTACATAATCATAGTAGAAATATCTAAGATGGGAGTTCTCATTCTATGGTATGTGTATCACTAGCGGTATGAAACCTATTTCAAAGTGGTCTTCTAGTAAAATCTGAGCATCTGAGCAGAAGAATGTCTCCTCCTTCATATGAGTTCCTATTATTGCATTCCCACAGGGAACTGGAATGAAGATCTGGAAGCATGCATAGGGACTGGTACATGCCACATTTCCACCATTGTCACTAGCCTGGTAAAATACAATTCTTTTTCCCGAGCAAGCTAAAATAGTTACTTCAGGCTTAAAGGACGACCTGGTAAGTGATAGGTCACATTAGCTCAAGCAGAGTGTCATGTTATACACTTCAAAACCCTTCTCCAACTCTTATTTAGCAGGGAAGATACAGTTAAATGACGTGTCATTCTAGGAATATCCTCAGGTGTACTTCACAAGCTTTTGTCAAGTAAGCCCAGTGAGAAACAAACAGGAGTAACTTGTTCTCTTGTGTAATTTTAGAGTAATTTGTTGACAGCTAAAGAACGATGAATATTAAAATTTATCGAATACATAAACTGTATCAGGCAGAGACTTTTCCCTCTCAGCAAACCTGCCCTAACTCTTATCACTAGCTTTCACTCTCATCTGGTTATAATTGCCTGGCATTCACAATTTGTATTCCTTAGGTTTCTCACAGCTCCTTGATCAATACGTCTGAACTCCTTGTCCCAAGTCCAGTTATCTCTGCTTCCTCTAGCTGGTCTCCCCATCCCACCAGCCCCTTCATCCCACCCTCCCCACCTTTGTCTAATTCTTAGGTTTTGCCCACACACAAGGGCATTTCATGACTGAGGCACCACAGTGCCTTAATCTACATTTTCTGTGAACAAGTGTTTTAAAAGTAGTTTTTCTAGTTTTATAATTTAGCATAAGTGGGTTTTTTCACAATAATGCTTGTTACACTTCCCCGTGTGAAACTCTAGTAGTTTTTGCTACAGTGAAGTTGCTGGATAGATACATACATTTTAAAAATGTATTTAAGTGAGCACTTTATAACATCATATACTCTGTAGCTATGTGCATAAGTATGACTATGTAAATTAAAAATATAGATATAAGCCTAAGCAAGAGGTGAAAATATCCGAAAAATGAAAATTTCTTAAGTGGATTATACCCAGGTGGGTAAACTGATAATTAGTCATGTTGCCTTTAAGTAATCATTTAAGTAGGTTAATTAATATGTGGCCATGCATTTAAGAATCAGATTTGAACTTGAAAACTTATTTTAGATAATATTGCAATCTTATTTCACTTGGAATATTTATTAATCTGAACAATTATTCAAACAAGAACAAGAATCCAACTTAATGGTTAAAGATATATAAATGTACAGAGACTTTTTGAATCAATACAATGCATCAGAATTAATAGTACCAAGTTAGTACTAACCAATGTATAATATTAAGTGATTAGAAGAATAATTCAGTGTTGTCAACAGTATGGGAGGTGACAAGTAGCATTTCAAAGACTTTCTCAAATGACAAAGGAAAAATTTTTTAATCCTTCCTATTCAATTTAATGTAAAAGTAAATATATGGGTGTACATGTTTGAATATATAGCTATAAATACACATACATGTGTATTAATTTGAATCCAATAGAGCAGTAGTATACAGTAAAATGATTAATAAAGAACAATTTAAAAATTTCACTGGGCATTCAGTGTGAATGGATTTGCTTTTATACTAAAGTAATCTATGCATGGCCATTGACTAACAGAATTATTAAAAATTCATTGTTATGGTTTCAAAGCTTATACACTTAGGTAATAATCATGGATAATCACTGGCTTATATAAGTAAGCAAGCTCTTCTGCTGTCTTTAAACACATACAAAAGTTCAAAGCTGTATAACATATATATCTTGACAGAGTCCCAAACTGCCTATGAAGTTACTGCACTTCAAACACTTTCTAGTACTTACAGATATGTCTGAATGCTTCACTTTGGTGTTGTTTTTGAGAAAAGAATAAAAGAGAGTTAGGGAAACCCGTCTGAATATTTAGGAAAATATTCTGCTGCATAACTGAAGTGGCAGGAGATCCATAAAACCAGTCCCCAGAAGTGCTGTGTGGTTTATCAGTCTGTAGTTGAGGTGAAAACTTCCTCATGATTAAATCACTGTTTACATTCCACTTTTGGTATTCATGCACAAACTGCAGTCTATCAGCATACAGCATTTTCCACAGTGGATCCAGAAAATAATGTGTTTGGTAAAGCCAATTTGGTGCTGGGCAGGAAGGATAGTGTCCCCATGGTGTGAAAAAATTCCCAGCAAGGCAGTGCTCTGCCTCCTTTTGGTGGCCTCGCTTTCGTGACCTTCGATGTTGCCTGAAGTCCCCGTGAACAAAGTCATTTAAGTTTGATGGGTGAATACTCCAGTAGTTTCCTTTGCCATCCTCACATCTTCCCACCTTGATGAAACAATCATTTAGTGAAAGGTTGTGCCTTACACTGTTCCTCCAACCTCGACCTTTGTTCCTGTAAAAAGGAAAATTATCTTCAATATATTTGTAGATAGCAGCTAAATTCAGTTTATTTGTGGGGGAAGAAAGTATCGCCTTTGCAATCAAAGCTATGTATGACAGAGGTGGTTTATCCAGAAATCTTCCTTCATCCACAGTCACAGGAAGACGTTTTTTGGCATGTATGCAAGAGTTCTGAATTCGGGGTGTAATCCCTTGAGTCAGTTTTCCTTCCTCTTCTTCTCCTACTGTACAGATATCTAGACTTCCTTCATTGTTTTCAGAAGAGTCTTCACTCATTATAGCAGCCTGAAACCTCACATTTATTTTAAGTGTTCTAATATTTTGGTGCAAGTAGCCAGTTGAATAACTGGTCCACTGAATATAACCAGCAGGAGAAATGAAAGCTGGACTTCAAATGTGCTACTCTCACGTACCCAGATTTCTATTTTATACTCTGTTAAGTCAACACCCTTAACAATGAAAACTGAACTGCCTATGTTTACAAAAGTCAAGGTGCAAGTCCTAGCTGAATGAAAAAAACCCAAAATAATTATACTGTGTTAAGTATGAAGATAAACAGGCCATGACGTTAGCCTCTCAATTCGTTATAATCTGAGAAAACACCCTTCAGTGTTCCCCATTGAAACATAATGATTAATGAGAAATTTATGGTGCCTAGATAGAATTGCGAAAGGATTAGACTCTCCAGTGATATGCAGAACAAACTGAAACCGACATGTTGGTTCCTGTGTTCTACACTTAGTCAAACATGTTGTATTTAGTACAACAAACATTTGTTTTACCTGCTAAGAGAAAGTGTGTGTGAAAGGAAACTACCTATCAAATTTTATAGCTACAATGTAGCTATTCTTGGTGAAATTGAATTAAAGCAAAAAAAACCTTAAACACAAATTGCTCCCTTTTTTTTCTTATTAACTCTCTGATAGCAACTAGCTTTCATGCTGAGTATGGAAGCGACCAGTTCTGCCAACCCAAAAAAAAACACTTGAGGGAGCAATTACCACTCAGAGAGTTCTGTGCTCTGTCACCCTCAAAGCACAAACTGTCACTTGAATTTTGACATGGCCCTCAGCCTCCTGAGGTCTGTCACTGTTAAGGAAAAGACAGTCATCTCATCTTGGAAAAAGTTGCCCAGAGAAGCTGTGGGCAACACTTCCCTTGAAGTTCAAGGCCAAGTTAGATGAGGCTCTGAGCACCCTGGTCTAGTGGAAGGTGTCCCTGCCCATGACAGTGGGATTGGAACCCCAAACCTTTCTATGATTCAATGATTCTGTTATCTCATGAGATTAGTCTAGGAAAGTTATTAAATATGTTGAAATATGTTCTAAAGCAAAACAAAACAAAACAAAATGGTGGAAGCTTTGAAAGAGGGTGTATTTTCTTCTTTTTGGTCACTTTTGATGTTCAAAATATGTATTCACAAATGAGATCTGTGTTTTGAAGCATCATCAATGGCATCAAAGATTTAACCTTACAAGGCTGAAGTTGATGCTGTTATTCAGGCTCTTATGCGTTCTGAAAATAACCCTTGGTTATTCCCTTCAGATGCAATTTCCATCAAAAAGAGAGGGACATTAAGGTATCCATTAAAATGATCCCTTTGCTCCTGATCTTGAAGTTCTTATCCTGACTGATCATCTTGATTGGGCACGTGTAAGCCTTGTCTCAGAGTTTCAAATTGACCAACCAAGGTTTCAGTTGGTAGCCACAATGTTTTTAGATCAGAAAACAAGACTCATAATGCAATACTATAGTTCACATGGGTTATCTAATATTATGTGCCAGAGTAGAATTACCACCTGCTTGCCTGAAAGATTTAATAGAACACTTTTCCAGTAATCATTGTGAATGGGATGTACCTGGTATTTTAACAGCCTTGTCTGTTCAAAAATCCTAGTGATGACACGATGAGATATTTAACTGTTTTTTTCTTGGTCTTCAGTCTCAGCAAGCACTTCTTTTGATGGTGTTCATTTGACCTGCTCTATCCCTACTAGAAATTGTCTACCTGGAACATCCTAAAGTTGCCATCATCTGTCTGTTACTGGTAGATTTTCATAACCTCCTGATTACTCATTTACCCAGTTTGTTCTCCTCCTCTCTCATTTGCTGCTGAATGGTTGCCAAATCATAGCAGAAATTATTGAGATTATCTCTGAAATGTATGATCTGGCATGTTAGACTATTTATTACAATCATGCCATTTCTGTTGCTGCAACTTTAAGCAGATTATACCTAAAGGGGATCCTATAATAATAATATAAAAAAACTTGATTTCAATTCAGGATACCCAATTCTCTATATGAGGTTATTTCTACTGAAATTTGTGTTTTTATGGAACACTGCAGTTGTAGACTGGAGAACAAATGCTGCTCACTGTGACAAGGACTGTGTGTCCCTTTCCCTATAACTCCAAGAAAGAAGCACAGAATCAACCACATATTCTGCTGTTTTAGTAGTGACTTTGTAAATTGAAGGATTTTAAAGAAGGACAAGGCATAGAACCCAGATTTTGAGTGCCTACACATATCCAAATTAAATTAAGAATAAAGAAAACAATCTTATTACAGTTTTGGATTTTAAGGACAGGTTTTTAGAAACTGAGGAAACTGAAGTTATTAAAAGGAGCCAGTCTGAAGAATTAGAAATTTAAATATAATAAATGTCCAAAAGTCAAAAGGGTGATACTTGAACTCGAATCCTAAATAAGAAGAAAAACTATGTTGAAAGGGCTCCATATCTGAACAGATGAACAGCTCTTTCAGTAAGTAAAGGAAGATTCTACAGGGAATGAAAGATAAATGGGGGAGCAAAAAAACCTACGTTTGGAAGGACTGAAAGTCCTGATCTCCAAGATGATGATTTTTGTTTTTCAGATATGCCATCAAGAAAAATATTAATCCCATACTTCTAGCTGTCTTGATTGTTCATTCATTCTCCACGTTATTTCTGGAGTTAGCTTTTATTTTCCTCTGAGTCTTACCTCATTAAAGATGAAAATTGCTCTCTTTGCCCAAAACAAGATTCCTTCTAAAAAAGTAGGATAGATTCCCTCTTTTATCCTTACTCTTTGTGGGAACCCTCTTGTCACTATCTGAAATGTCTGCAAAGCTCTTACATTAGAGGAACAACCTTCACTGGCTCAATGTCCAGTTTTATCTGAAAAGAAGGATGAGAGACAGGGAAAGCATACTGTGTATTCTTGCTGTGCAGACTTTTTCCAACCTGGGGAAGCAAATTCCTCTTCAAATGTCAGCACACACCTTATTAAAGTATCATTTTTGTTACCACATTCTCTACAAAGCTGCTAAAACACTGCATGGTTAGAAAGGTGAGATTTCCCACAAAGCACCATTAAAAAAGGGGCTGGCTTTATCAGTCAGACTAGTTAAATAGTTTATCCTGTAAATTTGTCAATAAATGATGCATTCTTGAAAAGATGAATAAGGATAACAGAGCATTTGGAAATCCTGTTCCAGTAATGTAATCTGTTCTGAATTTTCACTGTACAAGGATTGTTTTTTTCCCTGTACTTAATTTAGGTTAAAGAGTTTTTTCAGTGTCTTAGCTTTGATTGTATGAATCCAGGCTATCCCCTTACAATAATTCTAATGTTTCTTTTTCTATACATATATTTACAAAGCCTGCAACTTTTCTGCTTAGTACTGTGAAAACAAGCACAAGTTTGAAAGGGAGTGGTCTAGTTTCTACTTTGGGTCACAGAGTAGACCTTTTGCAGTCATAGGACAAAGTTTTGATAAAAAGTCTGACAGTGCATATAATCTGTAACAAAGAGCAGGAAACAACTGAGGGCAGCCTTTGTCCTCACTCAGCCTTTATTACTGATATTTAACGACAGTCATATGGAATTTAGAAAGAAAATATTGTTTAAGTGTAATACTGTGTTTTCTTCCTTAGCTCTACATACTTTCAGAATTAACTGCTGTTTCAAAATACCTTTCAAAATATGCCATCAATGTTTCTTTCTAAAGTATATAACCTTTAAAATATTTCTTCTACCTCTGGTTCAGCACTTTTGACCATTCAACAGTCAGCTAGAACAGTGTTCTCTGCAAGGAGAAAATGTATTTATGCCTTTTCCTAATAGATTTATTTAATAGCAGTGCAGAAAGTAATACATCTCATACTATTTGCTGAAGAAGTACAGTTTTCTAGGGCACTAGGGAATACACTATTAGGAAGCGAAGTGGAACCAGATTTCATACTGCTCATCTTCAGTCCATGCTTAAGACATAACTGTTTTCCACTTGATGCAGAAAGGTATAGGTTGTCTTCTTCCAGTTAAGGCAGAGAAAGATCAACTGTTCAGTGCTAATAATAGATATGACAAAAATATTTGACTGTAGTTTTTGTTGCTCCGTTGTGTGTTTGATTAAGTCCAAAGCCAGCTAATTCTGTAGTGTTTTTCCCTCTAATGTTTACTATGCTGTTCAATAGACAGGTTAACCCATATAGAGCTGTCTTATTTTCTGCACATTCTTAATTCTACCCATTGTTTCCACTGTTACTTAAACAGTGTTTAAGGACACCTGGAAATTATTTGTCTTGATTCAACATTTGGTTTTACTGTGTTCAAAACCATTAAGGAATAAGGCTTCAGCAAAGAAGTCATTAAATAAGTTGTCCCATTAAAATGTTCTAAAATGACCCACTGCTGTTATACTTTGAAAGGAAATAGTTGCTCTGCTGTCTGATTTAGGTATTTTAGGACACCATTTTGAAAGATGCAGAGAACAAATGATATTATTTTTTATTATATTATTTTCATAGTATTAATGCAATCCTTATGTGTATATCTGTGCTTTATTTGGTGTAACTCTATATACATTTTTGACAAAATACGTGGACTCCTGTGAAAAGTTTAATTCAGTGCAAACTCTTCAGACAAGATCTAAATTAAGTGGAGAACAGACATAAACCTCTCCCCCTCTGCACTGAAGAAGATGAAGCTTGTAGATAGGACATTGTTTTCAACAGGAGTGTGGTCTCCCTCTGTTCCCAGTTGTGCTTTTTGGTCTCCCTCCTTATAATCATTGGTATTTCTTTCTTTCAGAAAAGCCAAATCTTTTCCCTCTTTCACATTATTTCTCATACAACATTTTTCTGTTTCCTGTTTTAACTGCCCTTACTAAGTATACACTCTTTCTCTAACTAGATAATGGCACGAGACTGAAGACTTTGTTGATCAGTGGTAGCACTTAGACTAAACTAATAAATACACTTTTGTTTCCCATATCCCATGTTTTTAGCACCCAGGACAGAAGTAAAGGATTTGAACTAAGTGACTGGTAAGATGGATAGTGAAGTACAGAATATTGTCCATTAATTAATGTCGCTGAAAGTACTTCATTTAAACAAAAATATGTGTTTGTTTTCAGAACATTCTGCAACCTATCCTTCCTTCCTAAGCAATCCTTGTCACAGCATGATGGAATGTAGTGATTTGTTTGTTAGCTTGGGAATAATATCTCGTCTAATAGCTGCTGAAGCCAATGGAAAGGTACTCCCTAACTGAATTAGTGCTGGACTAGGCCAAGACAAATCACTGTTTGGTTTGAGCAAGCATTAAGAAAAGAAAAATTACGACAAAAGTAATCAGTAAATCAAAACCCTCTTTAACCAGTCTTTAACCTATTTCCATGCAGTCTAGAGGCAATACTAGCTCCCATGAGTTTTCTTTTCCTGCTTTTCTCCTTCCATTTTCAACTAGAAATGAATCCATTCTCAAAGCCTGCCTCGGTCCAAGATGCACCCAAGAACAGTACGTTGGCAGCCCTCCTCTTGCCTGCACCTCTAGCCTCCATGTCCCACCACAGTTAATCAGGGAAGTTACCTGCCCATTTACATTTGTCTGTGTAACTTTTTGTAAGAAATATACAGAATGCAAAAGAGGAAACAGTTTTTCACAGAAACAGGTGTAGCCAATAAATTAAGAGTGTCATAAATAAATTCTCCTTGTTTTCATAATTACTACAGTAATATTTTCTTAGATTATGTTGACAGAAGAAATTGACTTCCCATTAGAGCACGAGGTCTCATTTTCCAAACTGTGCCTAATTCACACAGTACAAAGTCAAAATATGCATGTAGCAAATCAGCTCTGAAGCTGTGTGCAGAGCTGTAAGCTGGAGCAGGTAGACATGGTGCTTCTGTGCAATTTAACTATGCAAAGAAGTAAATTTTTAAACACTGTTCTTCTTAGCACATAGAACCACATAAAAATAGGGAATACAATATTTGAAATGTATCGTTGAAATTGTAACACCTAATACTGTCAGAGGGAGAAAGGCCAACATAGCTCGCACACCATAGCATCTATTAATAGGCCTGACTCCCTTTTGCAATGTCAACTGTAACATTAATCCTTGTTTTAAATCATAGTATCTCAAATATCAGCTGCTACTAGTCATACAGTTCTCTTTCAGTTTATACCAGAGACCCCAATGGAGTCTTTTGAAGGACCTAGTCAGGTTAACAGGGCTAACTTGTTACAAGTCCCCACTGTAAATGATTCCAATTCAGAGGATGAAGATGTTAATAGTAATATTAAACTCCGTTTCTCTCCACGTCCCCGAAGGCGGAATTCTTCAGTTTCAGAGGAAGAGGAGCCAGATACTCCTATCAATAGCTCAAGAAAGGTTTCATTTGCTGATGCATTTGGGTTTGATCTTGTGTCTGTTAAAGAGTTCAATATCTGGGAATTTCCTAATACAGGACAAGAAAATGATGTAGAAGATGAAGTTTTCCCTCAGGATGAATATTTTTTCTCCCAGCAATTTACATTACCTGCTTCTCAAGAAGAACTTTTACAAAAAGTGCGAGAGAAGAAAGTAATGCTGGAGTCAGTCGTGCTCCTGCCCGGGGTTACCTGTATGAATGGCATTATACGAGTCCTCAATGTATCCTTTGAAAAACAGGTGTATGTTCGAATGACATTGAATAACTGGCTCAGTTATTACGATATCCTCGCAGAGTTCATGCCTAATTCTTGTGGTAGTGAAACGGATCAGTTTTGCTTTAAGATTTCTTTGGTGCCTCCTTTCCAGAAAGATGGAGTTAAGGTGGAGTTTTGTATACGCTACGAGACATCGGTTGGTACCTTCTGGGCAAACAATGATGACAAAAATTACACATTGATTTGTCACAAGAAAGAAACTGTGCACAAGGTGGATAATAAACCCCAGAAAGAGGACAAGTTGCTTAAAGGCTGCTTAAAGACGACACAAAGCAGGTGAGGTTACACCTTAATTTTTTTCCAATTTAGAATATAACTGGCTAATTCTGACTTTCTATATGTGCTTATTCAAGCCAAGACTATTCATGTTATTTTCTTCTATTTTACTTGTTTTTTCTAAATGAAAAATTTGACCAAGACTTGTTTTCAGTAAAGTGCTTATATATATCAGCCAGTGGTTTTCTGTAAACAGATTAGTTGGGATCATAATTTTATACATGCCATTCATTTGAAAAGTAGTGTGAGAGTCTATAAACCCTCTAAGGGCTGTGTACCAATCCTGATCTCTGTAGGATATAAGCTGACATCAGTGGGATCTTTGTTTCAGACTAAGGTAGCTGTACAGGTAAAATACTTTGCATGCACTTCCTTTGTAAGTCAACAAAAATTTAAAAGCAAAACAAAAGATGGGTTTTCACATGATTTATTTCATGGTTCCTTCTCTACATGCAATTATTAAATCAGAAATGGCACTGGTGGTTCATGAAGCAGAAGTGGATAACTTAGGGAAGAATCCAGCTATTACAATAGCTGGTACAAACTTTTCTGCAAGTGGTTGGGCTATTTTGCAAGTTGAATATTAGGGCTATAATTCCTTTTCCCTGCCACTGGTTGATGCTTCTGTTTCACAAATGGTGAAATGAAGTATGTTTTATAAGGCAGAATCAATAATATGTTAAAAAAATATATATAGAATTCATCTTGTATATACTGTTCTGATTAAATATAGACAAGGAATATGTTAATTATAAAGTGGCAGCAGTTAACTTTGTGTATAGAGACACTTAGAAATAATAACATTTGGCTTCCTACTGTTTTTAGCTATGTTCTTTCTGTTAGCAAAATTATATTGCATGCAAAAATCTAATTTTCAATTATTTTTCTCCCCAAATTTGCTATAAATCAGGTGGACTTGTGCAGAACTAAATCTGTATTTCACCTGTAATGTCCTTTGCAATACGCGGATGCCAGAACTAAGTGTGTTGGGGTTTTGAATTTATATTGGGGTTTTAGTGCCTATACTCTTTCCAAATAAGACAGTGCTGTTTGATTTTGCTGGTGCTCTTCCACTGCACTGAACTGATGGGGAAGGAGGAACAGAACTCCAGCAGTGGTGGAAGTTTAAGGAAGAAGAAGAGAGCCAGGTCTTCCTCTGTGCAGAACCTTTGTTCCCAAAACCAGATTTGCTGTGCTGGGAGCTTCTGCCAGCCCTAGTCACACATTAGCCCTGTGAGGGGAGGTGCACAATATGGCTTAGTGCCTGTATCAACACCACAGGGTAGAAGCCACACCAAGGCTAGCCCAAGGCCTGGTTCATAGCCAGTCCACAAAGCTCTCCTGACAAGTGTCTCTTGGGCCAACTCTGGAGCCCTCATGATGATCCGTCCATGAAGGAACATTCCAGTATGTCAGAGCAGCGGGAACGATGCTTTTACATGTCCTTTGGTCAGTTCCTGACATTTGTGTCTGGTTTTAGACGTCATTTCTGTCCTTTAAGAAGTGTCACATGACCCATTCTGGATAAATAAGATAGCCTGAGATACCCTGCAGATGGACTGAGATATCAAACACCATAGGCGTGTGCAGGCAGTATGACTCCAGTCTGAGTTCAGGTAGCCCACAAGTAACAGATGATGGACACAGAGAGCACGGAATGCATATGTGTGCATGTGTTTATACATGTATGTGTATATTTGTTCATATAGGCACATACACATATGTATGTTTAAAATATTGAAACCAAAGTGGTCAGATTCTTGTCTTCATTAGGATCTGCTACACATTTCCATCAAACAATTAACAAGCATGCACTTTCAAGACCCTCTTTAGTGGCAGAAAAATGCACAGAGACCTTACAGTAAATGCAAAAATGAGCTAACAGTATCTTTGAAATATTGTTTCAGTGGCCACCAAAGCTTCTGAAAGACCGTTCTTGCAGATTGTAATCCAGGACTAATTTTATGCTACCCAGACTTCATTGACTTCACAAGAGTCACAGCTTTCACCAGTGTAAATGAGGTCAGCATCAGGGAATTTTATTTGAAAAGAACTAAGGTGCCAACTTCCATTGCTCACTTGTTTTTCAAAGTGTCTTTGTACATGTTACCCCTTTGAGTGAGGAGGAACACCCTGCAGACATCTGCAAAAGTACCTCATTATTCTCCTTCAGACCCTCATTAAAACTCCTTTGCTTTGATATCTCTAAAAAAGCACAAGAAAAACAAATCCCCCAAAATTGGCAAAGTGAAGCTGCTGATGTGCTGTTACTCCTTCATCTCACGTTGAGCAGTGTTGCCCATTTACCAGTTCTCCTCCACCAGCCCATCTCTCTCCTCTTACTTGTAGTTTGGATGATAAACTCTGCAGCATTTATATGTGCTATGCTGAGTCATTATAAAATATGTAGCAAAGTGGGGGGTCCTTGACCATAACTAGCTTGTCCTTGGAGTTGCAGCATTGCAAACAGATAGATGTTAAAGCAATTTTATGTATGATTCTCACAATAAAGTGACAGGTAGGGAATATTGCTGTCTTGAGTTGGAGATCTTAAATTAAAGATTTCTTTACAGCAATCTGAATAGAAGGATAATTTAAAAAGCCACTCATTTAGGCCTCTGCTTCAAATTTAGGAACCCGTAATAACATTTTAATTTTTTTTTAACTCTTGGTTCTTAGATATTTATACTTTCTCCTAAAATGTGCAATTTACCTCAGCAGTTAAAAAATAAGACATGAAAGGATCGTGTTTTTTAAGCAGAGTGTCTGATCCACTCTAGGGCATACTTGTGTGGCTCATTAAATGTCATTAGCAAGGATTAGTTGTGTTAGTTAAGTGAAAGGAATAATATGCACTTTCAGAGGAAGTTCCTGTGGAAACACAATAATATGACTGTATCAAGTTGCCCTTAAGAATATGATCCAGGACAAAGTTGAGTGAATGAGGGCAATAGGCTGATTTCTGACACCATTATTAAGAAATAAATTTAAAAAATGGACTTAACCCTCCAATGTTGCACCTGAAAAAAATTATAGTAAAAATAAAACGGCATCAAATAATGCTGAAAACTGTCTCTATTTGGATATTTGGAAGCACGTCATTTAGAATTCTGCCTCTTCATTTCAAGTTTCATTTGCTTTTGCTTCCTGTCTAGGTATAAACAAAGAGTTTTCTCTTAAAGTTTCATAAAGTATGTGATTCTAGCTGTATTTTAACAACATAAAATTATTTCCTAAAAAAACTTTAACAATTTTTGTGGTTTTCAATAGTCTTCAAAGGATACACAGGGACAAAATACAGTTTGAGAAAATAATGTTTAAATTAATTAATTTATTATTTGGTCTATTTGAAAGTGTTTGCTTAACTCATACATAGTCGTAAATATACTTCAGGAGAAAAAATTACTCCTAAAATTTTATGATTATAACTGGAAATGAAAAAGCTTCTACCAATAAACAGGCCTTATTTCTATCATATTTATATAAATATACATGTTTTAAAAAAAATTTTTATATATATATATATATAAATGTCAAAAAAATGTAAATTAATAGTATCAGCTCCACTCTTTTCTCTTTTTTTGACTCTCATGCTTTTGGGATATGGAAAATGATTCTGAATGTGAATTTTTCCTGGTCCTCAGATTTGGACCACATGATTGTATAGTGGACACCAGGCTCCTGCATTGATCTGATCAGACAGGAACTGGTTGGGTGTTGCATGATTCCTGCAGATCATGCTGAAAGGTGCAGTGATAAATTCACAGAAGCCATATCCCCTGTCACTGGTGATGCTACATCCCATTTCTGTTCTTGGCCCTGGTTTGCCATCTGTCAAGAGCAAAAGCGACAGCACCAGGGAAATGGCTGATAAGCATGAGAATTGTTTTACAGACAGGTATCATGTATTGGGACTCCTGTCCACCAACTAGGAAGGAGAAGGCTAGTATTTTTGTCATAACTCTTAGTTATCCCTCTCTTAGCTCTCTAAGCCCACAAATATATCACTCTGAACTGATCCACAAGTGTATCCCTGTGATCCAGCTGATATTGGTCCTATGCTTTTTTTGTAGTTGCTAGACTGTACATTTTTTGAGTAATAGCGCATTAATTCACTCCCCTCCATGATGACACTTTAAAACACAACACAGAATAGGGCAATGGCTCTTACAAGAGCTGCTCTATGTACAATGAACAATGAGAAAAAAGAGATTAAAACCCCTGTGTCTGTGGGCCACCAATACCAAATTTGACAGCATAAATACTGAATGGTCTCTAAGCAATTGCCAGTGAGAACATTTCTACTGTGCATGAAGAAAGCATACTTTTCCTTCTTCAGCTACTAATCATCTCCTTTCTGATGGGAGGCAAAGGAAGTAAGTTGCTGAAGATCCAGCTTGGCAGGACTGCACCATGCTTAGCCAGTCTTTCCAGGCAGATGGCAGACCAGTGCCTAGGTTGCCCTGAGAAATGCAGTTTTGCTTCAGCTCCTCTTGGCCTTTTCCACAAGCTCATGATGTGGTTAAAAAAAACTCAAAGGCTTCTGAAAAAGATGTTTGGAAATAGTCTCTCATACACTTTGCTATGAGCAACAACTGTATCATTCCCAGCTGGTCCATTTAAAATATGGCATTTAAATTATGTTCCCTTTTAATCCTTGTTCTTTTGATTGTGTGTCATCACAATCAGGACAGGATACAAAGAGCAGAAAAGGTGTTAAAACACACATCTTCTTTGTGTACCTCTATTTAATCTCAAGGTTGTTTCAGTCATTTTAAGTCATGAGTTACAGCTTGATCAGCATACAGATATGGGATTTGACTAAAGTTTATTGCTATTAATAGGAAGTGACTGCAGTCACTGTTTTTACCAGGAGAGCAGCTGCTAGAGCAGCTATCCATTCACAGGGAGCCAGCTAAGAGAAACACTCCTCTCTCTGTGTTTAATCTGACTTAATATTCTCAGACCTTCTCTTGCCTCCTGGTCATTGCCAATCTTTCTCAGTTGTAGAATTAGGTAGAACTGGCACCAAAATTAGATTTTTCCACATACTTAAAGACCATGGTTATCAGGGACGCAGGATAATTATTTAAGGTGCTCTAAAATATATTATTCAGACAAGTGGGATAAAATCAAGCCGTGGAACTGAGTTTGAGTATTAGGAATGCTTCTTAATAGCAACTCTAGAGTTACCTTTTGAGGAAATTGCTGCAGCCTTACTCTCCAAAGTAATTTAAAATAAGTTAAGATAAACCACTTGAAAAATAATCTATAGAAAACAATCCTACTTGGCCAGAAACTGCGCTCAATGGGTTTTTTCTGTCTGTTTAATCATAATATTTCAAAATCTGGGCATGCTTACTATTTGAAATATGAAACTTATTAAAGGCCCTAAAGATAGATATTTAGGTTAATGGTTTGAGTTTTTGAATGCTATTACAGAAGTGTTAAACAAACAGGTGAAAGATATGGATGAGAATGGCATGCACAGGCAAATAGACACATTAGTCCTGTACTTGTGGTCTCCTAATTGGAGAGTACCTGAAAGCTGAAAACCTGTCATATTTTTGCTTTTGGTGATTGAGAACTGTGCTACCCATCTGCCATCCATTTATTGCACTAAAAATATTAAAAGAAGCTTCTAAAATTTAAGGTAACAACATATGAAAATAACATATTGCTGTACTGGCAATCCCAGCATAGTATTTACTTTGGAATTTATTATTATCAGTGATTTCTCATTGATTTCCATGATCTACCTTAGAAACTGCTCTCACTAACGCTACTGAACAGAAATTTGTGTTCTAGTGTATGGGAAATATTGGTTGCTATAAAGCTATTTCTGTTGTTTGCATGAAAGCATATAAAACCAATACTTTGTAATCTGGGTGTCATTTCTCAACCATTATATTATACATGCACTGCTTGGCTTTACATTTGTAAGATTTTTTTTTTTCAGTTGCTATGATTTCATCAGCTTATTTAAATATGTCAATACTGTAACACTATTATGACTGACTCGGAATTTTTTAATTCAGCAACTGACTTGATCTTACAATAGGCACTATAATTTAATGAACATCAGGCATCTCACTGAGCTTTGTAGAATTCTTCATGTGTAAAACTATCCTTGAATGTTAATATTTACAGGACCAGATACTCTTTCAGATTTCTGGTTAAGGACATTGGGAAAAATAGAAGCACATTGCTAAATGAACTCCTGTATGTTCAATGATTCTTTTGTTTAGGAAGATACCTATTTTGCAAATTGGACCAGGCTGTAAATGACCATTTCAATACTCTCTGCTGTCCACCATTCAGGTACTACAGTTCATAAATGTTCAGTTGGAAAAAAATTGTTCCATTACATTCACCCTGACTCGGCTAAATGTTAGTCTTGAAAAGATGTTTAAAGTCAGTGCAACATTAGCTGAGAGCACTGGAGTCATATTTAATCATTGCATTGACTACCAGTGTCATTTGAGCTGTTTATTCTGATTATGAACTTTAAGCTGTGATCCAGTCCCAGCACCACAGCTCTGAAATTGAAGCTGCTGTGCAGGTCCAGAGAACCAATTGCCCATGGTATTTTTAAGATAAAATGTGGATTATCTTCTCAGCTACAAAAGGTGGAAAAAATGGTCCAAACAAATGCTTTGAAAGTTAAATGGAGTCCCTCCTTAGGGCAAAGGAAGGGGTAAGACCTTTTAAACACCATGGGAGAATGTTAGAAGTGGCTATTTGATCCCTAGACCTTCAGTGACACACACAAGAAAGTATTAGTTGATATGCCAAAGCATAACAGGGAGCTTGGTTTTCTGAGTGTCTTTTCACTCTCCTTCTGGTTCATGAAACCAGCTGATTAACAGTAAACCTGAAGATTTTTTTACTTCTGTTTACTAATTGTAGCCCTAAAGGGCACTGAGCTGCACAATTTAATGTGAACTAGGCAAAGCTGGCAGGTTTTTCTTACCTTGCACTTAAGTCCACCAAGTGGATTGGCGTTTACATTTTGTTTTGATGCACAATTGTTGTCCCTGCAATAACGTTTATAGATGCTGGGTGATAAGCATAAGATATGCTAGCCTGAAACACTTCATATTATGGTAGAGGGTTGGGGAGTTTGTCAGTCTCCACAGCCACTTTAGTAAAACTGAACCAGTATCTCCTAGGTTTTTTCCACATCTTGATAGAAATATTAATACCTATCACACTGGTGCCTTCTTCTGTGTGGTAGCAATCATGTGAAAAATGAAAAAAATGTTATAAAAATCTCTTGTCATGATAACACCTGGGATTTTTATCCTATTGAGATACTTAATGAATTTACAATTGCTTTCCAAGATTTAAATCATAGTTGCCCTCTTTCAAGAACAACTGTCTAAGACTTTTTTTTTGTGGTCACCCTTTCTGTCCTCCTCCCCAGGGGTGGTACCTTAGTCTCACTTGACTGCCATCTATCTCTCTACAGTCTACCTAACGCACTTAGCACCTTCTTGTATACATGTCTCAGCATACTGCAGGCAGTCTTTAGGAATACTCTCTTCTGACACACCAGGAGGAGACTGCTCCTTCTCTATTACTCCCATGTGAGATTCAGAAAAAGACCAGGGGCCACACAGGTTAAGGTCTTTCTCCTCTCAGATTTATCCAAAGCAGACACAAATTGAAAGTTCCTCCCCTCCAATCTTTTAAAGCAGTGAAAGAAGCAAGAGAAGAACAAAGGGACCACTACCCCCAGCTCCTTTCTACAACACCATTTTGATATTTGATCATGTCTCTTCCAGAAAAAATAGCAACCTGTGAAGCGTATCCTCTGACATTAGGCCAAGCCTAACCCTCAGAAGACTTGACTCCTGGCTCACCTTTACCTCTTTTTCAACAGCTTAGGCCTGGAGATAGACATCCCAATAGTAAGATCCTACATTGCTAATTCACACCGGACCTCTCAATAGACTTTCTAACACTGCCCTGGAAAATCTTTTTGAAAGAGGGTCTCTATTTATGAAATACTTAGCCCATTCTGTCAAAGGACTCAATGAATTTTCTGACCAATCCACATATAATACAGCTGTGTAACACGACTTCTGAACTGGTTTTGCTTCAACATTGCTACATGGATATCACAACAAAGCATAGCAATCATGACAGAGCTATGAAAGGATCTGAAAAAAGTGGCAGTGTTCCTGTTTATAATTGCTACAGCTTGAGGTATAACTGACTTATTATGTAATTGACTCTTCTGCAGTCTTCATACCTGTAGTCATGAGATTTGGGGATAGACAGTGCTATATTAAAGGTTTGAGCCTGGCACCAAATTGGTGTTGGGCTCCTGGTTCAGACTGTATGGCACTAAAATCTTCAAATGGACAGATATACATATTTTAAAACAATTGTATGAATGTTTTGCTATTAAAACTCAAGGTCTTTTTTAATGAGCTAGAAAATAAAGACTAATTTCTTGGGACTTTGTTTGCTTTGAGGCAATGATTATTCTTATCCCAAGTCAGGCCAATGCATTTTGTTCTGTGCCACCCATGTCCCTGCTTCAATCATAAACTAAGACCGAAAAATGAAAATATTAGTAATTGGAAAATATAATCCCCTGGATAACACCAATCCAATAATCTTAATAAAAATAGGTTTATTACAAACATTGTCTGAATCCCACTGGGAATTATCCTTGCAGAAAAAATGCTTAAATTCCCTTACAGCTGCTCTCTTGATCAATTGTCCCCCTTGATACTATTAATCATCATACCATATATCGCTTATTCTGAGCATCTTTTTCAACTTCACTTTCCAAACTTCTTTTCTGATTTCTCCTTGTGCAGAAATTACTGACAGTCCTTTATTGTTCTTTTTCAGGCTCACCTTCTCTCCTCTTCTGATAGCCCCTTTTCTTAGGTGAGAAGACAAAAATTAAGGGGTATTTTCTCAAGGTGGAGAAATACCACAGGTTATTAATATTGTCTTCCTCAAATTTCAAACATTCAAGTAGAGGTTCTTTGTGGTTCTGTTTTCATTCAAAAGGCTTGTGAAGTCTGCTTGACTGACTCTCCTGAAACTGCAGTCTGCTGTTCCCAGGGTGGTTTCCAAAGGGCAGCCGCAGTGCCAGCCCCCTTTGCCACGCCAGCCGGGAAATGCCCTCACCTACTGCTCCAATAATGAGTGTGCCATGCCTGCCTCTGTCCTCTGCTTCCTGATTATCAACAAGGAAGCTAATTAGTGTCAGTCCCATTTGTTTGGTGACACCTATTTACTAAGAACTAGACTGAGCCTTCTCTAACACTGCTGGTAGTTGCAGGTCATATACGAAAATCAATCTTGCCTAGATTTCTAATAAGGGCTCCTATTTTGCATACAGCTTCATTTTAATAGGATCAGTTGTAATGGCAATATTTTAAAATATTATTCTGTTATTTCTACTTAGTGTTTGCACAGCTCTTCATTTATAGATGTTGATTTTGTCTGCAGTTTTTACTTCTGAATCTTTTCCTTTGTGGTCTCAATCAGTTTGGAGTTTAACATAATTTTAAATTATTCTTTCTGTATTGTTTACATTAAATTATTTTTCTTTTGTGCTTCTATTTTTTAAATACCTCCTGAAAGAAATTAAACATAGAAACAGAAGGCCATGATGCTGCCACATGACTTAATAATAATGTTTTGGTTCAGGCATGTGTAACATGACATCTGCAAAGGAGGGATCATTTGAAGCCAAAATGCTTTTAGGTAGGAATTGGCCATATTTCCAGGTACAGCCACCTGAGAAGTCAAAATTCAGGAGCATGCATTAGGAGCCCAGAAGCGAGGAATGGTGCTGGCTGAGCTTCAGTTGTCCTCTGTTTTGTTGTCAGCATGGAGAGCAATTCTCCACACCTCACGCACACTGCTCTGTGCAGGCTTGGTCTGTCTCTGATGAGTGCAGCTGTTGGCTTCTGCTATTCCTAAGGTCTAGTTTCCAGGACTCTGCCTTGAGTTTTGGAAAGAGACAGTTATTTCAGCCTGAGGATGCAGCCACAGCCCAGGCCCACAGCTCTGCCACCTCCCCAGCTCTGCTCCCCAACACCTCCCTGAACTTCGGTGCAGCTCCATCAAATTCCAACACAGCTCTGACACCCCTACCTAATATTAAGATCAGTCTTTTTTAACAGTATGTAAAAGCCTGAAAACGACCTAGAGCATTTCCCTGAAAAGTGTTATAGATAAGTAATTAGTTTCCTTGCAACTTGCTTTCAGAGTAATTTACAGCTTCTTCCAGCCTCCACAGACTGATGGGTTTGGTAGTTTAGAACTCACACAGGCTGCTCACACCAACCACCCTTTGCTGGTTGCTACCTGCTCTGCTGCTCACTTTATCCTCTCCTCCAAACCCTGGGAAGAATCAGAACCCAGTTCTGATTTTATGTTCCCAGCACCTCTGCTGTCTTTGACAGCCATAATTCTGTGTCCAGTTGTTTAGTGCTCTCCCTACGGTCTAATATTAGAATTTTATTTCATTGGCTTTTATCCCTATGTCTTCTCTTTAAAAAAACAGAGGACTGTTTAATATTCTCACACAATAATGTCAATTTTCTTGCATTTTCTTTATATATGTTTATTGCAACACATCCTCTTGCAGGGTGCACTTTTTTTTTATGCACCCTAATCTTCATACACCCCAAATTTGGTCTGAATGATTGAAATTCTTTAGCAATCATAAATAACCTTTTTCTGTATTTAGATGATTTAAAAAAAAAAAAGTATTCCCTTAATTTCTGGCAAATTCTTATCAATACCTTTATATACAAGTTGTTCTAAGGATTAGCTATTCTTATCTAATTGTTTCTAGGAGTTTAAGACTGTCTCAGCAGGAGTTGCTGAGGGATGAAACTTCTAATGATGATTTAAAGCAGTGAAGTGTGTAGGCTGAAACTGAAATAATTATTGCTGTAACCCTCTAAGCACTCCAAGTTCCTCAAGAGAAAATACTTCATTCAGAACAGACCCTGAACAACAAAATGCAAAGAAAGTAAAATAATAAAAAACCCCCCCTCTAACCCTTGAAGCAGGATGATAATTTAGAAATAGAATCAGTATAATGTGAAGATGTTCTCAACAACTGCTCACAAATGCATCAGACATCACAATTAAAAGGGAATAATAATTATGGCCCCATTCTAAAGTATGGAATATTCTATTCCATTCAATAAGTCATGAACACTTTAAAACCATCAGTGTAATCTACAAACCTATATTTACAACATTAAACTGGATGTTCTGCCTTTTCAATAACTGTCATCTCATCTCTATTATTTTCACCTCAGACTCTAATTGTTTCTTTTATAGGAGCTAACCTACCAGTGTCCTTGGCAGTACAGTTTATGGCTCATGCATTTACAGTAATTGTTTGGGCAATTTGCCACACAGTATAACAATCTTCACATCACAATCAGTTTTCATAATAAACAGCATTAGTTGTGAAAAACACAAGTGATGCATGATTCTTATGGTAGATAAAGGGCACTGAAGATGCCCTTTGGAAAAAGAAAGGAAAATGCTCAAGCCTTGAACTACTTGAGAAAAATACTGATGTCACAATAGAGCTAATTAATTTGATGGTACAAACAAGAGGGGGAAAGGACCTTGCATTCATTAGTGTCAATTCCAAATGAGAGCACACCGTTCATAAAAATAATATTCTGCCTTCATTTAGACAAAATATGCAGGTAAACAAATAAGAAATAAGCACCAGCTCTGGCAATAACAATGATTTTGTTCCTTAGTTTTATCAAAGCTCTTTCTTTTCTGTAGCCATGGGGAGCTCAAAGCCTGGGCTGATACAAGTTACAGGTAGAACTCTGGATGAGGCCAGATCCTCCTGCCCACCAGCCTGGTTTGCTGCAGTGTGGCCAGTGCTGCTGGGCACTCCTGGACAGTGGAGCCTCTGTGCATGGCACTGGTCTGCTCCTGGGAAGCTGGACATGCACGTCATGGCTTCTCTCCACAACACACAGGTGGTGGCACATGAAGGTGTCTCACTTCGCACTTCTCTGCTGCAGACATTTTGTGGCCTCTCTGTTTTCAAGTGTCCTGAAATAAGAGGTCAAGCATTGATCAGTGGTGAGGCCACTGGACACACCTCCAGCAGGGACTCTTCCATGTTAGAATTCTCCAGAGAGGGAATAATATATTTGCCCTCTTATGCCAGTGCATAGACAGGTAATTCTCAACCTCCTTGTCATCTCCACGCCACATTATGGACCCTGGGTGGTGCTGAAGCACAGCAAGGCAAGGCCCCAGGAGGCACAAATGTGGCTTCAAGCCAAGGTTATACTTCCCCTTCCTGAGCTCAGCTGTGAGTTCTCTGGCAGCACCAGGGCTTGAGACTAAGAACTGCATGTGATAATAAATTGTGAAGTGGTTGTATTATAAAACTATAACTTCAAATTCTGAGAACACAGACATCAATTTAAATCAGTAGGGAGACTTGTTCCTATAGTGAGATTTGGACTGAGCAGTATGGAGGCAAGGAATGAGTCTGTCTTTACTCATTAAATATTTAGTTCATGTATTCAGTTAGTGAGATGGAATAAAATTAACTATGGAGATACCATCACAAAAGAAGTCAAAGTCTGCACTTTGAAGGTCCACATCAGGATCCTTGGCAGCTCCTGAACCAGAATGAAGCCGTATGTTTTCAGTTTGTGGGGTTTTTTTGGGGGGTTTTTTTTTTGGGGTTTTTTTTTGGTTTGGTTTTTTTGTTTGTTTGGTTGGTTGGTTGTTGGGTTTTTGGGGTTTTTTGTGTAGTAACAAGGATTTTTCCCGTGCATTTCCCTCTCAGTGTAAATTGGTTTTGAAAATATTTTCTCCTCAGTCCAACTGGTATTTTAGGACCAACATAAATGAAGCAATATTTTAAAGCAAGCCAACTGTTATGGGGGTTATGTTAGTAAAAAAATCTTGAATTCTTACTCTTCTGAGCCTTACAAACAATTGAATAGAACTTTAAAGCTCTTCTTAGAACTTGACACATACAAAGTCCTTCCTAATCCTTTCCAAAATTCCTTCTTCCTGAGAAATTCTTTCTTGTTGCATGTTTGTGGATTTTAAATGATATTGCATACAATATACTGAATTTTAGAATTATATGTGGAAAACCCTTTCTGTAGTTTCTCACCCAGGTCTTCAAAACATTTTACAGGCTTTCTGCTTTCTACGTGTATATAAACATTTTAAAATCATTTTTGTTGTTGCTTGTTTAAATGCAGATATTTTCTTCTCTGCTTCCTTCTGAAATTACATCTGCTGCTAATGATACAAAAATAACCAAACTAAGCTGCCTGCCCTTCCCTTCCCATATTCCCTTTCCCAGCACCATGGGGTTACACTTCTCTGCAGGATTGCCTGTTTGGCTCCAGCAACAGTTCAAACATGGGTACTTAACTGCACTGATTTCTTTTTACTCTTCTGCTTCTCAGTGAAACACTGCTGACACATGTAACTACTTCATTTCAAGATCTCACATGTTGTTTACATCCCAGTGGCATCATTCTTTAGCAAGGCTGGCTATTTTTGGCACGAGACCCAAAAGCACTAGTTATATTGAAAGCTGCTGCTGTATGAGGTTACTCTTCGGCTTAGAAATCTGTCCTGAAATTAAAATATAACTACTGTTTGGTTAGAAACTTCAGTCTTGCCAGCTCTTTTCATGAGGACATTTTAGCTTCACCTCAACTTCAACTTCAGTGCATTACCTTCAGGGTAGAATTTTAATTTGTTTTCATTTTGAATCTACAGTAAAAATCAGAAGCATGAAAGAATCCATACAACGTAAGACTATTTTAAGATAAAATTGTGTTAAAAATATTTTTCCCTTTTACATATTTTAACTAAATATTTGAGAAATACATTCTTTGAATACTTTAACAACCCATACCTCTCTGAATTACAGAGTAAATAATATAATCCCACATTTTCTTTTAAATATGAGATAGTATAAAATTGAGATAGTATAAAATTGCATTAATTTCAGAGCTTTTCAGGCATATTTTCATCTCTCCATGCTCTGTAATCCAACAATTTTAGCCTTTTATTCTCATTTTTTAAAACAAATATCACATGATTTAGATAGTAAGATCTAGCATAAGTGGATATAGCACAGAACAAAGTGAATGGTACCATGAGTTATACAAACATACAGACACAACTTTAGCCAAACATTGGTGTGTGAGTTAAAATCGTGACAGGCTATGATAACCCCACCCATTATGAGGAAGTTTGTTGCTCCTGGCTATAGTCCTGAACCTATTTCAGGCCATACCAAAGCACCTGCTGTTCCATAGTAAAAATGTGCACTCCTGCAAGCATAACTCTCAGGGCATATAGCTGCACAGGAGCATTTGAAACAGGGCTGAATTGTCACTATGGGATCATGAAGTCTTATCCCTTGGGAAATGTGTTGCATAATCTCGTTCACAAAAATACATTCATGTTTCCATACTGAGACCTTCTCAGTTTCTTGTGTCTGATACTTGCACTGAAAAACTACAGAATATACTTTTCTAATGCTTACAGCTCTTCTTTTAAGTTTTCACAACAAGTGTTTTTGTGAAGTCTTTATATTAATGCATTAATAGTCTTGCTGCTTTTTTTTTCTTTTGAGTATTTACCTCTTTGCTTTATCAATAGAGGGCATTTATTATTCCTCTCAGACTTTATTTTGTTATGCTGAAAATAGAACTACTCAGTCTATCTCCTTGGTTAATATAGATTTTTCATCCTGCCAGTCTTCCTCTAGTTCTCTTCTGATCATGTTCCAGTTGGAATCAATCTTTCTTGGACATTGTAGACAAATGTTCTAGAGGAGTTCATATTGGTGCCTGGTGCCACAACATGAACATTTCTTGGAAATCTTTCATAACTGGGAATACCTTCTCTGAGACCTTACTGCTGAACTCGATTTGCCTTGATATCACAGTGTCTTGCTCATCTCACACCACTGGCTTGGAAATGGTTTCTGACAAAAACAAGCCCTCAGATTTTTCTTGTTCACCTGTTTCTTCCAACTTCTGAGGCCTAGTTTTGTGGCAGAAACTCTTTCTAGTCCCTAAATGTATAACCTGGCACTTTATAATTTTGAATTTCATCCCTTATCTATTATTCTGATCCTCCAGGCCACCGATTTCTTTCAATCCTCCTCTGTGTTGGTGATGTCTCCCAACTTCCTCTCTGCCACGGATTTAATTTAACTTTGACTTCTTGTGCTTTGGTCTGTAATAACATGACTGAGTAAGTCTGATTACATGACTTGTCCCCTCTGATTCCCCAGCGACGCCTGCTAGCTCCACAGCCCAGCTCATGGGACCCTGCTTGGCACTGAGCCCCTCTCCCACCGCCCAGCTCTTATGCTCATCTCCCTCTTCTCCCGTTTAATTAATAAATTTCCCATGTGGCTGCACAACAAATGCTTTAATGAAGTCCAGATAACTGATTTTTAGACAAGGGAAATATAGTAATCTTATCAAAGACAGATATTATCAGGTGAGTCTGGCAATTTTATGCCATTTTCCATTTATCTATATTTCTTCTCTCATTTAAGTTTTGTACTAAATTTATTGTGAAAACTTTTTGAAGACACCTGGGCCTGTAGTTGCCTTGACACTGTTTCTGTTCTTTTTCCTAAATATAGCTACTACTTTTTCTACTCTTCTGATACTGTTACAGTACAGGACCAATTGAATAGATATGAATAGTAAAGGTTTTAAACCAATATAAATTTTCCTGTGTTGGGTCTCTCAGATTTGGGTTGGAGATTATCTGCTTCTCTTAATTAGAGCATATTTAGACAACAAGTTCTGCTCCCAGACTGGATGAAATAACATAATTTTCTAAACTGTTATTCCTATCAGTTATGCCCTGCAAGATTTCTGTTCCTATTGGAATCTGCTCCACTGCTACTACTGTGGTAGAAGAGTTTATGAGAAATCTTTTGATTGTGGGTTATATATAGATTATCTGAAATCTTGATGAAACTTCTAAAAGAATTCTTATTTAACTTAAAAAGGCCAGTTCAAAAGCCTTGACATGTCTGAGTTTATTCCAACCCTTCAAGAAGTAAAAGAAATATTGTTTGAAATATTGGATCTTTTTTTTTTTCTTGTCACTTATATTTTTTCTATCTACTCTTCACATCTTTAGGGTTCAAGTTTAACATTTCCTCTCTGGGATGTCAATTCCAAATAACTTTGGGACTTCTGAACTCCTTCACATAACGTCCATCACATTTTCAGTCCTAGCCCCTGAACTTCATATTTTATCTTTCCAATGCAAAATTACAATGATAACCTATTTTCAGTCCTGGTTTATTTTTAGAATTCAATACAAGTGAATGATAATTTCATCAAGAATGAATCATATGAGCATAGGTTGTTGGGGTTTTTAAACTGGTAGAAATTCATAAGTTCCTGGTGTACTTTATGCAGATGTGCCCCATTTAGCTGAATGTGAAAAGCAACAGAGCTTCTGCAGGTTTACAGGTACTTATGCTGGAGTGGAATTGCATCAGGTGACATAATGGATTTTTTCCTAGCTTGCATTGTTGTCAGAATATCTGGATCATTTAAAAATAAAAGTAAGCCCTTTTTAACAGAATACAAATATTGTGTCTCTCAAAATGTAGGCAAATTTAGACCACCCCTCACAACAAAGTGCAATAATTAATTTCTGAAACAAAAAATTAATTAATATTCTAGTTTAAAATCTGCTCATGGAATTTTGATACTGTGCTAGGACCTTTTCAGAGAAATATGGGGAAAAACTTGCAAACTAGACAAACACCTTCTGATCGCCCCTGTTTGATGAAGGGGCTAAATTTTTTTGGTTTTTGGGAAGTATTTCAGTCCTTAGGGTATACACATATGTTTGAGATTGTTATGTAGGTATGCATCTGTAGCCTCAACATCTTCATATAATTTCTTAAATTGAAGTAGAGATTTAAATTACTATTGTTTTATGCTCCATGTGATCCTCAAACACTGCAGTATCAATATCCTCAGTTTAAACCAATTTTAGATTTCCCCCAAGAATAATTATATGAGGACAGACATTTCTGATATAAAATTAAAATAAGTAAATTGACTGTTACATTGACATTCCCTGTACTCAGGTATTTGCAGGGCAGGTGTGCACAAATAATGGACTATAAACCAGAAATCTTTATAAGATTCAGTGTAATGGACAAGAAATTATGCTACAAGCCCTGCAGTGCGTATCCCAGGTGTGTTGCTGTTGTGAGAAGAAACTTGTGGACCAGGGCTTCAGATGCTACTACAACAACAGTTAAGGGAAACATTCAACTCTAATCACAGCAAAAGTAAAACTGAGGGGCTCCGGTCACACATACATTGAGTGTTACAGTCCCAGCCACTAAAACTCCATAACTACATTCCAGTTTGGATTTATAGTTACAAGGTGAGATTCATGCAGCTTCAGATAATGGCCGAAGCTGTAGGTTGCCTTTATGGTCATCTCTTTCAGAGGTAGAGAAGTGCCTTCGAAGGATGTGTCAGTCCATCTTACTCATGATTGCCATGTTAGAGCGAATGAATCTCCTTTTGGAAGTGTTAATCTCTCACCACTGATAATAGGAATGATACACAGGACTGCCAGAACACAGATGCTTAGAAGAATAAGGCTAGATAAGCTAACACTATCCTGGCACACACCCATAATTATCCAGCTTGAAGCATCTTTATACCTGTACATTTAAAGGTTTATAAAATAGGTACTCATCCTTAGCATCCATATTCAAACACTGTGTCTATATTTTTACACTGAAAATTTGTTAATCAAAACTAAAAATATTCACTGCACAGGAAACACAGGAAACAGGGGGCAGAATCCAGCTTCTCCTTTCTCCAAGGTATGAAAGTTAAGCTAAAGAGTAAGCAACCTACTTGTACATCGAATTTCATTAGGAGTAGACAAATCTGCCCTCCAGTTTTTCCTCAAATGTTCTGTATCCTGGTAATCTGAGTATTTTTTGCATGAATGATGTGCAGTGGGGTTTTTTATCACATGAGGGTGTGATAGAAGCTGAAAGTGGCACTGCTACTTAGAAACCACAGTAGTTGGAAGTGAACTCTAGCTACCAGTTGAATATTATAATAGATATAGGCATTAACAACTCCCCTTCTTCTGGGAATGCTTATTGAATGAAAAAGAATTTGTCAAACTTTGTTCCTTAAGAAGTAGACAAAAGTCCCTTCTAGCAGCAAATGGTGCCATCCCTGCTTCCCAAGAGTTGTGGCATCCATATGGCTGAACACTGCAGGGAGTCACCTACATTCAAAGAAAAGTAGACACTTTAGGATTCTCTTTTTTTCCCCACTGGAAAGCAGTGGAAGGTTTCCTGCTGGGCCCGTGTGGTCCTGGGATCATTGTTTCGGGGTGATGATTCACTTCATGTGTTATACAGGTCTTGGCTCCTAATCTGGGGCTTTTGCAGATATCCTAATAGCACCTAAATGTTTTGATGCATCTGTATCATGGTTAAATCCCAACTTACCCTGCGTCTAGATTTATGGAAGCAGGTGAGTGAAAAAGATAAAAAAGAGCAGAAGAAATCTGGGAACTAGATGTAATACTAAGCCAAGCCTTTGAACAATAAAAAACCCCCAACAAACAAACAAACAAACAAACAAACAAACAAACAAACAAACAAACATTGTCCCCAAAACCCTACGTATAAATAATAAGCACTTATGCTTTACCTTAAAACCTCCACAGATCAACTGAAAAAAGGTGGATCTGCCACCCTTTTCAGAATGAAATGTAGATTATAGCAACTGCTGGCAGGGGAAAAGTACAATTCAGTGTGAATAGAAGAGTGAGAAACGTATGGAGGTTATGCACATACCAGAATTCAAGAGTGGCATGACATTCATACAGATTGCAAGAATATTTAGCATTATTACAATTAATGTTGAAAAAGAACTGCTGAGAGAGCATTAAATCTTGTGCTTCAAGGACAGCTTCTAACAAAAAATGGCCCAGAGGAAATTTAAGAGAGCAGTGCAAATTACTCCAAGAGTTTTCCTACAAGAACTCTACATCTTCCCCTGAAGTATCTGATGGTGGCCAGTGTAAGAGACAAGATGCTAGACTGGCAAGAGCTTCTGTCTGCTTTAGTCTGGCAATCCCTGTAAAGACTGTTTTTTAAAAAGTTAGTGACAGTAGATGTCTACGTTCTTTTAACAGAGTACAAATTTAGCATCCTCCTTCTGAATTAAGCGTTTAGGTGGCAGAGTTAATGTTATATCAATTCAAATGAAAGACACTAGGAGAAAATAGACGGGGAAAAGATTAATATTTGAAAATTAGGAAGTAATTTCCCGTAACAGAGGTGGACGGCTGGTTGAAAATCACATAAATTAAGACCTACAGAAAAAAAATTTCTCCTCCTAGAGAAGTCATTAGGGGTGATATAATAATTTACATTTTACATAAGTGACATTCTCTTAACATTTTTTTTCCTATTCCACTAAAGGTTAGATCCCTATAAGCACACAATTTGAACTGCTAGGACTTTGCAGTTCAATTGATGCCAATTGATATTGATGAGGACTGTGGGCACTCAGCATCTCTCTGTAGGTGTTTTTTGTGTTGAACCTGGCCTTTGTTTTCATAGCCAGGAAAGCAACAGAAAAATTGCACTGGCTGCAGGGAAGGAGGATTCGTTCCTGCTGGCCAGGCATAGCTTAGCAACAGGATTTATACTGTACACATGCAGGGAGAATCTTTTGATTTATTCCAGGTAACAAAGATGCCTTTTTCTAGCCATCTTGGTATACATACAAATATTTGAAAAACACAAGCAAGAGAGAGCCCTGGCCTCTTGAACACATATATCCTTCCAGACCCTTGCCTGACCCCAAAATTATGCTCTCCTGTCACTGACACATCTAATCACCTTTGTGCTGCTTTCTCAGAAAAGGCCTGGGAAAACCCATCAGATTTGCAATGTAATCTGAAGGTCAACACATTCTCATTTTCTTGGCCAGTTCTTTCTTATGACGAAGCCTTAATATCAGGTCACTCAAAAAAAAGCTACATTTTATGTAGCTGTTATTTTCAGAATTTCAAACAGCATTCAAAATGTGTAATTAACTAGTAGTCTTTATATTTGAGTCTAAGAGGAATTAGAACAATAATTTTTGCAGAATAACACAAGAAGTTTCTTTTTGTTTAACAGAAAAGAAGAAATACTGGCAACGTCTGATGATACCACATGGAATAACTCAAGGACTTCAGGTACAACACCCGGTTTAATTAGTTCTTCCTTCCTGCACATGTTAATTAAAAATAGTGTAACAACCAAACTCATGGAAATTATTCAATGATTTCGAATGTTTTTGTTAACTCCTCAGATGCAAACATCCCAGAGATTGTTTATTCACAAGCAGAAGACAAAGCCACCAAACGAGCTAATGAAAATATAAAAGAGAAAAATGCAGAATACAACCAGGGTGATCACAAAGATGATGAAAAAGAATTAGAGTTGCTGGTAAGTGTTATACAATTATATCTACAGTATTAAATGATTTGAATCCATTTACGCTTCAAAGCTCGTGAAATGCCCCCTTTTAACAGAGCTGACTGATGTACTAATTTACAAATGTAAAGCCTTGGTCTGTACTTACACTGAATCTCTAACTGATTCAACAATAGAAGGTACTTTGATTTCAGTATAGTGCATCAACTTTTTCTGGTCTTAAATTAATGACTTCTTCCTTTTACTTCTTTACCAGAGGCTCTAAATGACAGTTCTAAGGAATTAGAAGGGTAGCATTTAAAAATCTCCCCTCCTAGTCTCTAGGATGGGAATATTTTTAAATATATGCTTTCTGTTTGTAAAATTTTTATATTTGTAATACCATTTACTTATGAGATTTTTGAAATTATAACTATATGAGCATAATAACTATATATATATTTATATTAGCAGATTTTTCTATATCAGTATTTTGCATTAGATTTTTTACAATGAATTTCACACTCAGTGAACATTCAATCTATTTGGATTTGTGGGTGTGCATGTGTATGTGTGGTTTGCTTTGCATTTTTCAGTATGAAAGAGAAAATGGCAATAAATGAGACACATACAGCAATCTATTATTCCCAGTGTCTGTTCTCAGCTCATATCATTTGAGTGCACAGATTCATAATCATAGATTATAATAGCTATCACCTGTGAAAATGTGAATGCTGAATCAGACAAGAGAGGAAGATGGGAACTGTCCCTTTTTTCCTTGTTGATAGAGAGAAAAAATTCTCTCATTTGAATATAAATATTTCTTATCTTTTACTTTAAAAAGTTGAAAATTGTTGCCTATTGTGGGACCTTTCACCATCTGAAAGTCAACATTTTGTTGGTTTTTTTTTTCCTTTATGGTGAAATGTGCAAAGGAGGACTTCTAAAATCGCTTGTTCTCAGTCCACCCTCTTACAAAAAAGGGGATCAAATATAACCATTTGTTTATCAATTGCCAGACTTGTCCATACAATAAATGAAGGGGGAGCTATAATTTAGATGTTAATTTGCACTGTGCGCTCTTTAATGAATTAAACAATGAAGGCTTATAATACATGGAAATACAACCAAATCTTTGAAACACACAGGCATTGGCTCACAAGACAGCTGTGCAGTTGACAAGTAACATGAGCCTTATGTGAGAAGAAGGGGAAATCGTAAGATTTGCATATAATTATTGAGATCATGCAAATGTCAGTTATGAGGAGGGGAAAAAAACACAGGCATCTCACTGTTAAATCCTGACAGTTGGCATCACCGAAGAACTCAAATACACTTGAGCACTGGTTGGCAGAGGGTCATTAAAACAGAATTTGCAGAGACATTAGCTCCCTCACTTTTCTTTGAGTGACGTTTTACTATTAATAGTTTGCAGAGGCTTTGCAGAAAACATATTAATAAGAGAAACTGTAATGGGGGTATCTACAGCAAGTGCAAATGTATAAAGGGGTGCCCAAGAAGCTAGCCTCTAATTGATCAGCTAGTGCTATCAGTGTGACTCTGCTAAAGTGAGAAGAGAGTGCAATGACAAGCAGGCACAGCTGAATAATACAATATGATTTTTGGGAGCTAGGAGGGAGAATGATTAGTTTCTGGCCTTTTACTTTGCTAATCTCATTTCCAACTCATGTCTTACCAGATTGTCTAAAAACAGTCTGGTTTGAAGCCTATAAAATGGTCCCTGAGAGAAATGAAGCACAGATAATCCTTACAGTATTTGTCAGTGTGAAATGTGTCTTTGTTTTACTGGACAATACTGTACATTACTGGACATTGATGTACTGTATCAATGCCCTCATTTAAGCACCAGTTCTCCCCCCTCACCCCACGCTTCCTCTCTCCAAACCTAGAATCAAGTGTATAGAGAACGAATTAGCCTGCCTTTAAGAGAATATTCTCTTCAGATTTAATTTGTATAAAATGCACTAGCAGCTTACTGAACTCATGAATAAAGAGAGAGGGTTCTGAACACTATTTTATTTCCTGCTCCTTTCAGCACCACCATAAAGCTCATTACCTATGTTAAAAAATACATGCAATGCAAATTTTGCAAATGGTTTGGAACATGTTTCTGTAAAAGCTTTGTTACTGAAAACAAAACTTTCCATAATGAAATCCTGCCTCCTTCATTTGGCTTATTTTTGCAAAGCACTTTTTGATCATTCTTTTCTATTCTATTGTTTCAGTTAAATCAGCACTTCACAGGAGCTAGAGGTACCTCTTCCAGAGATGAAAGGAGTTTATACACAACAGAACCAATTAATTTTCCAAGTGAAACTGAAAGATTGGTGAAAAAGCTAACCTGTATAGAAAAAAGCAGTGACTTGCGCCCTGTTCCTATCAGTTCCTCATCTGAAAACACTTCACATGCGATAGGAGAAGAATTAAAAGATAAAGTTAAGTATTGTGTAAGAGATTATGATAGTCAGCTACCAGGGAAGGAAGTCACTGTTGGCTCAGTAAACAGCTATGAGCAGTCTTTGGAACATACTGGTACCAGTGAAGGCCTTTTATCGGCTAAATATTTTCCTGTGACAAAGCAGAATGAGGCTATCAATATTATGGCTACTGGCTCAAACCAACAAGGAGAGAGGCACACAGATATTTCAAAAGGTGAAATTGATAGTGCCTTGGAGAGTAAGATGATGGAGAAGAGGTTATTCATCAGTGAGGATGCTGCTGGTACCGCGAAAGGGGCCTGTGAAACAAGACCAGAAGCCATTTCACCAGATGAATCAGTGCAATTAAATGCATGCATAGCAAGGACGCTGGATGGCAATGCTAATCCAGCTCTGGAGCACCAGGCACCACAAATGTCTCACCAAACTCTGGATTCATTGTTGTCAGATGCTGACAAAAATGAAGGAAAAATCAAGATGATTGAAAGCAAAGTTCAGGTACATTTAAGAGGAGATTTATATGCCGGAACTTTTGCACATGCTGGTGTCTCAACAGATTCTACACAAAAAAAAGGAGTTGGTGAAATGTCAGACAAGAACTCTAATGCTGATATAAGGAAGGAGAAAAAGGTCATTGAAGTAGCAGACTTGGCCTCAATTGGTGAGGAGGAAGCTTCCAAAGCTTTCAAGTCACAGAGGAAACACAATGCCAAAGCCCTGAACCCAGTACCTCTGCCAGCTGAGAACAAAAAGCAGGCACCCAGGGTCACCAGGGTGGATGAAAGGCGACCTGAGGACACTCAGGAACACAGAGGATTCAGGAGGTTAAAAGACAGAGAGAAGCCAGACAACACAAATAAAGAGAGACCACTCCGAAGGGAAAGCGAAGCAAACTCCGCGGAGCAGAAGTTGCAGGAAACAGGGAGTGAGGTTCGGTGGAGAGTGGCGGGGCACATGGAACCTCAGAGCATGACTTCCACAAAGGAGTTGTTTACCTGCCAGGAGGCAGAGAGTTGTGAAAAGTCTTCTGTCTCTGAGCAGGCTATTACAGAGAAAGCAGAGGCAGGTACAGCTTATATAATTAAAACAACATCAGAAAGTGCTCCAGAAAAAATGCCTGGCAGTGAAAAAGCAGTAATTGCTAAGCTACCTCGAGAGACTGCACTAAGTGACAGGCCCACAGAGGAAAAGGAAACAGCGTTTGATACACATGAAGGGAGAAATGATGGTTCACATTATGCTCTTTGTCAACTCAACACAGTGGGTGTATTATATGACACTGAATTTGAAAAGGAATCAGTTTTAGGTATTTATAATGCATGCGTACATGAAACACTGCAAGGAGAAAAAAAGTCTGTATGCAATAGCAGAGAAAAACGTGCCAAAGCACAACCAGACAATATTCTACCTGTAGGAGAAGCAGCAAAGGCTTCTGCTACGGGAAAGAAAGAAGATTTGCAGCAGGGTTTATGTTCAGAAGTACCTAAAAGTCCCCTGAGCATCACCCAGAAGCACCTATACAGTAAGGAAGCAGAAGAGCTCTATAGGGAAGAAAGCCATGTTGATACACTTTCCTGTTTATGTTCTAAAGCTGAAACAAAAATGCCACATTCTGGTACAAATACTGTGTCTAGTTACCGTTATAAAAGCTCTTCAGTGGCATCTTCAGAAGGGCCCACTGTGGAAGGAGGTATGGAGCACCTGTATAGACACTTTGAATCCAAAGTCATTGACAAGGTTGCTGCTGAGTCAGGATACAATTTAAATCTAACAAATGAAATTACACGTATTAACAAAAACTTCTCTTCTGAAGCTGAAAAAGGAGAAGTACCTTCCACTTCAGACACAGTAGTTTCTGAGGAAGGAAGAGGAAGAAATACAGGTCAATGTTTCCATCAAGCAGAGCTCCAACAAGACAAGTCATGGAGGCCAGAGGTTTTAATTAGTAAGTCTACCAAAGAAAATGGAGGAACAGACTCTCAATCTGACCGTTTAATAACTGAGGGGAAAACACTAAACTGGCCTGATGACTCACAGAAAGAAAGCCAACACACTTCTGATTCTGCAGATATTTTTAACCAAAAGCGTGAAGCACTTAAGTTACCTAGTGAGTCTCCAGGTTTAAAACATATTGCTTTCAAAATATTTTATTTCTTCTTGTTTCTTCTATTTGCTGCAACACTCTATCACTATGATTTGATGGTCTGTCTTGCACTCTACCTGTTCTCCTTGTATTGGCTATACCATGAAGGAAGAAGAAACAAGGAGTCTATTAAGAAGGAATAACAGTGACTGTCAACTGTGCTCAGGATCCATGGTCAACAATCTCCAATTCCACCAAAGCATTTTCACTGTTAAAGAGTTTAGTCATTGTCAGAACCAAAGCAAGATTTCCACAGCAGCATCTTTTATTAAGAGATTACGTATGAAGTTGAGCCTTCATATAAGTAATTAAACTATGCAGGACCATTATGTTTGGATCATTAAATACCTATATGAGTATGAGTTCTGAAGCACGTCAAGTTAAAATGAAGTACATCTGTTGCCTCTTAGCAACATGATATGAAGAAGTAATGCTTCATGTCTCTGTAGTACTTAAACCTACCATTTACTTGCTTTAATTTCTTTTGCATTAAAACGCCATATTTTTCTGGGAATTTTTTTCCTGAGATCCTGTGTGGTACATAACAACACAAGGATCAATATAAAACTTAAGTCAATATTTTGGTGCTGACATTGCAGTTGATAATCTGCTAGTGTAATTAGCCAATGCTCTAAGCAATGAATCTGTTGATAGTTTAATATATTTTTCCAAATTTTTATTTCATTATTTTGACTTAGAGCTTCCTGTTTGAAAAATGTAAGACTTTGACTTCAGTAACATCATGTAACTTCCAGGATGTAACTGCATAGCAGAATAGATGTGCTGTTTCTATCCTGTAAAGAATGAAGGCCATAGCCACAGGCCTCTTACTGTTCACTCACATGCACAAAAGTTTTTGGGTTTTGTAAATGAGGACTGAGTAACACGACAGAGAATTTCACTGAACTGTTATTCTGGGCAAAGCTTATGAATGACATTTTTCGTCAGTATTGCTTAGGCATATCTACAAAGCATTAAATAAACTTTGCAAAGGAATGCTATGACTGTGTGGAGCATGTCTGAATTAGATTTACTGCTTTTTTCCTATGGCTTGCGACCTAGAGCTAATCAAACACCAAGAGAAAACACTGGGCACAACCCTGATGTTCAGTGAGGCTGGTTTGGGTGAGGCAGAAAAGACTAGTGGCTGCCCTAAGGAGAGCCCAAACTGATCCTGTGCAGCAGTCCTGTGGGGCAGACACACTGGCAATTTTGCTGCTCCAACATTGCGGGTGTTCCACACAGGGTTATACCCAAATTTTTTCCGGAAGGAAAAGGATAGACAGCTTATGATGCTTTTCAGCCATTTCCCAGAGGATGGTCACAGATGTAATCACAGAGAAGATATTAAAGGAAGCACCAAGACTGAATAAGGTGAAGCCATAGAAATGAAGAAAAAAGAGTTGTTTTTAAGCCCTGTTTGCTTCACTTTCATTACTGCCACTGTGAAATACGAAAACTGTGAAAGTCTTGGTTGCAATATATGGCTGAAGCTGTATAATAACAAAATTATATAGTTGTTAGCTTAGCTCTGAAATAGGTGTTTTAAAGACCATGTAAAACTTATTCACATGTTTCAGAATGATAGGACACTGCTACAGGAGGCATCTTGGCAGTCCTGTTCTGCAGAGGGGTAAAACTTTGAAACATTTTGAGAGTAGTGCATTCAGTGGGGTAAGCAAGTATGTGCATGATCTGTTGCTGGTACATGTTTTGATGGCTGGATATCTTGACAACTTTTGACAGCAATCCATGAATGAGTTATAGTGATGGACTAGAGGCATTAAGGAGCGACACAGAAGGCTGTGTCCAGATGTTCAAAGGTATATACAAGCAAAATATTCATTGAGATAAAAGAAATTAATTCAATAGGCATTAGGAGATGAATCCAATAAAAAGCTTAGGCTTAGACTTAAAGCAGGATTGAAGTTAAATCAGTGTAAGTCCAAAATAATGATTGCAGACCTTCCTTTGTCTGGAGACAACAATGCTGAAAGAACCTAGCCTTTTCATGATATTTATACACACCTCTCCAAAAGGCATGACTTTGCCTTTCTTCTGTAGTTCACAGTGTGACAAGTGCCTGGTCTAAGTGGATCAGAATTTCAGCCTCACTGGCATAGAGACACTGGGTATTGCTTCACTTCCCAGTACAGTGGAAGCTCTGAAATAGCATCTAATATTCTGACAGAATCAAGGTCCTCAGATAGAGGAATAAAAAGTGAAGAAAGCATCCTGCACCTGTCCTGGTGAAAGAGTCACAATGCAGTCAAGTACCAGATTCCTCAGGTGAGAGAAATCAAGAACATTGGGCACATTTCAATCTTATAGTTAAAACAACAATGGCAGAAATTAGAATCTTTAGATTCAGTTGGCAGTTAAAAGCCAATACAATCTAATTTACCATATAGCTCTTTAGGACAAAGTCCAGGTTACTGACCTGTTAGGTAAAAGCTCTACACACTAAGTCACAGGATTCAAACTCATGTTTGAATATCTTCAGCTTTACCAAATGTGGGTCTTTCATCCAGCAGAATGTACTTCAGCCATTGGAGGAGTATTATTGTGAGGAGGACTGTGGTGCCAAACACCAGGGTTTGGCAGTACCTCTGTGCCTAGATAGGTTCCTACTTTTTCAACTGACTTAAACTGAAAGCAGTTCTCTGCTCTAAATAATAGATACCTTGTTTTCCCTTTGAGGCTAGAAACTCATTTGATACTCCCATCACAGAGGAGCTTTCTTTTCCCAGAACTTGTCCGTTTTCTAGAGAGGCCTTAATCTGACACAGTCTAAATCCCTAAGCACCTGAGATAGCTAAAGAACTTTAAATGTCTTGGACACGTGCCTTATTTTAAGCAGGGCTGAACAGTTCAGTGAGCATGGAAGTGGAAAAGCCTGGCTGTGTTTTTTTTATTGAATCTTGGGGACTCTAAGGAATGTGCATTTTAAGGACCCTTTTGCTCCTTCACATGGAAGCACAGACATCCTTGAGCTGTGGGAATCTTTGTGTGGTAGTTGTCTGCATGTAATCTGCAAGCTGAAAATTTTTTTTTCTCATGCATTTCAACCCAAAATATTTGATTCCTTGCAAAGGCTCAGTGCAGCTGATTGGAGAGCAAGAAAAGAGGTTGGGGATGATTGATGGGCCTAGGACCACGGATGCAGAAAAGTCAATGAATTGAATCAGTCTCCGGACAATGGCAGAAAAATGTTATGGAGAGCTCAGGAAAGTCAATATGACCTGCAAAAAGAATGCAAGGGATAAATTGAGAGGATCTATTAATACAGACATTCATTAAAAATTAGTGGGCTTTTAGTGTGTGTCATAATATATTTAAACCAGTTCCTAAATATCTGCTAACATTTAGCTAAATCACTTCAATCTCTACAGAAAGTGAGCTTTAAACATCTGTATTCTTGTATCCAACAGGTTAAACATCTGGGTTTGCCATTTTAACACATACAGTCATTCAGAGTTGGAATTTCGGGTAAATATTTGAATGTTAGAATAAGCATATTTCATCTACACACAAGTGGAATACTGTTAGCATTTCTCAGATTTGGACTGGGATTTTATGTTCTGTATTTAAAATATTTAATCAGCATATCATACCTTATGATTGCAAAACAGGACTCTAGACTGATCTGTGAGCACAGGTGCCCAAACTCTAAAGCATGTATGTGCTTAAAACAACAAAGCAAGTAATTTTATCTTTTTTTATTTAGCATTTGATAAGCTATCTTTTAAAAATCCTCTTACTTTTGTTTGTAGTATGGAAGAAACACCTTTATAACATTGGCAAAATATTGAGTTTTACTTACTCCAGGGAATAAGTGGTGTGTTATGCTCTTGCAATGATTCATATTTAGCTCGCCTACAAGGCCTCAGTAACATATTTCTAGTTAATACTTTAATTTCTACTAGCTTCTTGCTATTTCTTCAAGCTACGCAGAAACATGTCTGCTTCTAACAGAAAGAAGGTGTGATCCTATATGGTAGGGTAATCCTATGGTCACAAAGAGTTCGGCTTTGGTACAATATAGCGAGTAAAAATAATATAATTGAAGAAGGCTTCCTTGCACTATTGCAAAGTATATGAGGTGTATCTACATTCCATACCATGGGAGGTATGTCCTATGGATGTGATCCAAAGTGCACATGCAACAAAAAAATTAATTTGCATATTGTGGCACATCTAATCTTTTGAATTGACTTAAATATAAATTCAGGGCTGAAGAGAGAGGAGTGAGAAAGATTTCTGCATTCAGATACCTTGCTAGGAGGTAGTCAGAACAAGCTACAACACTGATGACCTAAGTACTTGTTGTTGCAAATTGCTTGCTGGTTCTTATCCATCAGTGGCTTTTGGCTCAACAGAGGATAGGCTCTGAAACAAGCTGCTGCCTGCAAAGGCCTAGCTAATATTGGAAATGAAAAAATAAAGGGGTCAGAGTATGAATTAGATCCCTAAAGTAAGGTTAATATGATAATATTCCGAGTGGCTATACTAAATTTTATATGCTCAATAGTTTCTACACCCCTGCATAAAATACCTAACCTCTCTAGTCATTGAACATATGAAGGAGAATCAAAATAGACAATGTGTTAAATATGGAACTGCCAGAGTTTTCTAATAAAAACCCCTGATGGCAGAGTTAGGTCTTACACCCTTGCCCTCTCAGTGGGATTAGTTACTTAATGCTGGATGGCAGGGACGTGCTTTTTTCAGGTTGGGTTCCATATTCTGCAGCCCTCTCTTGCACTGAGGTACCTAAACAGCTGTCTTCAGAAACACGGCACTTTGCAGAAAACAAACACAGAGTTTTGGGACTGGAGAAAGTTTAACCATAGATTGGAGGGATATTTGGATATAAACTCTGTTCCAAGAATAACTTGTGCATTTTACCTGAAATTCTATTTAGATAAAATACAAAACCAAGACCAAGATCTTTATGTCTCCTCAGTGAGGTCTACTTCTTCCTTAAAGTTACTTTTCCAGTCCTACATCAGTGTCTCTTGAACCAGGACTGGAGAATTGTTCTAGCCATGAACTGTGAATTTCTCTCTTAGACCTACAAAGAAGCACAGTTCCACTCAGGCAACCATGTCCTTTTGTGACTCCCAGCTGAGCTTTCTAAGACTTACGAGATATCTGAGAGCACTGTCTGCAAAGGAGACCATAGAGCTACATGGATAATGGACTCAGGATGCTTTTCTGATCTAGGAGGTCTTGATGCTGCTTAGGATTCAGAATTCAGGTAGGTGTCAGGGGAGATCTTTTGACCAAAACTACACATGCCTGAGTGAGGATAGTATTTGTCAAAAACATGGGGAGGTTGAAGGAAACAGATAATTTCTACATTCAGAGCAGTCATGAACTAGGTGAGCCGAGATATTTAACAAGTGTGATATGTATGATTTGGTAGTACGTATGAGATATGGGTGTGCATATGTGTATGGGTGGCTCTAGGAAGAGGGACTGAAAAGCTGAAAACTAGATTTCATAGAAGAATGGAAAAGAAATAGTAAACAGAAAGTCTAATTGGAAAGTTTCTGAACAGCTTTCTCTAGAGACGTGAAAGTTTGATAAGTTTTGAGTAGGCTGGACAGAAAGCACAAATACTGTATCAGCTATATAAAGTACAAAAATTGAAGTATATGCTAACTTCTTAAGGAAACTTATCAGCTGCTGCTTAATGGAATTATAGTGAAGAATATTTTGCCCTTGACCTTAATATTCAATGATTCAAAGATTAGAGCATCACTCTGAGGTCTAAAAACACAGGCTCCTTCTCAGGATATTATAACCCTCCGGGGGGGGCAGCCTCAGGCTGGAGCCACAAACCTGCCTAGTGGCCGTTTATGCAGGTCAGTCCCCAGTGACATGAAACTATGTGTGTCAGGAGAAAACAAGAGTATGTGTCAGCCTGTGCTTATTAGTGCAGAAATATAAAACTATCTGTAAATAGTTAAGCTCCCACCATCCCTGTGTTGTCTGGTATATTTCAGAGCCATGTAGGAGATTCTTTGGTCTTTTAGGAGTATACATGGCTGCAGGAGGACATTTAGATTCCTAAGGACCACAGGACATGAACATGTCTTGCATGTATGTGGTGATGGGGAGATCATAGAACATACAGATTCCTATAAGCCACTACACAAGCTGTATCTATGTGGAAATTTCTGATCCTCTCCACTAGTGATCTTTCTGGGGCTGCCAACTGCTTGTGCTCCTGGCACTACCTTCTCCAGTGGAGGACAGAATGCAGCTCCATACTGCCAATTTTCCAGTGTCTCTGAAGGGGAAATGAGAACTGCTGAGGAATAGACAACAGCTACCTTATTAAATAAGTCCCCTTTATTAGAAAGGAATGCTTTCTTCTCTGAGGGCAGCCAGGGACAATTAGGAGTGGCCTGAACTCTATAAAGACAAAAATAATGACCAGCTTGGGGGAAAGTCCTGATTAAGCTCCTCAGAAACTCCTTATTTATTCATACAAGCTACGTGCCTGTCTGTGCCTCTGCACTATGAATGAACTGAGATCCATGACTGATAAAGGACAAGGGTAGGAGGTCTCTTGTGTAGGTTTCATACCTCCTTGAATGGTCTAGGCTGTTGAATGGATTGGGGCACACTAAGCAATGCCTTGACCATCCTCAAAATCAGACAAACCTATGGGAAATGTCTCAGCAGTCACAAGGGGTCTTGACTTGTATCCATCTCAATTTCATGTTTTGGGGGACAGAAATCAGGCTTTTATAAGAGCTTTATAAGATTAGGTGTGAAAGAGAAACACTGCTTGATAAGCTATTGGTTTATCCACAGAGAAGTGTTTGACTAATAAAAGAACCTTCTAAGTACTAGCTAGAACAATTTTCAATATTGTGATGTAATTTTAGTGTCTAATCCCTTTCTATAATGCAGCATTTTTGTAGAATTATCCAGAATTACTAATACAACTTATAGAATAGATGGAAGAATGGAAGACAAAAGAGCTGGAAAAAAGAGGGAGAAAGCAAGCAAGAAAGCAAGCAAGCAGACATTGTGCCTACACTGTTCCATGGTAGACAAGAGATTTATAAATAGAAAAACTATTCTTTTTTTAAGTTGAGGTTGAGCTTGTGATCACCACATCACTGTTCTCTAAACCATGTTGAACTTCAGAAAAGGGCATAAACAGACAAGCCTTGCAATTTCCTCTCCTTGTATACATACAGGTAACAAAAAAATCACCAGTATTAGAAAGCCAATTAATAAAGGCTTTGTTCCTGGGGGCAGAGGAAATGTCTCTGTTAACCTTGCAGGTGAGGTGGGCAGGCTGCTGTAAATGCAGTTTGAATGGTGTGGCTGGGACCTGCTCACAGTCTGCTTTGCTGGGACTCAGCTCGGTATATTTCACATGCACCCACTCATGTGGACATCAGCAACCACTTAAGCTACCTGTGTCCTTGCCTTCAGTCTTATGCTAGTGTGCATGATAAACTGCATGTTCCGTAATTCACTGTTTTATTCATTACATAATATATAATTTGGTATAAAGAAATGTTTAAATAAACTGTTATTATCTGGAAATTATCAAACATTGGAAGACATATAATGTAAGAAACTCAACACTATTAATTGCACTTGTGACCTTTTAGACTAACTGACCTGAACAGACTTACACCTGTAGCTGTATATCATCCTTTAATGTAGACATATCAAGTGAGAAGCAAACATGGTGTTTTTTCAAAAGTGTGTTGTCTGATATTGCATAAGGCAATAGCATGACTTGCCATGTACTTTCCTCTTAATTCTGCAAAAGTCAAGAATTTATACATTCAATAAAAATTTATTATAAATTAGATTAATGACAACTGTAATCTCATTAATTGTGTTTTTAATAAACCAATGTTGAACCATGTTCAATTGTGTGGATACAAAGCTACATTTTTTGCTCTGCACTAGGCATCACAATTTTCGTGTTTGTTTGTTCCATGTGATATTTAAGCCAGTTATATTGTTGTGGGCAAGTTTTCTTCACAGTCCACAGAGCTTGAAGCAATGGAGAGCTTAGGTACCCATCAGCTGGAAGTGCAACCCAGAGGCCAGAATAAGGTTTCTGTCCTCACTATCCAATGCAACGGAAAATGAGCTGTTTCACAGTGACGTCTCAGAAACCCACTGATGTGGACCCATTCCACTTTTGAACAGAAAGATACTCGGTGAATTGAAATAAATTCAGAATTAGGTAGAAGCTGCAGTCAAATGTACACAGTGTGGCTGATGTGCCAATACTCTGGTGAGTCTTACTCTCAGAGAGCTTCCTGCTCCGAACTCCAGGTTGGGACATGACTGGGCTGCCCCACATGTCTAGGACACAACCTGTGGAGCAGGTTTGTGTTACCTGAGGGTGACTGGAAGGTCTAACAAATTGCACTGTAGGAGGCTTTGGGTAATTTTGGCTCCAGTTTTTGTTATATGCTACAGTGATAATCCATTTTGTTATACCTTAATAACAGCTTCTCCTTGCTATTATTATGTGCTCTGTATTATGAAAACTGCATGTTTTGGGCTGAATATTTTGCCATATCAAAATGCTTAAGGCTACATCTACATGTTCATCTCTTGTAAATGAGTGGAAATTAAAAACACTGAATAAAATATACAGAGAGATACAACAAGGACATTTTCTGATGTGCCTGCCTGCTGCCTAGGAGCAGCAGAAACCTCCACAGAGAAATGATTTCATAGAATCACAGAATAAACTAAGTTTGAAGGGACGCACAAGGATCATTAAGTCCAGCTCTCAGCCCTGCATGGGACATGCCCAAGAGTCACACCAGATGCCCGAGAGTATTGTCAAAATGTATCTCGAACTCTGTCAGGCTTGGTGCTGTGACCACTTCCCAGGGGAATTTGTTGCCCAACCACCCTCTGGATGAAGAAGGTTTTTCTAATATCCAACCTAAACCTCCCCTGACACAGCTTCAGGCCATTCCCTCAAGTCCTGTCACCGGTCACCACAGAGAAGAGATCAGTGTCTGCCTGTCCTCTTCCCCTCATGAGGAAGTTGCAAATGCAATGTGGTCTCTCCTCAATCTCCTCTTCTCCAGGCTGAGCAGACCAAGTAACCTCAGCCACTCCTCATACGCCTTCCCCTCAAGGCCCTTCACCATCCTTGTGGTTCTCCTTTGGATGCTTTCTAATAGCTTTATATCTTTCTTACATTGTAGCACCCAAAACTGCCCCCAGCACTCGAGGTGAGGCCGCCCCAGTGCAGAGCAGAGCAGGACAATCCCCTCCCTTGCTCAGCTGGCGATGATGTACCTGATGCCCCCCTGGACATGGGTGGCCCTCCTGGCTGCCAGGACACTGCTGACTCAAATTCAACTTGCCATCGACCAGGACCTCCAGGTCCCTTTCCACAGCACTGCTTTCTATTATTATCTCATTCCCAGTCTGTACCTACATCCAGAGCTGCCCCATCCCAGGTGCAGAATCTGGCACTTTCCCTTGTTGAACTTTGTATGGTTGGTGATTGCTCAGTTCTCTAATTTGTCGAGGTCTCTCTGCAGGGCCTCCCTGCCTTCAAGGGGTCAACAGCTCCTCCTAGTTTTGTATCATGTGTAAACTTGCTCAGTATCCCTGTCTGTCCTGCGTCCAAGTAATTCATGAAGATGTTGAAGAGCACAGGGCCAAGGATGGAGCCCTGTGGAACCCCACTAGCAACAGGTCACCAGTCTGATGTCACCCCATGTACGGTAACCCTTTATGCCTGAGCTGTGACCCAGTTGCTCATCCATTGCATAACGTATTTATCCAGCTGTGGGATGGACATTTTGTCCAGAAGGATCCTGTGAGAGACACTATTCAAATCTTTACTGAAATCTGAAAGGATTACATCAACTGGTCAGCTGGGTGGGTTACCTTGTCATAAAAGGAAATCAGGTTTGATAAGCAGGACTTTCCTCTCATTAAGCTGTGCTGGCTGTGACCAATGACTGTTGTCTTTCAAGTGTTTTTCAACACCTTCCAGAATAATTATCTCTGTAACTTTACCAGGCAGTGAAGTGAGACTGACAGACCTGTAGTCTGGGATTCTCCTTCTTGTCCTTCTTGAAAACTGGAGCAATGTTTGCAGGCTTCCAGTCAGCTGGGACCTCTCTGGATTCCCAAGACTGCTCAAAAATCAAGAGAAGTTTTATAATGACATCAGCAGCTCTTTGAGGGTTCTTGGATGAATCCCATCATGTTCTGTAGATTTGTAGGGATCCAGCTGGAGAAGCAGATCCTGCAAAATTCCAGGGCTGACTGGGAGTTGATCATTCTCACAGCCACAGTCCTCCAGCTCAGGGCACTAGAGCACTGACACCCTCTTCACCCATCATCCATGTTGAAGACTGAGGAAAAAACATGTTAAACACCGCTGCCTTGTCCATGTCCCTGTTTGTGAGGTGATCATCATCATCCTGTAATGGGTCGATGTTAACTTTACACCTGGCTTATTCCCTTTAATATATTTGTAAAAATTCTTTTTATTGTCCCCCACAGTTCTGGCAGCTTTAACTCCAGTTGAGCTTTGTCTGTATGAATTTTCTACTACAGTGGCAAGCAGTATCTCTGTATTTTTCCCATGTTACCTGGCCTTGCTTCCACTGGGCATACACCTTCCTAATTTGCCTTATTTCCAAGAGAAGATTCCTGCTCAGCCAAGCCAGCCTTCTACCTCACCTGCTTGACTTCCGACATTTGGGAATTGCCTGCTTTTGTGCCCTTAGGAAGCGATGTTTAAAAAGTGACCAGCACCGATGGACCTCAGCACCTGCAAAAATATTTTCCCAGGGGACTAAACTTACTAATTCCCTGAGCAGCCTGGAGTCTGCTCTCTTCATGTCCAAAACTTGAAGTTTTGCTTCTTTTCCTGCTGTCGACAGAGTTTTTAAACTCTGTCACTTTGTGGGCACCGTGGCCAAGATGGCCGTGAATCACTGCTTCGCTCATGAGATCCACTATTTGTACAGGAAGCAGATCAAAGAATTGAGAGGAAAGCAAAAGACAGAACAGAGAAATAACAGAAAGGAACCGTCATAGTATAATCCCACTGCACCTGAGTGGATTTCCTAGCAGAAATCTCTACCTGGCTTATAAGTACTACTTAGGCCAGCTTTCCTATTCAGGATCTATGCTCCTGAAGAACCTAGAGGATACGACAAAGGTAGGCTGGATTTGGGTGATGAATCCTGAGGAGACTGGCTCTGTCCTTTATTGAGTGCAGGCACATCCCCTAGTTATTTAAGTGAGAGGCAGGTGTAGTCTGCATCCCCTGACAGACTAGCAGGGATGAGAAATATTTAGGGTATAAATGCAGTAAATTCTGCATTGGAGTGGAATTTGGTTCACTGCTTTGCAGCAGTTATTTAAGCTGTTCATGCTTGGGACCACATTTAATTCGATGTTTGAACATGTCTTGGCACAACAAGGTTGAAATATTCAAGCCTAAGAAGTAACAGCTGTGTTTTTAAAGGTAGGGATAGTGAAATAAATGAAAGATGCTTAAAACACCTCTGAATTGGCCTCTTAGATTTTAATTAAATCCACGTAATTTCTTTTCCTTTTGCAAAACACTTTCAGAGCAACTGCTGTATTATTTCCATTCTAACAAGTAAAGAGATTTCAAGGTGGAAGGTTGTACTAGGGGCAATATGAGAGCTACAGACCAAATAGGGATAAATATCTCTAAAACCTGCTGACTGTTTCATCTGCAGGAAAGACAGATTGCAGGCTGATGGCAGCTGACAGGAACCAGAGCTCAGGGATGTGGTATGTGAGTGTCCCAGGAACCAAAATATTCTCTGACATCTCTAGCAAAAAATTACCATCATTATTACAATCTCCTGCATAGCATGGATCATGGAACTTCAAATAAATGATTCCAGGATAAGAGACAGTGTCTTTTAAAAACAGACCTACTCTTGATTTAAGGAGAGTGAATGAGAACGCATTGTATCCGTTGATAGTCTGTTCCAGTGGTTAATTATTGTCACTGTCAAAAATGCATGTCTTTGTTCCTTATTTGGATGTATGCTAATTTCAAACAGGTGTTTGCTTTTGATTGTGCATTAAAACACTGTAAAGCAATCTACAAGGCATTTCAGACAAACGGAAATTCTTAAAAACTTCTTTATTGTAAAACTTCACAATTGTATAATTATGATAAAACTATTTTCCACCTCTCCCTTTAGCTGGCTTGTAACGATTTTTCAAAGAATTTGGCACTTTAAAACTATAATTAGGATGTAAAGTTGTAAGAATTTTATTTGTATAAAAAAATACAGATTTTATTTTAAATTGGAAAAAATACTTCAAGGTAGTAGTTTATTACCAGCTTAACTGCTACAAGGCTACATTTTTTTCCAATCCAAATGGGACTGCACTCTGTGAGATAAACCATTCTGAGCCAGCCCCAAATATAAAGCTACTTTCATAGTCTCACTTCTCAAAGAATAGGACTGAAAAATGAAGTTATAACGATTAAGACCCATGTACTGTTGCTACACTGAATACAGAGTCAGAGTACGTGCCTGATCCACCATCACGGCCCATGATGCCCTTTCCCCACATCCATGATCTTACAGCACTTCTTTGGCCATGTGGGATTGTGCTCTGCGAGTTCTTGGCAGTGCAGCTGCTGCCTGCTGGCAGGCACCACACACAGCCCCTGGCACCAGCTCCAGGAAAGGCAGCAGCAGAAAAGGTCATTGCTTAAGGGCCAGAAGTGGGTGTGAAGATCAGCCAGGGGTGGCTGTGATGGTGGTGGTGGTTCAGACTAGAGCCTGCACACAGCTGGAGTTGCATGGGCCCATGGGATGGGAAACAAGTCTGGTGGCAGTGGCATGGCATGGGAGGACAGCACTGTGGCATCAGCCTCTGCCTTCCACAGGTGCAGCTGGGGACATGAGAAAGTTTGATGTGCTGTTTGATGCCTTTATTATTATAATTTCTCTCATCAAAGCCCAGACTCGTGTTCTCAAGTGTATATCCTAGCATATTCCACTGTATATTTCCTTTGTTTTTCACATGCATTATTAGCAATGAGAGTCAAGATGTGACTTTAAGCTGCCCAATGGTAAGAAATGACATGAGAGCTCACAAGTGAAATGTCAGGAAAGGGCGTAACATTTGGCACATTTGTGAATGTGCCTTGTGATTTTGGGTGCTCAACTGAAATAGAATACAGGCCAAAAGCCTTTGATGGACACAGGAGCTGCTTTTAGAAATAGAAGCTGCAATATCTCATATGTGCTGAAGCCATGGCATAATCAACAGGGTCATGATGTAGCAAAGAATTTACGCCTTCAGTACCCACCCAGAAGGATCCACAGATGTGCTATTCTCACACCTGTGTATATCAATAGCTTTTCCAAGATTTAAGATGTTGACTTGTATCAAATTAGAAACAAATAAGTTTGTGTAGTGAATAGTAATTGCAAAATTCTTGAATTATTACAGTTTGCACTGACATGACAGCATAAATTGAAGTTTGCATCGCTGTTTTAAAAGCAGTTTGATCTTAGATATCACTTTTGCTACTAACTCGAAAGTAAGTCAAGCTAAATGAGAATGAGATTTACAGATAGTTTTTTTTAATGTTAATTTTTCATTTATTGTTATTTGTATTTCACAAATTGTTGTCACATCCTGCTGTGCTCAGAAAACTCATTTTATAAAAGTATTATTTTGTTATGGTGAGAGGTTTTTGTGAGTCACACCACAGTGAGAAAAACAATGCTGTATTTGTCAGTCCAGCAGCACTGATGTAGCTATAGAATAGAGCTGTGTGCCAGGCACTGCATGAATCTTTAACAAGGCTATCAGTACTCCACTTAGATGCTCTAGTTATGGTCACATTAGCAATAACAGCTAAACCAGCTAAATGTGGCTTCCAAATCATTATCGCTAATGCTTATGTACTAGATTTGGCAGAAATAACATAAATTGAATTTTAAATGTCCAAGATGGTCAGGATGAGTTGTCAGTGGAAAAAAAATTTGCTTTTGACCTTGTAAAGTGAGCACGTAACTTTCTTTTGTGAATTTCTTCAAATGCTGAATTTGAAATAGCATATGTGCACCTAAAGCTGCCAGCTATAAAAGTAAGCATGTAAGAGGAAACTAAGAACTGATGGTATGGTAAATAATGCAGGTTTCTGAGGTCTCATATATTCCTTTCACAATCTCACTGACACTACTTCCAATTTTTTTTAGTTCACCACACCAGGGAAGAGAGTTAGACAAAGTGAGTAAGTGAATTCTCTATCGTTCTCTTCTTTACGTTATAGTGAGAATCAATAAATGCCCATTCAAAGGGACTGAGTTTAAGCCACTCATTAATCCTGCCTCACAGAAATTCTCAAATATTATTTTCTTTTCTTTGTCATCACTTTTAAGCATGCAAAATGCAGTTTATGGAAAGTGGGAATTATACAGAAAAGAGGTTGATGGAAGACTAGATGAGTATTTATAAACAGAAAACTCTGAGTTCATCGAGCAAGTCCTCATATAATCTGTGGTTAGCCCGCTTGCATCACTGTAGCTTGGTAATTTTTTTGCTCAGGGACTTGATTTCTCTGTGCTCATATTTTTCCCAAGGAATTGTGTTGCTTTACAGACAAAAAAAAGTGCATATTTGAATGTAAATAACATTTAACAACATTTTTGAAATAATAAACTTGGAATATAGACAAAGGAATGCTCAGTGTGTCAGACCAAATTCAATAAACCCGTTCAGAACAGCTCAGAATGACTTTGTTCATATATCCCGATATTTTTTCCATCTGTAGCTGCCTTTTCAGTAAAGAAGGAATTAAACAATAAGATCATCTAAACATCAAAGCATTGAGCAACTGTGGCAACTTTCACCACCTGTAACCTTGTGAAACATATTGCAGTTCATCTATGCTTTCCCACCCAGGCTTTCAGTACTTGGACTCACAGCAGTAGCTGTTCCAGCTGTTTGAACAGTACCGTACAGGCTGGCTATCAGGAAGGTCTGCTTCTGTTTGATTTGGTGTTTATTTTGGCAAAAAACCCCCTAGAGTTAATGTTTGGTACTCTAAAACAACTTTAAAACTTGCTTGGGAGTGGACCACTCAAAGTATGTACAAACATACACAGACCAGTGCTGGAATACAGCTCTGGTTTCGAACAAGATAACTAAATGTGCCTGAGCTAATAACCTACCTTGGAATATGAATTGATTATACAAACTTGATTTGGTTTGTACTCATCTGCTCAGATGTAAAATCAAGTGTCACTAACACCAGGGTCTACCTGGAATGCCAGAAAAATAAATAATTTCCTAACTGAGCTCAACTGATTGCATAGAAAAGATACTCCATTATGAAGAGAGGAGGGAAACATGCAGCTGGGACTGTGAGGAAAAGGCAACCTGCCTTTCTAGTAGCAATTCATTCTAAAACCAGCTGTCAGCATGCACCCCTACAGTCTCATATAAAGTGAAAGGTTTAGCACAATGTAACATTATAACTTAAGCATTTAAAAATAAATGTGTAAAAGGTCTGAATGAAAAAGTATTTTCATTTCCTTGAAATTGGTATTTTTAAAACCTTCAGGATTCCAGCTTTCCTACACAAAGAATTTGCAGGACTTCTATTTTATTTCTATGGAAAGTTGGTGAATTTGTAGGAAAGTCAAGTCACATATCCTACATGAGTGATAGAGAAGTATGTATAGAGCTTCTTGTCTCGATAATTCATTGCAGTACCAATCCTATTCTGTAATGTTAATGGGATACTGTACAAGACTACAGTGTATAGGAAACCGCTCTTAAATACATTCATCTCCTTTCCATCACAACCACAAGAAGAGAAAGACAATAGCAGGATGGATTTTATGTCTATTCAGTTACATTTTGTGCACAAAGAGAATACCAATATATTGTTAGTCTTGCTCTTTATTAATTGCCCCACTAGCTATTGACTCAAGCCCAGGTGGTATATTTTCAAAAGCATTAATAACCTCTTTGTGTTCTAGGTCAGTCTTCCTCAGTCTTTTAAGGATGATAATTCCTTATTTCAAGTCAATATTACAACCCCCCTACATTTATTGTAGAGTAAGAGTAAAAAATGTTTATACATGGTAATACAACGAGCTGGTTTAATCCAGTGTGTGTTGAAAGAATGGCTCTATCCATGCCTGAAAATCAACCCTGAATGGCATGTCTGGGGTCTCCAAACCCTGACTGTCTCCATGTGGGATGTGACCTATCAATGCCCTAGGAGGTACCCACCTTCCCTATCCATACAAGAGACCAAGACAGATTGCATGCATCCAGCTCTTGTCCCAGTTGANCTTGTACAGTGTAAAAAAAAAAAAAAAAAAAAAAAAAAAAAAGATTTGCACCCAGCCTGGAGAGCTAGGAAGTGCTACACAGTTAGCATTTTGATTTTAGTCAGAAAACACTGGGGACTGAAATAGCAAGGAAAAGTCACTTGTGGTAGTTGGGAGGAGAGTATCTCACAGATCTCAGGTACCTTGATGGTTTTGACATCCTGAGAGCTATTCTGGAACTACTGTTCTTCGACACGGGTTCTACTTATACTTTTAGCCATTTGCAGACTCACTAATTTTGCGGTCACAAACTATCACAACATGATGACACAGCACTGTGGCAGGCACATGGTGGCTGCAGGCTGAGGAGGTGTCTGACGTCCGATTCTGCATTTCATCTCTTACTCACACAGCCCAGCACTCATTTTAGAAACAACACAAACATGAAGGCTTTTCCACAACTGAAGTGCCTCATTTATTCACCCTTTGGGCTTCAACTGGCCTTTCGATTTTGTGGAACCTCAGAAATTTTCATCTTTCAGTCCAGTACTTCTGGCACCAGTTCACTGTGGTCACCATGGCAAACTAATAATCTGTTTCTGCACTTGAATCCTTCTCTCCTTGAAGGCGTTACAGGGAAGTTTAGCCATTTGTCAGTTTTTTAAAAGCACAGTATCATTAATTCCACACAAAAGCATACAGGAGAAGTAATGGCTTCCCATACCTGAAATAATGGGCAACCAGTGCTTGAGGTTGTATTAAAACTTCGACAAAATAACTGAAGACACTACAGGCATTCTGCTGTCTGTCCAAGACAGATGGGTCTAGCTGGGTTTACCAATTTTGTTCAGGTTTCTGGAGTTTCTCTGGCTCCCACAGACCTAGCAAGGAGCTATGTGCATCTGACAAAATCTGCCAGGCTGGGCGAACTGCTGGGCCTGCAATGATTTGTGTGACGTAATAGTACCAAGCTCAAATAAGAAGTGTCCTTGCAGGGCAAGTAAAAAGTACTGTGGAGTATTGTGGGAGCAGGCAGGCCTGCCCCTGCAAGCCTCAAGAAAGTCCACTGGTGGGACAAGTACACCTTCAAGAGCCCCCCTTAGCCTCATGGCGAGGAAAAGGTCTCCCACCATCCTTTGGGTTTTATTATGTTAATGTACCCCGGTTCTCTCCTCCCGGTTGGCTGTTGTTATCCCAGCCTTTATCCCCTTGTTTGTGCCCCGTTACCAGAAAGTTCTCCCTTCCTGGTTACCCCATTTGTTTATAAGTTATCAATATCTGCCTTGTCCCTGCCGGTTGGTTCTCTTGTCCTGGTCCCGCCTGCACTCCACCCCTTGCCCTATGCCCATTAGTTGTCGGACTTTGCCCGCCCCCATATAAAACCTGCTGTCGCCCCATTGTTCTCCATCTTCATCCCTGGACCCCTTCGTGTGCACCCCCTTCGAGTTTGCTGTTCCTCCACCCTCCAAGAATAAACCAACCCCAGGGAACTCTATACGAGGACCCTTCTTGTCTCTTGCAGACTGAGCCGCCGAGCGTGCGGGGCTAGCAGGCAGGTCCAGACCGGGTGGGCAGCTCCCGAGCTGGAGATGCCTCCGGGAAGGTAGCAGCCACTTGGCACCATCTCCCCCTCCACTGAGCTTGCTGCTACAGAGTATGAGACAATTAGTGGAGCAACATGGAATCAGTTCAGATCCTACATGTCCAGAGCAAATAAATGTGGTAGGAGCCAGCTTGATTCCAGGGGAATCAGCTGAGTGTTGCTGTGACGTTTGTGAGTATGTCCATCTCTGAAAGTGCCTTTAGATTTGCATGAGTTCATTCTCCATGGAGCCAACTGGACTTTTTTGTTCCATCTCCAAGCTATATGGAGAGTAGTCAAAACCTTCCCAAAGACACATGCCAGGGCTGAGAAGGGATGCTCTCCCACGCCTGCTGTACCTAAACTGTCACCTGCATCTGTGGCATGGACAATCCACAGCCAACTATCCATTCATGATGGATAAAAATACCTCAAAACAATTTTAAAAGTTATAATTTATTAAGTTCTCTCTTATCTTTTGTATTCTGATAGGTCCAAAGTACTTCAGATATGGCTGCATGATCTGTTCATCTCAGTCTTGTGTTTTCTAGTTTTAAGTGGTGTGTGTGTGACAGAATAAAATTTTATGTCTCTTTAGACTTTCGCCTATATAAATATAGGTGCTTCCTCTCCAGGAAGGTGACTTGCTATGACCTTTCAAAAAGCTCATTGTCATTCATCTTTGGCAACTTGGGATTTGCCTTTATTTACCCCCTGTTGCCTTTAGAAACTGCAGTAAGCACTCCTTGTTGTGGCCACTCAGGCAGCAACCTCAGAGTTTGCAAGACGTGATAGTTTTGTAGTACTGTGCTCATGGTGTGTTTAAGTAGTCTTGGATTCTCTAACACAGGTTTCACCCATTTCAGGAACATTTCACCCAGGCATCCAAGTACTTAAAACGTGGTGTTTTAATTGGAAATACAGCTCATGGGGTGTGGCTTTGAAGGTAATTCCAGTTTTTATCAAGTCAGATGTTTAGTTTAGCACTGTGTTGCTTACTATAAGTGGAAGTTAATATAGTATTGTGTAAAACAAATTCAGATATGGTGGAAAAGTACATCACTGTTCCCAAGATAAGGGGAAATACAGTTTCAAGTGCAATATTTGTACCAGGACCTATTTTCTGACTTCAAAACAGCAGTGGGTCAAAAGACAGATAAAATTTCTTGAAGTGGATAACTCACAGATCCTATATGGTTGTTATTTTCTGTGTGGAAACACCATTTGAAGTTCACAACAAAATGTTACGCTATTTCAGTAGGTTTGCATGAAAAGTGTGCTGCTTTAGACTGAATAAAAATACAGAAATTATTCCTTATTTAACTTCTTGATCACTGTAGCAAATACTTAATGAAGAATGGTGTATCAAAAAATAAAATAGAATCGTATCTTATAGAAAACTGCTTGTCTGAAACCAGTTGATAACTACACAGTGTATTATTCTATCAGCATTTAAGTAGTTGCCATGACACATTTTAGATTACATCAACCAAGCCAGAGTTTGCATTATGTCTCTAGGGTATTTTAGAAAAGGAAAATAAAAGTAGATGTGCGGCGCTGGCTTTGGTTTTTTTCCTATTTGATAGGCTTCACATTAGAAGATTTTCTTAATTAGGCTAGTAGGAGCTTTACCATGACATATTTTCTGTGTCCAAAAGGTCTTCAGAATATATGAAGTCATAATGCAACAAAATAAGAACTACCACAAAATGTAAATGCAGTATATACAGATGAAACAGTAATATACATGAGTAGAGGGGACATGAAAATTGCCACAAAATATGATAAACCCAGTTTCAAGGAAAGACTCATAAGTGGTTATTTCCTTAGTGAGTTCTGGAGGTTTCCACCTGAGGGAGGAAATCATGTTTAATGGCTGCTCATTACATATCCTGTTTATTCATAGAGCATCTTTAGAAAAACATCTATTGCCATTTAGGCTGGTACTAGGAAAAGACCCCAAAATACTACCAGAAGATTCTCCAGAACTTCAATTTATTGGATTGTATGAGTTCTTTATACTAAAATGGAAGCTTGTCCATGCAAAAGTAAGAAAACTAATCAACAACAAAAAATCCTTAGACTCCACTCTTTTCATGTTTAAAAGATAAATAGAGTGAAAGTATGCTGATTTTAGAAGTTACTTGGTAAGGACAAAAGCAACATGTCTGCATAGTATCTGCAAGATTTTCCAGCATCATATTCTCAACTTCAAAGACAGGCATTTATGGCACTGAGACCAGGGTATGAATCTACAATATCATTACATGGGCAAAACTGAAATAAACATCTTCTTTATGTCTACTAAGAGCCATTTTCCAATAAGTAAAACACAATAAATGCTTAGATCTACTATTACTATGGAACTGAAGAAGATGATAAAGAAGATCCCCAGAAGAGTTGGAGGCTGTTGAAACCTCTCCCAGCAGTCCTCAAACTTTGCTTAGTAAGGGCTGCTAAATATCAGTAACACAAATGCTCAGTACACAAATAAGGAGATGCTGTGAGACCTTCCATTAACCTACGGTCATCTGCTTAACACCTGGCATCTGAAATTTATTCTCCCCTGATAAGCACAGTGGGAATATTTTAAACATAACCCAGGAAATCTTGATTTTTTTCCTATATGTTTCTATTCTATGGCATTTTTGTGCCCTGAAAACTGTTAAATGAAACAACTATTACTCATATTCATACTCTTTTAATAAAATAAAAATAGAATATCAAGAGATGAATTAGAATTTTTGGCACAATTTAGAGCAAGAAAATATTCAACAAATAGTGAGATTCTTTCTGGAAACACAGTTTTAAATACTGCTGGTGTTCCTACTGCTGGTGTTCCATATTTCATTGTTTTAAGCATTCTAAAAAATGTCAGCGTACCTTTTTAATACATACTGGGACAATTTTTCCACAACTACGTTTTTCCTTTTACTAGTAATACCAGTAAAATTAATATTTTCAAACATTTTTCACTGCATTAATATGTTGTTTTCCATCGTGTGGGTTCTAAAAAAAACAAAAAAACAAACAACTATGATAATTTGATAATAATGTTTAAGCTCGAAACACAGAGAAAACTTTCGTGATAAATCTCACCTCATACCCTCGGCAGACAGGATACAGTTTGGGCTGGCTTGCTGCACTCCTAATGGAGGGAAAGGCTGTCTCTCTGTAGTCCCTCTTCTCACATATCTGTCTTAAAAATAGCATCAATAAAGATGTGATATGCCAGTAACACTCATTAGGGCAGACCTGAAGCAATTCAGACAGTGGATTACATTTCTAGATATTGAAAATTAATCTAAAATTCTGACACTAAGGAACACTCACATAAGCATCATAATATTTGTATCTGAAATGTCCCAACTAGAAGTGATGTGATTCACTGGCTGATGCCCATTCTGATGGACAACACATAAGATCTTCTGGTCAGTGAAACAGGTAACTTAGTTTCAGGAAATGTGTCTGGTTGCTTACATTTCACATTTTTCAGGCATGGAAAGCCAAAACCTTGATGAAGAAATTAATTCCTAAGTGGGAAAAGAAAAAAAGAAAAAAAAGAGAGAGAAAAAAAAAGAACATACATACTTTCTGCATGGCACTTTATATGAGCATTCTTGCACATTTTTTTAATGTTTTAGTGACATTTGCTGCAATACAGCCTGTACTACAGGGAAAGTAACAGCCTTTTTCATATATAATCGATACTGTACCAACCCAGTTCAAAGACAAGTCAGACTAACAATACTTCGAGATGGCTGGCACATTATGCATTCTGGAAATTCTAATTTTATGTAAATTTGGAAAATGTATGCATGTGCCAGAGTTTCTCTTTGTTCATGCACTGTTTTAGCACGTGTAAGTAGGAGAGGCTGCCATACAACATGGGTTGCAAAACAGCAGATGGGGGTGATTTAGTCTCTGAGGAACTCTAATTTCCTCTGAAAAAGTACTCAGGTTTGTTATTTTATTACTATGGGGAAATATATATTTTAAAATATATTAACAATTAGTGCTTGTCTAGTTGGAAAATATCTCAGAATACCTTTAAGAAATAGTTCTCTCTGTGGACATTAACTCCTCTGTAGGAGTCCACTGTGAAAATGGATTAACCTAAACTGGAATAAACCCCAGAAATCTTAGTGTTGCAAAGCATCTACAGAGAGACTTAGAGCATAGCAGTTATTGTGCTTGAAATTCATGCCCTGACATATTTTGTTGTAACTTCCCCATACAAACAGACCCACACTTTATTGCCTCCAGATGGAGTTACAAAATGATACTATTTCTCTCTGCATTTGCTGATAAAATTCTACATTGAAGACTGATTAGGGGTGACTAAACTTTGCAGTCAGAGGTTGAATAGTGCATCCCTGAAATACTCATTTTATGCAGATTTAAAAAATAAATACATTTACAATGGTTTCCTCTTTGTTCTGCCACGGTTCTGGCATGTCAGATTACTGGTAGATGCCACACAGCAGGAGCTAGGAAATTCTGTCTGAAAAAGAGATGAGGTTTAGAGTAATTTTAGTTGCTGTCAAGACCAGAGTTCCCAAGTAAAGGGACACGTTTAATACTGTTGTAATCAGGATATTTTAAACATTTAAAGAATTCATGTTTGTGTTGTCAGATTATTTGCTGGAGTTTCATACCCAAGCAACTGTGTGCATGTGGTGAGAGTGTAGGAGGAAAAGAAGGTTGTATTTATTGTGCTTTTTGCATTACTTTAATATCAAAAAAATTGTGACTAACACAATTTTGATGTTCCAAATTGATATTCCTGAAATGCTCATTTTGGTTATTACCTTTAAGATATAAAATGCAAAGGTGGTTCTAGGTGTTGTTGGCAGTAGGATGACCCACCACTTGCCTGAGTTTGTGTAAAAATTCCCACTGATTTCAACTGTACAGGATCAGAATATTTATGACAAATTTATGGTGTTTGGGAAAAGTGTGCTTAGTTTACAGTGTCTATAAACTTTGATTTTTCTAGAAAGTCAAGATATATTTGCCAGTAGATATACTATGTTCAACTGAAAATCCATGATCTGCCTGTATTCTACTTGGATCTTTTGAACATATTATTAAGTAATACGAATATGTTGAATTTCTATGGAAAATACTTCTTGTAGCGAAAAGATATATTGAAATATTGTCCACAAAACAGTCACAAAATTTTCTGTGGTGTTGAAACTTCAGTGATTAACAGGCAAGCTTGGTTTCCAGAGTTGCCCCACTAAGCATTTATCAGACTTTTGAGTTTGAATTCATGTGTTTGCTTGAATGCTTTCTAGTGCCTTTTGCTTAGGTCAGCCATACAGGATTGCTCTTTTCCTTGGCCTCTGGCTCATATCTAGGCCTAGAATATCTACAAGGCATATCTTCAAAATGAAATGAAACCCAAATAGCCAAGCAGCTGAGGCCCCAGGAACAGGCCTGCTAAGTTTCCCTGGTGAGAAAATAAGAAAAATAATTTTTTCCTCAGAATAACCATTTCATGGAGGCTTAAAAATATATTTCAAGGAAATTAATTTTACTTTGCAGACCTCTAGGAACATGCATACGGAGTCAGACCTCATTTCAAACAAGTCACCACATTTCAAGAGAGAGTATTATATTTAGCAGCTATGGAAGTATATGGGACCATTTTCATCTATTTTTTTATATGCAGATGTGTATTAGCAGGATCCTGATCTTGGATCTTATATTCTGGTGGATGCAAGGACCCAACTACCCTCATTATGTCCAGCTATGAAAAAATAAGCAGCATACTTTGGATGAGAGAGAGAGAGAGAGATAGATTCAGCCTATGGGCTGAGATATAGAAGTGTTTTCATTTTTAGATTTCATTGGTGAGGATTCTATTTTATCCTATCTGTTGCTCCATATAAATCATAGAAAAAAAATTTGAAATCTGAAGCTTGCTGGCATTTGAACCTAATGTCAAAATGCTTTTGCTGTCTTGCTTGTGAAGTAGACAACCTGTGCTGAATGTCCTTGAACCAGTAATTTTGGTGGGCTCTAACCTTTTTAATGCATAGCAATCTGGGTTCAAAAGCATAGACAAACCACATATTCTTGACATTCCCTAGCATACACTCCCACCTTTGAAGAGAGTGTTACAAGTATTAGCTACTAAATTATCAGCAGGGGAAAAAAAGAGTAATCTGACTGCCCTTTCACAGTCCAACAGACTTGGACCCTAAAAGAAAGAGGTGCAGAAGCTTTGCTTGTCCAGAAGCAGCACCAACAACACTTAGATCTGCCTCATAAGAAAATGCAAAGTCTATTCCATAACTGCTTCACTAAATACATCTTCTGTGACACTTACAATGTTAGTTTTACATAGTCAGTAAACTATATTTTCATATTTTCACAATTGAGATGGGCGTGGATCCAGTCTTGGTCCAAACCTAGTAAGTTTACCAGTGTGTAACTTCGCTGTGTAGCTTTGCATAGCTAAATATTTTCAACAAGTTCAGTGAAGTTCATCACATTAATTCAGCAACAGGCATGATCCAAAGAGACCCTGCAGAGCATGACATCTGACTCTCCAGAATAGGCAGATCATATTAAAGTCTACAATATATTGTAGAACACAGATACAAGCTAAGAAGCTGGTACAGTGGTATGACTGAAGTATAGTAAGTATATATAAATAGTTGTCCTATTTAATAAATATTAGTTCTTCTCAAATCAGTAAGAAATTTTGTATAGTGGAACAGTGAATTAAAAAAATAAATATAATTTTGTCTCATCACTTATATATATTTACATTTTGTATTAGTCATACGTTATTTTTTTCCTTTGCCTTTTTTTTTTTCCTGCCTGATATATTACAGTTACATCCTAACACTGACTTCTTTCAGGCTATTTCCACAGCTCACTTCTTTTTTTTTGATCCAATGATGAAGGGTGTATTCTTCACTAACAAAACTTGTTTTGTCTGTGATATTTCATCTCTGGTAGCAATGTCCATTCTCAAGGATTCACATGACCACTGCATGCCCTATTGATGCAGTAAAATATGTATGCACTTAAAACTGTAGTGTATATTAGGGTTCAGTAGTGGGTTTGGGCTGTGTTTGCACATGTAAAAATGCAGATCCTAAGGAGATGGACTGTGCAAGAGGTTTTGCACCCAGAAACGAAAGATGCTGTATTTAATCTCTGTTTGTCTTCCCAGATGAAAATTGCAAAGAGTGGGTGACGGGGATGTGTGGGTGTAATCGTATAATTAGGCACATGCTGCTGTATTTTAGCACATACTGTCCCCTGCTGGGAATAATCATATTACTGGTAAAAGTGGTGTATTCATCCTATTTAAAAGGGTAGGCTGGTAAGGCCTGCTTTGTTTTTCCCTTTCAGACAAAGGTATGATTTTCCTGGCACCTCCCTTGATCACCACCATGCCAAGAATGTAAACATTTTCATTTGTTGAGGATTTCATTCCATCAGGTGGTATTGCTGTATGTAGGATGCAGCTGAAGGCAGAGGCTCCCACAGGAGGGGAATGGCATAGCTTGACCTTTCAATGAGATGGGCTGCCATGTGCCCAGCAGCATGTCTGATATTCATATTGGTTGCCCTAGGGAAAAGCTTCTCATACAGTGTTACTGACTACCTGCTGGTGCCCCACACAAACCGCACAGAGCTTCACAACTATTTTATTTTTCCAGAAGATATCAAGTGGAATGGAGTCCTCTCTGCAACTCCCTCTTCTATTGCAAAAATGAGAGATGAACATTTACATTCCCCTCCTCTCCTCAGAGGTGAAGTCTTTCCTTCCTCACTAGCACATGGACAGTGGAAATCAAAGGTCTGGGGCAAGAGGGCAGCCTGGCTGCCATGGCCTGGGGTCTGACAAACATAACAGGTCTTCTGGCCTGACTACAGCTCGTGCCCATCCCTGCTCTTGCCCATCTCTAGGTCGCTGTAACTCCCTAGCCAATGGCATGCAAGGTTATTTCAGGGCCCATGTTCTCAGCAACTGCAGACCAATGCAGTCGTCTCGTGAACAGCAAGATTGTTAATAAAGAGATGGGTTTTGGTTTCTAGAAGATGTAATGGGTTTGTTGGCTGTGTCTGGCTATTCAGTTTAAAATGGTTCTTTCGATTAAGCTATGCTAGATTTCATGAATTAGTTTATGTTCCTCTTTTTCCTCTAAAATTCTACTTGTTAGCTCTATGCACATGAGGTATATTCTTGACATTCATTTCTGCCTGGAAGTCATAAGAAGTTTTAGCCCCATACATCTTTCATTAACAAATTTTCTATTTTGCAGACTGAATTTCTGACATTCAGGGTGGCATTTTCTATAACACTTAGTAATGCATCAAATATGGTACCTGTCTGGTGAGGGCCTTAAATTATGTACATCTTGACAATTATGCAGTCTGTGTGTGACTTTCAGAAACCAAGAACAATTTTTGTTAGCTGCATTTTATGTGATGTCCCTCTGTTTGTCAATTACCATTTTCTTTTATCTTTCTCAGCAGCTGTTTGTCTTCGTTTTTAGAGGGTAGACTGTATCACAGACTCAATGTGTTACCAAATATTTGTTTTTCTTAGAATCTCAGAACTGAGTGATTTGGATAAGAAAATTTTTCACTGTGAGCCACTGTTCATATTCGTTTTCAACACACTGTATAGATATTATTAAAGCTATAAAATAATGTGTGAGTAGAAGTCCCTAGCATTATATTTTCCCTTTTTTAAAAATATAGTAACAAATCAGAAATCCAGATTTTCCATTGAACGTGGATATTGGCCTACGATGTCAGCCATGGGACTTGTTGGCACATTATATGAACTTTACATAAGTTCATTATTGGAGGATGCACATGGTTTTTTTACTGTACATTGGTAACTTCAATAATATAGACCAACAAAATGAGAATTGCAGGAGAGAAAGTAGTCTAATTCAGAGTAAACTTCTGGGACATTTTTATTTAAAAAGAGAATTAAAATAGGGGGAAAATTCAAGTTGCATGCAACATATGTGCATGTGTAAAATGGGTGCTCTATAAGATGCTGTCCATGCAGCAAGTCAGTGTATTAGACAGAGTCTTCATTCAAAACCCATTGATGTTCTTTAACTAAAACTCCTTTAGCAATTTTTTCCTTTATCTAAAATATTAAGGAGTTGTAAAAGGAACTTCAACACCCAGCATGTGCACAGGAGAGATTCAAGCCATGGATAACTCTTTAGCAGGACTGATAGCTTCTCTCCAGTGTCCTTCCTTAAATTACAGGTTCTTATCCACCTTGCCTTCAGTTCTCATTGTACAAAAAGGTGCAATACAGAAGAGTTATTTTTCAAACTAAAAATCTAAGTGTTGCAATCATAAAAATAAATGGTTTTTGTGGAAGATGGGGCATATTCATGTGGAATGTAAGACTGGATTGAGCTCCTGTTCTTCCTCCAAGCTGCTGTAATGGAGAGGGACACAGGCTGGAAGTTGTAAAGCCATGCAGAGATGACACACTTGCTGTGTTAGTGTGCTAAAGGAGAGGTTATATTGGTCTGCACACTTTTCCTTGTTCTGTTTTGTGTTCTTCTGGAGTTGAATCATTCCAGAAGAGAAGCTGATGTTTCACTGTAAAATACCCTAGACCCTAATGCTTAAGGATTCCTCCTGGAAAGTCGGACACATGAGTTCAACTTTCCTTATCCGCTGGGGACACGCTATGTGTTTGGTGCCTGAGCAGACTCACTGGGGAAAGTAAAGGATCCTGATGATACTTCTGAAACATAAACCCAAGCCCCTAAGCACACACTATCTGCCCTGCTTGAGAATGAGTTTTTTTAACAGAATTAGGTAGTTTCAGATCTAAATCTTATCATGATCTTTATAGATATCCTATCCTATATTTCTGCAATCTGCACACATGGCACCTCATCCAAGGCTGTCATCCTCTTCAGGCTGTCTCCAAATGTACACTACAGATCTACTCTAGGATCAAAATTAGAGATTTGAGGATGGAAGTTTGGATTTAGATAAAATTTGAATTCACCACAATAGACACCTCAATTACTTTATGATAATAACAAGCTAATTTATTACAGTCAGGCTTAAAGTTCTTAGGGAAACCTAGGTATTTTAGGTTAGTAAAAAAAATTATATTATTTTCTTCATAAAGAGAACATATTCTGATTTATTAATTTTAAGATACATCGAGTAGAAGAAATATGTTTCACTGGACTTGTAAATCACTGTGAAGAAAAGCAGGCCGTGGAAAGCAGAAAACACATGCAACACTGTTGTATGAAGTAAAAATGTTCAGGGTATTTTCACAGGTTCAGTTAGAAGCTTGGTACTTGGCTGTCACTTGTGACTTTCAAGTCCTTCCCTAGAGATTAGCAGTGGCCTCCAAGAGAGGGCAAGGGACCAGGTCACTTTCCCCATTCTAAGGAGTGTGATGGGAGCACATGCCTGGGGTTTAGGCAGAGGACAGGAGCTACAGCACGAAATGAGTCATTTTCATGCCAGCTGCCTAATCTCTTTGTTTTTAATACAAACATTTTTGAAGTGAAAATGTTTGTGTGAGAAAGCCATCAGGAGCTGTGGCCAGGCTTTAGTTGGTCACTAACAACAGGAACATTGACACTCTTCTGTCCTGCTTGGGTTCCCTTTTTGCAGTCTAAGCTTAAAGAGAAAAGGTTTTTCATGTCTGTTCTGAATCTACAGCTTTTGGAAGGAAAAATTGTCAACATAAAATAATACAAAAAATACATTATTTTTCCAGGAGGTCCCTTTTGGTTTAAACTAGACTGGAAAGCATGAAAAATGAGCAGTTAATTGTAGGAGAGGTATCACACCAGTGCCGCTTTTTTGTGACTCTTACTGAAGAAAAGATTTTCATCAAGAAACGCATGCAATGTTTAGACTCTTACTGCATCACCTCTCACATGTAATGTTACCTTAAACAATAACATCCATGTCTGTTTTTCTGAGAACTTTACTGGTTAGTAAAATGACATCTATGTAATTAAATATGCAAATATGTAATTAAACCAAATTCACTACGTAAACAATAGCAAACCATCTTTACAAGAAAATTATGCTGATATCAAAACAGCACATGCTCTACTTTTTATCTCTCACATTTGGTTTGTTATGCACATTAAGACAGAGACTGTAAAAGTATGGTCTTCCATGGGGTAGTTTACCATGTTTGCCCTTTTTCAGAGCTGAATTGAAAAGATGCATTATGCTGTATAATCTGGCTCGTTAAAAACAACACTATTTTTTTGCCCTACACTTTTTTTTGAGTGAGAAGAATTTTTTGAGCCAGTCTTTCAAGTCATCTCTTAAACACAATACATAAAAAAGTAGTCATTAGATTTAAAACTAATGCTTATATCACAGGAAAACAATATATTTCTGTATATAGGAATATAAGACCTTGTAAGAATATAAGCCCTCCAGATGCTGCCAGTTCTAATTATTTGTTTTAAGGAAAGTCAACTATCTTGACCAAGTCTGGAGTCTTAATTAAGCTGAGTAATCTGGCAGTGAATCCAGTGCATTTTGGCTCATATTGAGCTGTCTGATTTAGGTCCTGCAGGGTGCAGTGCTACCTTGCTTAGTGAGCTGAATAATTATTTATATCTCAGTGAACACTAATATTTCCACTTATCTAGCTTTACACAGGCTGTCAAGTTAGCCGTTCCTGAAGAGATCATTCAGCTGGGCAATGTTGTCCCACACGGTGGGTCAGGGTCCAGCTGCCCTTTTCTCATTCTGTGGAGATGGTTTGAAAGTGCTGGAACAACGGTTTTACACCACATTGATTTTATAATCCCTAATCCAATGTCTCCAGGGGGACTATAATTCTGTGTAAAGGGCATAAAACAAAGAGATAAATGCTAAAGTTCCTAGTGAAAATGGAGGCATCAAGGATCCACTGAGGGTCTCTGTTTATTTTCAGAGTAGTGATTCACACTACTTAGGGCAATTATTTTTTGAAAACCATGTTTCTTATAACAGCACAATACAAAAAAATGCATGGTGCAAAGGTTTGTCAGATTGTTAAAGTGAACCCACATTGATTCCACATTAATCAAGACAAGCTTGAGTTTATACAATTTAGTGATGCTATACAGTATTCCTTTACGTCAGTATTTATGCTCATATTTATACTTATATATTTATAAGATATGTGCTGAGGCACTAAGGTGTGAGGTTGAATTTATGCCTTTTAGCTTCACATACTCCTACACATGTAGTCTAGAGAATTTTATTTTGACTTGGAATGTGACATTATCAAAGATTAAGAAAATTATTTGAAGTCTCAATTCATAAAATACTTATGACTTCTGCCTACAACTCCACAGTTATTTCAGGGTTCCAGAACAGTACATGTTTCTATTTTGTTCTAGAAGCATGAAGAACTCCAATAAATTATCTGAATGAGAATAAAATTGTGGGTTTAACAATAATAATGAGCTTTAACAGAATTGGAAGTGGGCACTGAACTCCATAAAAACAATGTGATTACAATAATTTTCCTGAATTGTTTAAATACTCTTGAATTCCTGCTCCTGTTCTCCAGCATGGTGTGGTTTTCAGGTTTAATAAGCTGGGTTTAATAACCAGTTTTCTCCATCACCCAGGTCATTAGCAAAAGTACTGAAAAGCAGCAGAACAAGACAGTGAACCACTAATAAGTTCTCTCTGAGTATGGTTTTTTACTCATCACGCAAGAGTTTTATGAAAGCTATGTTTTCCTATCTTGCTTTTAAGACTATCATATGAGGTGAGTTTACTCCTGGCTGAAGACCAGCCACAGCAGCCCCAGGAGCACATCCACACAAGGTGAGCAGGAGTGATGCTCATACCTTAGGCTGTAGCACAGAGCCTGCTACCCTGGCTAGCTTTGTTGCCACTGGGTGTGTGCAGCAGGGACCTTTCTACCATTCAAGACAGCTATGTGCGTATTGATGCCCCAATTAAAAAAAAAAGCCTCTGAAGTCCAAAAGGACCAAAGGGACTATGCTGATTAGTGAGGCTAACAGCTAAAGTCTAGGCTTAACATATCTCACCCCAAAATTCCTCCATGAAGCCCAGGGTTGTTCATTATCTGCACATCCTTTTGCATTTTAATGGCTTTTCAGAATGAGCTTGAGGACAGAAGAGAACAGGCTCTGAAGAGTTGAAGGAATATCCACAAAGAAACAGTTTTCCTTTCTTTTCTCTGTGCTCACATGAAGCTACAGGATTACCTAACATCACTGCTTAAGAGGAAGTAATTCATCTTGCAAGTCCAGCAAATTTGGTGAAGCTTCAGCTAATCAGTCATTAATGTGCAGGGATAGCCTACTAAAGATAATCAGTGATGGAGATTTTACTAGCAATTGGTAAGCTGCACTCAGCATAATGGGAACTAAAGGCAGGTTTTAAGACCACTGTTTCTGATGTTCTTGAGGTTCCTGGTAATAAATCGTCTATGATAGCAACCTCTTATGGAAGTCATAAACTCTGTAGCACTGCTCCCATCATATCATACTCTATGGCCTCATCTGTCTCTCCACCTTCATCCTTGCAACGATCCCTCCAGACATGTATTTTGTGACTGTCTGTATGCTTCAAGGAAACATATAGTATAATGACGGCTTTTAATACAGCTCCAGGTATCTTAAGTAGTAAATAAAAGCAGGAACAGAATCTTACCCTGTATTCACAGTTTGATGAATTGTACTAAGTTTGATGTTTCTTTAACTCATAGAGAAGTATTAGTCACTGAAAATATATGTAATGATGAAAATACAAAAGTCAGCCAGAAATGCTGTATATTACTCTAAAATTTATAGAACTACCATTTCAAATATTAAAAAAAAAAATACAAACTTGAGAGCAATTAGAGTTCAGTGCATCTGAATTTATTCAAGGTACATATTGAATAAGTCCCCATATCATAATTGATTTCATGGAGCAATTTTAACAAAACTCAAAAAAGCAATATTAAGGAAAAAATATGCAAATGGAAATAGTTACTATGTATATTTCCTGTAGGTAACATGCAAATTTAATTCCTCAAATATATTAAAGAAAATAGTATGTCATAAAAAGCACAAGAAAAGAAGACATGAAATGAATGTGAAATTTTCATACCCCAAACTAAAAACAAAATAAGAATGTCCCATTATCTCCACTGCATATATGGCTTTGTGTAAATTAACTCCTGAAAACAATGTGTACTTGATACTGAAAATCATCCGTCTTATTATATAACAAAGGGATCTTTGGGAAAATATTTCATTAATAGTTCTTTATGGTAACAAATCTCTTTTAAGAGCCAAGCATTATACAATGCTGAATTCCAGGTTTTAACAAAAGAAATTATAGACTAGAACAATTCAAATTTAGTCACAGAAGAGTTGACAGGTATTAGGAATGAACACACATTTTAACCTGAAACAACTCTTTCAGGAAATGCAGTCCATTGGTCAGCAATAAAATAATTTGTGAAAGCTTGAAATAATATTGCATTTAAAAACTTCTCAAGAAAAATTAAAGAAGGAATTTACACAAAATAATGTTCAAAGCCATGAGAGATTCTCTAAGCCTATCAAACTGCTTCTCATCTAAAATCTGATCTCATTCAAAGTCACTGGATAGGAGATAGGTACACATCATTCATAAGCCATGGATGGTGGCCAAAAGGCAGGTGTGTCTGACCTGCAAAGCAAATATGATCCAAATCTTTTCCAGGAATAAATAGCAGGACACAAAAAAAAATGTTTGAGAAAGTATTTCTGTGCAGCTGTTTATACTAAATTCAAAGGAAAGTAATCAGAATTTTACATTGATATGAAAATGTATCGGCAATTACAATGGGCCAATTTGACTTTTCTCCCCAAATGTTCACTTAAACACTGTAGCAATTGCAGGCTGTTCAGTACTTCCTCAAACAGAGCTGAACTTCCTAATTCACAAATAACCATTTAAATAAACACAGCATAATTGAGTATACCTATTTTGCTGAAAAACAAGATCAGGAAAAATTTCTGAAGTGCATTTCTTTGTTTTCTTATTCACCTGTTACTATCTTCTTTCCCTTTTCCCAAGTGCAAATTATATTTCGACTAGCATACCAACATGTAATTACATGTGTTTTCATTATCTCGTAATTTGGCTTGGGAATCTACACTGTATGCACAAAACGCTGATTGCCTGCAGCTGCGGACAAATGATTATTTAGATAAGCAAGCAAGTTGATGAGATGAACCAGAAACTTGGGGAAAAGTCACTCTCAGTCTTGGTGCTTGGAGGAACAGCTCAAACCCTTGGGACACATTGGGACTAAAGGGTCCACGTAAACTTAGCTATTGTATTTGTTTTGGCATTAGCCAACAACAGTATACAATGTCCTTGACTGCTTACAGTATAAATATTTACTTCTAAATGCTTCTGTGATTTAAACTGTGGCTAAGTTTTAGGGATAAGGCTGTGAATATCCAAGTACTACTGAATGACATTTATTTTAACCAACTTTACTAAACATCATGCCCCCAGTCGTCATTTTTTCACAGCTCACTGTTTATTTGGCAAATGGTATCTTTCAGACTAAAAAAATGAAAAAAAAGGTAGCCAAGAAAAACGGAAAGCTATGATAATGGTAATGTCACAAAGCTTTCTAAGTGAGAAAATAAATGCCTGCAATTAATTGTAATACCTGTGTTTTTCAGGTACCAAAAAAACCCAACAAACTCCAAACTACCAAACAAACCCTGAATCAAAAGAAATCTGAAAAAAAAGTTGTCTCCTGAAAAACTAACCTTTCCAGGTACTTCAAATACTATGAGCAACTTGGAAAACTCTTGGTAAGGGATAAACCTAAACACTTCTAACACCCTCACTACTTTCCCAAGCATGTGTATATCTGAGAACCTCCAAAAACTCAGCCTCTCCTTATAATCTTGGCAAGTCACGAAATGCCAAGTACACAATTGCACTTTTTGACAGTAATACAGTAAAACACCTTCTTTACAACAAAGAATAAAGAAGTGAATCATTTGGAACTAATAGGGTGGGGCTGACAGCATCTGAGATGTCCAGCTGCTTTAACAACCCCCGGGTCCTGTGTAGCCTCCTGACACAGCTGGCCCCTGGGCTGCTGCTCCAACCTCCAGCCACTGATTTTCTGCCTCTGCATTCAGGGAGTGCTCCACCCCATGCTCTGCTCCAAGCCATTGCTGCAACAGGCCTCCTGCCCCAGTGGAGCCAAAATAAGATGTTTCACTGTGGGTCCAGTTGAAACATAATATTGTGAGGTGGGACCTGTTAAACTAATTTGTAATGACAAAACCAAAATGGAAACAAGCATATATTCACTTTCAAAAGAGGATTTTAATTTTGAGAGCCATCATATCTTAGAGACAACAAAAGGCCAGTATGTTTAGCAGACATTTTTTCTGCTTTCAGACAGGAAAACATGTTGGAAGAGATGGCCTGTCAATCATGTTTTGGGCAATATTTTCTACAAATTGTTTTCTTTTGAAGCAAAATATTTTTAACATAGTAAATAATAACAAGCATCGCTGTAAATCCTATATTTTCATTCAGTTGTGATTAATTCCTATTCTGGAAACACATCTGAAACAGAAAATTTGAAAATAAAATCTTCTCTGACCTTCACCTGTGTAACATAGCTAGGTTTTAGATAGTATCTGAAGATGAAAATCACTGTAGTAACTCCAGGTGTGTTGGATATATATAGTCTACATGAAAAATAACTGAACACAAGAAGCCTTCTTTTCTCTTTTTGCTTTTTTTTTTCAAGATGCAGGTGATTTTATTAGGTCAAGTATGTGATTTTTTTTTTTTTTTCGGGGCAGAAAATCATTTCAGTGTTGGCATCCTATTTCAGCAGCCTGACTGGAGTTGCTTTAGCAAGATATGTATTTTAAGACTTGCAGTGAAAGGTCTCAGTTTGAACTCTGTCCTAAATACACAGAATCTAATACATGTATTAACTATTGAACTTCAGTGGGCTTGTATAATTAGAGCTTAACCAGTGCTTCAGAGGTGATTCCTGTTCTAGCTTTTTTTTGTATGCATTTATTGTTTGTTCTCTTTTTACATTGAAGAAAGCAGTGTCTAAAACAAGCTATATATGCATAACACTACCAACACATTTATTTGTGAAGCTTTACCACTGCAGTCCATAATGCTTTAAAAACAAAAAGGTTGTATCTGTGTATTGTTAACAATTATTAGGAAAGTGTGTAGTCCTGTCCCAGGGTTTGGCAAGTAAGGTCATGGTACAATAAGAGTTGCAAGCTCTGTAAGCATTAGCTGTATTTGCATATGTCAGAACAGTCTGTGAATACTAACGGCACAAACACTTCACATCTGCTTCTGTTTACTCCCATGCTAACAGTCAAAAGTACAAAAGTACTGTGTTAATTGCTCTGTTACATACTGACTGTTGACACATTCTCCATAGAGCTTTCATAAATACACTGTTGCAAACAAAATACTAATGACTTTGCTTATTTCCAGCCCATCTTTAAAAGAAATCTAGAATATATACACAGATTAATGATTCCTCTATTTAGCAGTGTGTCTTGTTGCTTGCTATTGTGGAGGCTTGTATAAAGGCAGTATCAATTAAGTAGCAATTATCTATGAAGTGGGGAAAAAAAGTGATGATATAAATAAGTAATGTGCATGAAGTGAGAATTTCTGAAAACAACTTGAGGTGAACTCTGAGGCAAGGGCACCGACTAGTGAACAAACCCTCTCCATCTGCTCTTCTATCTAAAACCATTACAGCCCAATTTGAAGTCTGACTAAACAGCAGTGGTACCTGTGGGCCTCCATTGAGATTTTTCACTCTATATGACATGCCCTGGAGAAATTTAAAAAAATAGGATTGGAGCTGAGGGAAAAAAAAATTAGACTCCTAAAAACCACCACTAACAAGCTAATAATATTTAAATTTGTGCTTCAAGTTTCTTTTTGCTGTGACACTTCAATATGGAAATTTAATTATATATATAAAAAATGTAGTTATTAAAAAACAACAAAGAAGCCGCAACCCAAATCCACTGTCACAGTTAGTGTGGTACTTAGTTTCTGACAATGGTCTGCTTCATCTGAAGGAGAGACAAAACCCTATGGTGTGCCTCATCTTCCTCAAAGAGAAAGCACTGGTGGTTTTCTGAATGCCCCTTCTCTTCTGTTATTGAATATTGTCATTCTTTAAGATCCTTTCAAAAATGGTCTTTGCCTCCACCATTGCTGTAAATGCAGAATAAGGGTAATTAATTCGTTATTTTTCTTTCTTTCTTTTTTTTTTTTTTTTAATGGTTTCTTCTATTTGTGTGAGAGAATAAGATAAAATGAAGTTACTCTTCTTTATATTATTTGCTATCGCATGTCTGTCTCTTGCACTTACACCTTTACTTAGTTTGGTCAGGACAATCAAGAATGTATGACAGTCACCAGGAGCAAGTCACTCATTTATTATCTCCGTCTTATTGATTATTCATATCTTAGGCATTTAATCAGGTCCAATGAAGATTAATAAGGCATTCTGACTAACAAAACGCATTATGTATTTTTTTTCTATTTAATTTTCTTATAAATCTCCCCACTCTTTCATACATGCACTGATACAAGATAGACCTTAGGTCTGTAAAGTCACTCTCTCTTGCAGGCACCCCATGAAGTCTCAGGTTTCTTTCATTTCATGAGACTGGTGCTTTCAGCCTTGGTTCAAATCACACTTGGGCTGTGAACAGCAGTGGTCTCATCACCTTGTCTCTGTGTGTGCCAGCCCCTATGAATCATTTTAACACAATTTTCTTATCCTGGTTTCCCCAAATGTCTAGTTATAAACCTGCAAAGAAGGTGACAAATCAAGACCATTCCAGATCAAACCTGAGCAGACTCCAGGTAGGATGGAGGGAAGGGAATGAGTGTGTGAGCACTGCCAGAGTGCTCCTGTCTCCTGCCACTGACCCTCATCAAGGCTCTGTGGAAGTCCTGTCATCCCAGCACTCAGTCATCTGTACACACCTGCTGGAGCCATTGCCCCTGGCTTCTCCCACAGACATACATTATTCCTTCACTTTCATATGGCTGGTTGATCATGCCATGTTTGATCACCTCTTCCAGTTTCTGCTATGGACAGTCCCAAATCATCTCCAGACACAAGCACATGTGTGTGCAGAAGTTATAGAAATGGGCCTAATTAAGTAACAGCAATTGGGTGGCAGAAACAGGAGGGAAAACTCTGACCATCCTGTCCTGGTCCCAAGCTAGCAGTCCTGTCCTGCCAGGGCCCAGAATGTGTCCCCTGAAGGCCAGTCCCTGTTGGGCAGGGCTGTACCCTCCCCATGGGGCAGACCATGTGTGTGGGGTGAGCTTACTGCAGAGCAGGGGCTAAAACACTGGCATTCTCCCACTCCTGCTGCAATCCCAGTGCCAAGGAAAGCGTGGTGGGGTAGAGTGAGGAGTGCCAAAAGCTCTTCTGTTTCCTTCCCCTGAGTGCTGGGCTTGGTAGAAACTGATTTTGGTTCTATGTTATAACTCAGCATGGCATTTACTGCAAACAGATATTTCTCCCTGCTCACAATTATTTTGCTCAGTTATGATGAACCATACAAATTCTTTACAATCCTGCTCTGTGGTCTCTGCTCTATCTCATTTTTCAAACCATTATCAGACCTTGAAGACAGATATCACAATGAGCCAGAGTGACCAGAAGCCAGAAAAAGCATTTTTTAAAGAATTTTGGAATTGCAAATAAAGGTCTTGCAACATTATTTTCCTGGGCATGGAAATTAAAGAATTTTCTAATTCTGAAGAAAACCAAAAGTGGTTTGCTCCTTAGCTTCTGTCTCAGCCTTGGCTTTTGGACCCAGCACTAAACATAAAAGCTGAACACTGGCTGGAGCCAGGACTTCTTGACAGCACTGCAGCAGATGGAGTCAGCAAACACTGGCTCTAGAGTGTCGTTTACAAAAATTCAAGTTTCCTTAAGAGGACTTCAGAATTCAACTCCATTTAGAAAGTTCTTTAGACAGAGCTGTTTCAAGGATTTTTGTGTATTTGAGCTTCTCAATGTAAGATTAAAAGTGTGGACTGTTCCAGTGAGTAATTCTAGGGAGCTGGAAGATATTAGGTTCTTGGGGTCTTGACTGCTTGGGCTAGAGTTTACCATGAATGTGGGAGCCTAAAACTTCCTTGGCAGGATTGCTTCTGACAAAGGCCATGGCTGTGCTCAGGCTGGCAAAAGCTTATGATACTATACTTTCATTAGAACACTCCTGAACAATTTTCTGTTTACCTGCTAAACTGGTCTTTTACAATTCAGAATTAGGTTACTTTAGCAATGATAAGAGATCAGCAACAGTCAGGTTTCCTTATTGCTTATTTATGGTATTGTACCTGTTCCTGGTTTATTTGGCTTGGGGGGGAGAGGGGGAGGAATGTGTGTTCAGATTTTTTTGTTTCAAATACATGAAAACCCAGACAAGCAGAGAACCTTTCTTTGCTTGCATACCTGACCAAACACCTTGACACATCAGTCTGTTTTATTCATAATGCTCCCGAAGGTCTGATTCCTAAGGCTTCGTACTTCTAATATTGGTGTTTGGTTCTCTCATCCATCTCCGCTATTTCTCCTTACAGCACTACTCAGCAGCATCCCTTCACATCTGTGTAGAGTCCTATATAGCTTGTGTTTCAGATTTGGAAATGGATTTTTTTAGATTGACAGCTGCTATAAAGAGAGACAATATTTTCCTTCTGTTTTCTCAAAGAGAAGTTTTGAAACAAATAGTGTCAAAATCTTCAACCAAACCTGCAAAGAAAAAGATTTCTATTTTCTCTTTATACAACCTATGTTTTATAACATAGAAAAGTTAGGATTTCAAAGGGTTTGGCCATGCCTAATTTAAACATTATCTTAGTTGATTTTAACAGTTCCTATGAGTTGAGGTGTTTGAACTAGCAATCCTGAACATACTAAAGTTAGTACAACCTGGGGAATGCCGGGAAGGCAGCACTAGGAATAAGATTGCCTCATGGCTGTGTGAAGACAGGTAAAGTGCCCTGTGTAAATACTACACCTCTCTAGATTCTCAGTCAGTGAAATGAGGAAACGATATTTATTTTATTTATCAACTGCTTTGAAGTCCTTAGATAAAAGGAGGGCCTTCAATGACTTGAAAGTCCTGAATAGATCGGTTCCTACCTTTGTCTAAGTGCTGTTGAGAACCTCAAATACTGTATTTCCTCACCTAGAGTGAGCAGTTCAATCCAATCTGCTCAGGGCATCCCTAAACACACAGAACTAAGCTTTAAAAAAAAATCCATAACTTATGATGTATGTCCACCTCGTTAAAAAAAATAAAAACAAAAAAGGAAAAAAAAGTTACCTATTCTTTAATGTAGGGATCTAATGAGGAAGTGCAAGGCTCGGTTGCTTTTTGTACTTCAAGGAAATCAGATACACTTTTTCCTACCTTTTAGGCAAATCCTGACTATCAGATTATCAAAGCCCTTTCTGGGGACACTCACTTCATTTTATATTCAAATTTAAAATTGAGTAGGTTGGCTGTGGGTCTGGATGTCTCTGTGGATCTTGCATTAAGTGATTCAACTAAACCTGCCTGGAAAGCATATGTCACAGCAAGGAACATGCCATTCCTCTCTAATATTCCTACCAGCACGTATAAAAGCAGGTAGGTAGATTGCTCTGTGGCTCTTGGATGCAAATTAAATGAACCAACAATGTTCCAAATCATGGTCACATCTCTCATACTTAACTCATAAAAAGAGATTACAAAAGGAAAGGTATAGTGAAGTCCTTTGGTTTGACATTCTCATTGCAAAACAGAGTAATACTTTTCTACCTATTTAATATGTAAATATCTTTCTTACGTTAGATTTGTCTTCATGAACTGCCACAGTGAAGAAAGACTTTTTAAAAGGAGATATTATGAGGATAAGTAGGTGAATTATGGAGAAAAAAAATATTAAGAACAGCTACTAGTCACTAGCATGCAGAGATGTATTAATGCACTTATTCTTTTCTACTACATATTAGTCCCTTATTAGCATGTTTTACCTGAGCTTGTCACAGACTTATTTCCAAATTGCAACAAATTACAACATTAAAAAGTTAAAATCAAATATTTGAGATATTTTAATATTTGAGATATTTTAAAAGTTGAGGTAAATCTAAAAATGCTGTCACGTAGCAAAACAACTATAACATATAAATGCTAACTAATGAAAACAAGTATTTCATGAAAATATATGTTCCATAAGTATTTTGGATGTTTAATTACTAGGTAATATGCAAGTACTTTGACAGAAAATTTCATTAAAACATAGTCATATGGGCTTTCTTTTAAGTTACGCATAGTAGAAGGAGAAGAACTGAAGTATTCACTATTTTTAAAAATTACTGAGTTTCTCAATTCCTGTTCTTGTAAGTCACTTAACAACATTAAGCAAGAAGTTGCTTTGCCATGGGTAGCAAAATCTCTGTAAAATCTGTAACAGGTATTTATCTCCAAACTCCTTCAATTAAAACTAGTATAACTGAAATATAATTTGAAAGACTTTGGTTTTTTCTCCATAACATCAATAATGTTTAAACACATATATGCAAATAACTTCAGTTTATGGACAATTTTTTCACATACTCTTAAGATAGCTGAGTAGCCTTAGAATTTGAATGCCTTTTAGTCAAGGTAATCAACAGCTGGCTACCCAAACTTTGTGTGGCCATCACTAGGGCTGGTCTTATTTGAAGACAAATATATGATAACCCTCAATACCCATTTTGCTTTTGACTCCCTCCTCCATGTGTTTAGACATAGTTTCTGCTTTCATTGTAAAAACTATTAAATATATCACAGTTCTTCTTAGGAGTCCTGAAACTGTATATGGCAAGATTTAGGTGACAGAGCGTATGACAACAAAGTAGTAGATTCTGTGTTATTCAGTGTTTCTTTTTTCTGGTGGTATGATTAGTATGAAATATTCAGTGGCTACCTGGCCATTAAAGAGACAGATCCCCAGCCATGGGCTCATGGAAGTTTTACAGTTGTCCTGCCCTTCACCATATGTATGTAAACTGACAACTAAATGCTGCTCGCCTTCCCCATAAAGCCTGCCCATCTAGGTTGGGATGGCCTGCTCAAGTAAGGAAGGGTTTATTTCAGTGCAAGTATCAGAAGCAGAAATTCTTCTTACCCATCTTAAATGACCTCTGTCCAGACGTCACATGCAGCAGATTGGTACAACCAATATGCCATAAAGATTGCAAAGAATAGTCTGCCAATATTTAAACAGTTGTCTCTTCCTAAAAAGCATCTTTACATCATGTATGCCTCAGGTAACAGTGCTGCAGAAGTTTACTGTGCATGAAAGGAACTAGAAATACTGTGGATTAAAGTGTTTCATGTTTATATTTTATTTTACATGCTTAGATTTTTAAATTTCCTGACCAATGCTTAATAGGCAGGAAAGCTATCTTACAGCTTTGACCAGATAATGCACCTAACAACCACAGTTTAACATGCTCATCCTTTCTGAAATTTACCTCTGCATCCATGCTTACTCCTTTAAACCCCTCATGGTGGCCAAATATGTATGTCAGTATCAGATCATTTGCAGCTGCTTCCTGGCTCTTTTTAGTGCTCTGCAGTGATCTCCTGCTTTTCTTTTGCTTTCCCATTGGCAAAGATCATGTCAAAAAGTGATCTGATCTTCGTGACAGTTTTCACCAGGACTAGTGTACCATTTCAGGGTTGAGTCACTCCCTGGGTTTTGGCCTCTGATGTTCTGTGGCTCTAACAGAAGTTCTCTAAGGGAATTTACTTTGGACTTTCTAGCTGAGGTTTGTAGTGATATTTACCAAGAAATTCAGGAAACTGATGAGGGGAAAAAAAAAAAAAAAAAGGACTTATTCATTGGCATATGTTTAAAGAGGAAAAAAGTATCTGTCTATGCATTCCCCAATTTCCACACCCAGAGCTTTCAGTTTCATGGCAATCTTAGTCCATTTCATGCTGGAGATGTATCAAACTGAGAGCCAAGGGAAAAGGAAGTATTGCATAGTGAACAGGGGCTAACCATATTATTATATACCTAAAATAAAATCATCCTCATTTTTAGAGATCAAAGTAAGCTCAGGATATATTTTTTTCATATTTTTCCTCTACATTTATTCTAAGCAGCAAGATGGATTTGAGGGTCAGTGAAATAACACAGCAGGACCTGTCCAAACCTAATTCATTCATTTTCCGGTAATGCTGGTAGGAAAAAACCTTGGAGATCACTTCTGTGCCACAGAGGAGGTGGAGCTCAGCTGTTCATGCTTGTTAACAACTGAAACGAAGCAGATAATTTCCATGAGCAATCTCTTGGGAAAATATTGCCTGTTGGGTCTGTTTGTGAAGTGTCTGAGCAGATCATTCAATTCTGGGATTTCTCCATTCCTTTTGAATATTTGGTTACTTCCTAATTTAGTTAATCTTGGTGTAGGACCATTCACAAACACTTTACTGCATGTTCTTGAAAGAAGTACTATGCATTGTTTTGGTTTTCTGCATAGGTTGCATTGTACTCTTTAATTTTTTTCAGCTACAACTCAAATAGAAAATTGCAAGAGTTACATCTCACAGTGCAATTTTGAAGCTGACTTTGTAGAACCAGTGCAGTAGTTCACCTCCAAAGCCTGCACTTCATAAATACTTATATCAGTAAAAGCTGTGTTCTTGAACGTTCCTGGAAAGGAAATAAAAGATTGGTGAGAGTGAAGTCAAACTAAAATTTAGTTTGGACCTCTAATATGAATATTTACAATTTTTTTTCCCCCCAGTATTTGGGAAAAATTGTGCTGCCATAATATTCTTCTGGTTTTCCGAAATACACTTTTTTGACTAGGAAAGTTAAGCAAGTGCTTGACCTATATAGTATAGAAAAAACCTGAAATGCCCACATGGACATTGGATGTGATTGAAAGCAGAAATGATTGCTCTGTTCAGAACCACTTTCTCCAATTTGCTGGATGTTCCCTGATGGAGTTATTCTCAAAGTTCAGAACAGCTCATATAACACAGTATCATACAGTACTATGTGTCTACAATATTTTTCATCACTTGCCTTGTGGTCAATGCTGGGACCACAATCCTATGAACACCTACATGCTCACTCACCTGAGTAGAACAGGATCTCTTATCACTTCCTTTGTTGTGCTGAACAAGGCTTTAGCATTCTACAGGTACAGGAACTACTTTAAAATAAAGAGCATATATAAATCACTGTGTTATGCATAATAGTAGGGCTCCTCTTGTTTATTTCTTTTAAATTTTCTTTTTATTACCATTTCTATTTCCAACATGCTCCGTCCAGTTTCAGACCACTGTTGTGCTGGGGTTTTTTTTAAAACTCTTTTGTGTATTGCTAGTATCCCTTGCACTCTCACTTTATTCTTGTTAAGCAAAAATAGCTCTTCTTCTTTAGTTAACAATTTACATTGCTTTGCTTCTTTTCTTCTTCTTCCAGGCTAATCTTGGCACTCTGTACTGCTCTCTCTGCCCTCTAATGCCACCTGTGTCTTCTCTCTGCGGCCGCTCCACGAATCTTCATTTATAATATAATTCATAAATAATACTTAGCATTTACATATCCTTTTACAAATATTAATTAATTAGTGCTCATGTATTTGTAGAGAGCAAGCACATTGTCCTCACTTGACAGATGGGGAAACAACAGATGAGAGCACACTGTCTGCTTTCTGCTTTCATGGTGCCTAACACAATGGGGTCTCTTGCAATATTTGGTTTATAGACATTAATGTAACAAATATTAGCAGCATCAATAAGTGATTTAATTAGAACAAAAGCTGAATTGAAATGCAACAGAGGTGTTCCTGCACTTATATTTGATTTTAATTCCAACAGAGCACCTAACCCAGAGCATTGCTCTCCTAATACTCTTATGAAGGTACTTCAGTCTTCTTCATCACTGAAACAGCTGGACACCTCAAGATGTTTCAAAGGAGAAAACTGCCCTGCAGAGCAGAGAAGGAAAACACTACAGAATTTTATTTTTTGAGGAAAAAAACCACCTTCTCCCCACTTCCCAGGAGAAAAAAACCCAAACCCGAACCGTCAAAATGCCTAAAACATGGCTTTGATAACCTTTTTGTTTTAAATATTGTTTTTCAGTTTCTAGGGTCTAATATAAAAGGAGGAGCTGGAAATTTTATTTTTAAAAGGATTATTATGATTAGGCTTATTACATTTAGCATCCAGAATCAGAGAGCTGCTTTATCAGGTTTTCCTGAACCCCAAAGGCCCATTGTATTTGCAAGAGTACATGTCTAAATATTGGACATCACTGAATCTATTTGACTAAGTTACTACCAGTAGCACAGCAGCTGCTGTATCGTTTTCTAACCTAACATGTGTTTGCCACCCATATTATCAGATTTACACAGAGGTTGTTGTTGCCAAAAGCAGGAGAGGCAAATTCCAACACTGTCACCCTTTGCAATCAAGAAACCTGCATTTATTCCAGTGCCTCTCCATGGCATGCAAGGGAATGGCTCCCAATGAACCCAGAAATTCATCCACAAAAACGAGTATAGGTTCAGTCTTGCAGATAATCAGGTATCACTGTGAAAAACAGTGAGTCACTGCACTAAAGAGAAATTTTTAGAAAGAATGTGTTGGGGAAAAAAATAAGAGAAGAAAAAAATAACACCCTAAGCAACCTAAAAAATGAGAATTCACATGCCTAAATATATTGAAATATGTGTATGCCTACAAACTTACACACACCCCTTCTGTATCCTTCTTCATATTAACCTGTTGCGAATTTTCCTGGAAATGAGTTCAATGTCAAAGCCAAGCATCTAGAGCTACACTGGACAGCGGTGACTAACATAATTCCCCTTCCTTGTAGTTCTTAACACAATGTCCCCAGCTCGTGTCCCTGCCCCGCAGGAGCAGTGGTTTAGGCAAAGATCCAGCAAAGCAAAAGCAGAGCAGAGAAGAGCAAAGGCAGCAGCTGGAGCACCAGGGAGACCATGGCAGTTCGGGGGAATATTTTGTGAAAGGGACGGTCACTAATTTTAACTATAGATCCGCGGCAGTGAAAAATCCACGGGTGGAGTGGGGGGGTGGGGAGGGGGTGTTTTCCTTTTGCTCTCCCAGAGATTCCCGAAACAGCTTCAACTGGAGGGGAGAGAAAAGCACCTGGAAAGGGCGGCGGTTGCCAAATCCCAGGCTCCATCTCGTGGATGTCGGGTGTACTGTCGCCGCCTGCTCCGGGACACCGAGGGCAACTCGCCCCGATGTTTTGCTACTTGTGTAGCTGCAGGGAAACTGCCTTCCCATAGGTCCAAAAATTCGCTTAAATCCTCGTTTCTACCAGGTGTCCCTGCTTCCTGGCACTGCCTTTGCTCTGCTGGCTGTGGGACGGAGCCCACGGCTCTCACCTCAGTGCCATTCTCTGCTCAAAGGCAGCGTTGAGTGTCAGAGCCAAAGCAGTGATATGAGAAGTGTTCCTGCACCGGCCGACCTTGGGACTGCCTGAGTGCCTACCAAAGACTAGGAAAACTGGCTTTGTCTCATGACATAAATATTAACCAACAAATGAAACGTGGGAGACGGAGATCTTGTGCCAATGAGTGATATTTTCCTCTTTGCAAGATAGTGTTTGCAGTATCTGTGCAGCTTCCAGGTCAAAGCACGTTTTGCCTAGCTGGGTTGAAGAAACTTAGCAAGAGTGTGCCTGTGAGTGTAGATGTGCTTGAAGAATTTATTAGGCAGTGGACTTTTTAATCAGAAACAAAAGGGGATTTTGATACTGTATTTAAATAATCCTCAGTTGCAACCAGATTCTATGATTCTTACCTGTGCTAATTGTATAGCTAATGGATCATTCAGTTCTTAAAGCAGGTTTGTCATTAATGTCTTGAGTCTTCTGGTTTCATCTGTGCAATGCTGATGTGGTGATCCATGGCACAATATTTGGCTGTTTCTCAGAGGGTTTAACAAGCCTACCAGAAGGCTTGTTCCAGGGATTTTGATACCTGAGCTAACTTGAACATGCCAGTACCTTTCTACATTGTTTATGGAAGGCTTAGGTTTACACTTCTTTCTAAAGCTGTTTCTTTTAACATTCCTGAGTGCAGTTTTCTGGCCCCAAAGATGTGGAGATTTTGTGTTGTTTAATGTCCTCCCCAGTGAATGAGGGAAGAAAATGGTACATTAAATGAATTAAAATATTAATTCAATAACCTCAGTCTTTCAAAACAGAAAATTATTCTTTATTCTTCCATTTTATTCCTCTTTGTTGGTCTTAGTAACTAGGACATTATCTTTTGCTAGTACCTTTAGATTCCCTCTTCAGTTAACTCACTGACTTCTGACTTATACATTTTCCTTTGTATTATAACCTGCTTGGTCAATTAGGCTGGAAGGTTTGCAGCCGTTTTTTCAGCCATTTAATGACCCATAGAGATTGCCACTTCCAATTCTTCTGCTCATAAGAAAGAGGAAATGCAGTCTTATAAAAATACACAGACATGCCAAAAGAATTTAAAAACGGTTTTAAAACTTACGAGTGTTTGACAGAAATTTTGGATAACATCTAGTTGACATACCCTTAAATCAAAACATGAACTGAGGATACAGGGTATTTGTGGGTGAGGATGTACACCTGGGAACTGGGACGACCCTCTCAAGAGACTGCCTTCTGACATTTACATTCTTGGTAAGCTGTATAAACAGGTAGATGAAAACTAACTGTGGCCTATCAGCCAGTGGTATTTTCCGAATAACTTGTTGATTTCTAGAATTTGTTTCCACCAGCTAGAGTGACACAACAGACAGCTGCACATATGTTAAATACTTTCCCCATATTACTTTTCCATGCAATTGCCACAGGGATGTTACTCATTAATGGGGAGGGAACTCACAAAATGTCAGGTGGAGAGGAAGGCAACTTGCAAAGTTGCATCTGTTAAGTTGTGGTGTCCACTATGAAAGCACTTGAAAACTTCTCAGCTATGGAGTTTGATATGTGCTGCAATTATCAAAGAAAGAAACAGCGAAGAGAAAGTTTTACCTAAAACATGAGCAAAGGAGAAGCAGAATGAGTGCTAATCTTTTTCTCTCAAGTTATGTTGAATTACAGCATAAAATGCTGACTTTTGGTATCTGTGAGTAACTTTACTCACATGAAAAATCGATGACTTCCATGAGATGATTCTCTGTTACTTGTTTTCCTCTTGTCCCTCCCATCTATTCTTAGTGTTTAGACAGTATTTCAGCAGCAGTTGTTTGACAGAAGAAATTAGAAACAGACCTAAAGCATCCATTTATACCTGAGGGCTTTATGGCTAATCAATTTCTCATTGTTATTAAACAGCATACTTTGTGACTGACCTCTTTTTTTTCAAAAAATTTTCAGCTAGGCAAAAAGAAGATGCCAAATGAAGTATCCAAAACAAATTACTTCCTTTTCTTCACTAAAAAAAGCAATTGAGATTTCCAGGTAGTTGTAGTACAAACACAGGAAGAAGCAGCATGTTCCTCTCAGGAGTAAATTGCTATGTGTTGTGAGTAAAAGTAGCAGAGTTTTACTACATATCAATAAGCTGATAATATGCAGTGTACATAAATATCTGTTTCATGCACAGATCCTGATTCACTGCTCTGACCAGACAGATTGTGTATACAGCAGAGATGACACTGAAAGCTACAGGCATGATATAAATTGCTTATTGTATAGACTCACATACATTCTTTTCTCTTCTGGCAGCCCCATGGGAGTCAATGTTAAGAAAAACTGTAGCTAAGTGTTTATACCATTACAATCTTAACATCCTTATTGTTTCATGAATGCCAAATGAGCTTAATTGCAGTGGAAGCAGGACACTGTTAGGTTTTCTTGTTTTGCTGGTGCACCTGCTGACAGAAAGGATTTTTAGTACCTGATGCATGTGCACATGTATGCTCTATGTCAATCTCACCAAAATCATGGTCCATGTAAATTGCTTATAAAAAGACTTAGGAGGTACAGCTGGTATACCTGATACATAAAATCATTACCTAATAAGAAACTGTAAAACTGCCTCTATGATAAGGATGCTTGGGTGCTAAGTGTGCAAACCTATCATGATGGAGAAATCATAAATTGTCCTAGATGCAAGATGAAAGAAAGGCTGTTGAAATGAAAACATCTAGCACCTTTGAACATGCAACAAAGGCTTGGTGCAATGCAAATATAGAAGTAGCTTGGTAGAATAAGAGTGGAAACACAGGGGTGAGCATGTGCTCCAAGGGAAGGCTTCTGGGGATGCCATTCACGTTGACATGGGCACGTTGGACTTCAGTTCTTTCTCTGATTGTCCCTGTTCAAACTGTGTTAGGACCATGTTTGTGCAGTAGACTGACTGACTTTTTGCCACAGAACCAAGCCTCTGATCACTCTTTCAAACAAGCCTGGTGCTAAGTCTTCTTCCCTGTATCCCTGCTGGCACTGAGGTTCCTGAAACCTTGGCACTTATTTATTGAACTCAAAGACATCTCGGATAACAGCAGCAGAAACAAGGCTATATTGATCAGCAGCCTCAGGGAACACTAATGAACTCACATGACACCCTGGTGTATCTTTTTCCAGAGCTTTAGTCTTGAAGATACATTTCCTCAAAAAAGTCTGAAAAGCTCCAATGACTACAGAGCTGCAATGACTACAGAGGCTCTCTCTAATTTAGAGGATGCTGGATTATATCCAGTGGGAGAAGTTTTCAGTTCCTCTTTTTTTTTTTTTCTAAGATGCAATTGCACTGGCACTTTGTGTTCACTTAATTGAACATTCATGTGCTTTATACCACAAATGTCACTAAGTATTTCACAAGTATAAATTAAAGGATAAGTGATCTGAAATACTCTAAGAGTATGATGTGTTCCTAGTGACTTAAATATCTGATGTTTTAATGATAAAAATATATAAACACATAAAGGAATACATAATTAAGTAGATATAAAGGAAAGCACTTAGAGGTGATGTTGGTGAGGGAGGCAAATTGTATAAGAAACAGAACTTTGAAAAGAGTAGTCTGCTCTCTAGGTAATGATTAGTGCATATGATATGGAGGAAGATGCAGTTTGAGTATTTTCATGTAGCTTTTATCCTTTGCTCTCCGTTTCTATTTTTCATCTTTTTTCATGGAATACTTCTCTGCCAACTTGACCAATCTGTTCTCAAATTCAGTGCAAAGTGGCCATCAGACTGCTCTCTTTAGCCACTGCAACAGGCACCATCAGAAGTTGGATAGTCCAACTGGTACACTTCTCAGAGGTACGGAAGATGTTTTGGGGCATCCTTGTAATTGCCTGTTGTTTCATATCTAAAAAGAAGAATGATTTGAAAACTCTTAAGCTTCTGAGAAAAATTATGTGAATCCTTCCTGTATTTTCTTGTTCCTAATATTTTTCCAGTGGCCATATATCCTTGTTTCATTGGCACCTAAATATGTAACTTTTTCTTCATATATATGAAATATATATATTATTTCTATTTAATTTTCAGTTCTGTGCAGGATTCCAGAGGTCAAAAATTTTTAATGTGTTTTAGCATGGAAATGAAGAGTGAAGATTTATAAATTATTTTGAGAAAGAGCATGTAAAAAATCTGTGCTACCTATTGAATTATACGTAGGAGGTTTTAATCTTTTTTTTTTAGTAAGGCAGGAAATCTTAAATGCACTCCAGGTGTGCCAGGGCACTGATATAGGGGTTGTTGCAGGAGCAGCAGAGTGTATGACTGTAAGTGCCCATGGAGGCAGGCAGCCCACAGAGCAGTGGGGAGCCAGGTAAGCTGCCAGAACCTGACTGGCAGACTGGAAGGCTGGTGAGAAAGGACACAAAATTACTCAATTCCCTGTCAAAGGTTTTGATGGAATCAACAGGTTCCAGCGAAATGTTTTCATTCTATTAAATCAGAATTACATCAGAATGGCTCTTACTGGCAAATTTCTGAGTGACCAACAATCTCAACTTCATTGTAGTGATGTGTCCTACAGAATATACACAGTTTAATCCCAGAAGTGCTTGACTATATTCTTTAACTCAATGCCAGCACTCAACCAAAGTTAAAGAGCAAAGCTATCCAAATTGGAGGTTATTTGGTACACCAACAGTCATCTTCATTTTCTATTTTACAAGTAATCAAGTCAGAGATAGCAAAGTTTGTTATTTTCTTTTTAACTGATGGTCAATTAAAAAAAAAAACCCTTAAAAGTTACAGGTTGTTTCGAGAAACTTCATTACAGCTGAGAGTTACAATTTGATGTTGCAGCCAGCTGTCCACCAAGAGGAAACATCCTACTCGTGTCAGTAACCTGCAGCTCTTCAACATACCTTGTGTGATATTCACATCTCAGGTGGCCTCAGCATGTCTCAGATCAGTGAGCTGATGCAGCGCCCATTTGTTTGGTTTGGTTGTGTAATTTCAGCCAGATGGGCCACTTCACCCCACAGTCCCCGCCCGGTGGATCAGGAGGGTGGGAGAGAGCCCATGGACGAATAGGCGAGGTCCTTGCAAGGCGGCTAAACACTACTCCATGTGTGCAGCACGGCTCCAGCCCTGCACATGCATACAGTTACTTCTGAAACTTCACTGCCACTGTCCACAAAAATAAAATGGTCTTCCACAAAACAATTACTGCTTGTATGATTTTAGGTGTTGGTAGCGTCTTTTGACTTTAATCTCTGGCAGTACAGTGGCACATAACCAATGGCTGTGACTGTGACTGCAGCTGAGATGAATATTTATTATTAATACTGCATCTACTATCCCACTAAATTCTTTGAGACAATGGACCGTTAGGTAGTATGAGGTTGACTGAAGTGCCTCCACCATTTAGGGGTTAGCAACGAAACGGCATTATATAATTTGAGTCAATTTCTGCCCAAGATTCCAGGGAGTGAACTCATCAGGATTACTCATTGTTAAAGGAGTGCCTCAGGGTTTAGTACTTTGACTTTATTATTTTTTCCTTTAGCTATTCAAAACCTTGGTTAGTTTGCAGGAAATGTTAATTATCCTTTCTGTGCTGATGTCCCACTGCTGTTTTATAAGTAGAGCTTTGCTTGTAGAACTTCAAAAGAAATCTTCAAACTCAATATTACCAAGTTTGAATATTATCTAATTAACCTCCCAGTCTGTCATGCCTTGTTGGTTATCATGAAATAATCACAGCCCCTCAGGTGTTGAAGCTCTAGATGCAGCTAAGTGCCTCTAATTCCCTAAGGGGGTGATTAGCTCATGATAACAATGCTCCCTTGAGTTGTTTTATTGCTTTTATAAAAAGACTTTATTGTGGGGGAAATGTTTATTTTTATGCAGGAGGAAGATGGAGTTGACAGTTGAGGCTGGTTAGTGACTGCAGCTGTTACTCCTGAGCTGTGGTGCAAACCTTGATATATTTGCTCATTTCGATACTCCTTGGACAATCACAATATGCTGGCTGGTAATTAAGCTCCTGCTGAACTCACAGTGTGAAGACAGAAAATAAATACTTCTGGTTCTGCCAGAGGTGAGCAGTTAAAACAAAAGAATACAAAGCAAAACAAGAGATTCCTTCTGCTGCAGGGATCATAACTCCCAGAGTCTGGAGTATTTCGATGCTCTGGAAGTCACTGGATTGATTTCTGTGCATTGTTTCCCAACAAAACGTATCTGCAAAAGTACAGAAAATGGAAAATTCAAGTCAGTAAATTAATAATGGTTCATTTCTTACAAAATCATGACAAATAACATAATTTCCAAAGATAACCCCCCAATTTCAGACAATAGGTTGATTGTAGGTCTCTGACCATTGACAGCTAAAGTTATACAGACTTTCCTAACCCTGCTGCTTTCAGATATTTTCTCTTTTCCCACAAAAGGTATGCTCCAGAACATTACTCTTACAGTACCTCACTATACAGAGCCTTATAAGAAATGTTGACTCTTCCTGTCAAGTCATCCAACCCCTTTTCTTGTTAACAAAAGGGCTCTAGTCCAAAGACATATATTTGAGACTTGCCTAATGATAACTAGGCAGTTGATTTTTTGCAGAATTATGCTTGGTTGCAGAATTGGTTCATTACAGATGAGAGGAGAAAAAGAATGCTTAATTGACTAGAGAAGAGTAAAAAAAAAAAAGTGGCTTTTTTCTTGTATGGAATGACCACAAAGAAAAATAAGACAATTTGCACAACAAACATACTCAGAAGAGCTGCTTGCTATAGCTAATAATATAAAACTTCTTCAAGGAGCAGAATGTCTCATTCTGGGCATCACTGTAATGGCTTTTATATTTAGAGTGAAATTTTCTGACATTTTTCCTATTTTTAATACAAATAGTTCTTGTGAGGATTTCTAAACCTTGGATTATTGACATGTACATTCATCACTGGCATATGCTCTCAGCTTCATCTTTTATTTTTGTTTCAGATCTTCCTTTGTCCTTTTGTTATAGTGATAGATGTCTGATATCTTCCTTCTCTCTCAGAAATTATCTTGAGTTAAAAACTGGACAGTTTACTGCATTTAGTGATTTATGAAACTCAGCAAAGAGAGTGATCAGGTGAGATTTGTTCTGAATCATTTGGTCATAGTATCTCAACTCTCGTTTTTTAACTACTTCATATCCATCAGATGAAGTATCACAGAATAGAATGGTTAGGGTTGGAAGCAAACTTAAAAATAATTTACTTCCAACTACCCTGCCATGGATATATACTCAGGAACCCTAAAAATTTACTTTTTAGATGCCTATACAAGCCTCAGGGCTAGTGGCCATGACATACAGCAATTTTTAGCAACTTCATTTCACATGTGGCTTTACATATTTATGTACAGTTTTGTATCTGTATATCCCAAATTACAGATTTACTATCCTTCTTCAATTCTAAGAAAGCGTTCCTGCTAACTTTAGATGTAAAGATAATCCTCAATAGTTGTCTTTCTAGAGTGGAATATTTTGAAAACTCAGTGCTGTCTTTGCCACCAACGTGTAACTTGCAAGGGAAATAAAGCATGTAAGGACCTCTGTCTCCATGGCAAACTGCAACTGAATTATGTACATATGCAAAGGCAGGAAGGCTCGCAAGACAGGTAAAATTTTGGGATACTTGTCCAAAAAGTCCATAATCTCAGGACTGGAATAAGAAAATCAGCCGTGTGATTCAATATGCTTTTTTTAAAATTTATAAATTTACCTCAGATTTTGGTATCAATGTTGGGCAAAAGAATGCTGAATTTAATGATGGCTACATATTTTAATCTTTTCTAATGACGTCTTTTTACTGGTAACTGCTTCTTACAAGTATGTAAGCAGCACACTCACTCTCTCAAGAAAAAAATTAATGGATAAAAGATGGTTCATCTTGAAAAAAATTTTTTTTTGTCTGAATAAGACCAGTGTAGCCAATCTGACCACTTGTATAACTGTGGTTTTGATGATATTCAGACAAGGGTATATCATAAGTATTGGATCAAAATGTTCAAATGTCTGAGAGTATTAGTGAAAAAGGAAACTCTGAAGGAACTCACACATTGTCCATAGGCACACTTTGTTTTCTAGGTAACAGCTCCTGGTGAAAACAGTCACATATCCAGAGTTGCACATGGAAGCCATTTGCTGTGTACAACTTTCACTGGTCCATAGTAGTGCCTGGTTTTGAGCACTGTGTTTTGGCATAACATCTCAACTACAAAACAAGCAAGTTCATATAACACCTCATTTGCTGAACACTCTTGTAATGTGTACCGAGGCTGGTAATTCTGAAAAAAACCAATTTCAGTCACAATGAAATTGAAAAATTTGGAGGTACATTGGTCATTAGGCTGTTCTGGAGTCAAAATTCTAGATGATTCTCACTGTTTGTAGATGAGGCCTCCTCACAGCACAGGCTTCCCCACCTGAAAAAAGCAGAAACTGCCCAGTAGATCTTTCTATTACTGTTCTGTTTAGTAGTCTATAAAATACATCCTGTGTAATCAAAACAAGAGCTTTATGTTAGCAATTTAACTCTTGAGTTCTTATTTGTCCTAAAAGAAGAAATGAAATATTCATTTAAACAGAAAGAAGTATTGTCTCATAAAAACGATTCAGGAATGTGCAGGTCTAATAAATTGTGATGTATAATTTTATTCTACTTTACAATGAACTTCTCACAGCAATTTAAGGTTTCTATGAAGACTAATTTTCATTTCTAGATATGCCATATATGTTATTTTATTGTACCCTATTGTCAATCAGAATTAAATATTTCATTCAATAATTGTTACCTTATCACTTAAGTCCCAAGAGTGCTTTGCAAAAGTTGTTTCTGTGTCTGTATGTATGATTGCATACACAGTTATTCTTCTCCATAAACAAGACAACATGATTAACATTAAAAACAATTTTAAGGCATTTTTATGATTTTTACTGTAATGAAAACATTGTCTCTTAATGAATCCTAATGAAACAGTACTTTACACATGGTGTGAAAAGTTGCCAAGAGGTGTAAACCAATTATTACGACAAAAAGCATGAGTTTTGAAGAGCTATTTCTCTCATGAAGAGCGTGTGTGAAAAAGCAGAATGAAGAAATCCTTAGGGAAAAAAATTAATTTTAATAAGCTTCCATGCATGTTCAAAGACTGTGTAAATCTAGGCTCCAAGTATAATGGGTAATACAGTAATCACCTAGAAACTTGAAATAAGAATCCTAAACAATTGTCTCGCCAGCCAGTGAACAAAGCTTAGTTGCCATTACCAAATGATGATAATTCCATGCTGGAGATGACTCAGGTGAAGGCCCTGGCCACATTCCCCTCTCAGAGGCACGAGCTTCCTCCCTGGACTACCCAGCCACTTGCAGCAATTGCTTTGCTTTCCTTTGCTTTCATGATTCCTTCCTTATGTCCTGAGGTGTTCCACACTGTGTATGCAGTTTTTGTCATGGTTTACCTTGAGGAAATGAAGGTTCAAATAAATATGGAACTTTGATAAAATTTATAATGCAATAAGGTAGAAAATGAAAAGCAAAAGCATTTCTAGAATCACTGATGCTCTTTGTCCTTATCAGGCTCTATCTACTTCTTGTCATTGTGTGATACCAGCAAAATCTTACTTACCCTATCAAAAAGGGACACAGTATGTTGAGTATGAAGTTACTAGGAGTTTAACTGATGCAACTGTCAAGTACCTGGCAGACTAACTTTTTCTGATGTATGAAGTACCCATGTACAGATCGTTACTGTGAAGAATCTGCCATATGTGAAGTTCAGTCCCATGAACTGACTAATTCAAACCTTGTGCATTCGGAAAAAGAAGTATTGGGGGTTTTCTGGCTAGAGAGTTTACAGACTTAGCACCAGTATTCTGTCTGTAAATGTATATTCCTCTACACACCACTGAGCAGTAGCAAAGAGCTATTTCTTCTGGGGAACTTCTACCCATCTGATGTTTTCCACTCTATACAGTGGAAGAAGTTCAAAGGCTTTTCTCTAACAATGAAGCAGTTCCTTCCTTTTCTACATGTGTGCAGAAGCAAGAGAGTGTCTGAAGTGTAATGTAGAGAGGACACACTGGACATATCCAGGAAAATTTCAAATTTGGTCACCAATATGGATTATTCAATAGGAGTAATTGAAGAGTTAGTGAGTATGGAAAGGTCAAAAGCAAAACACAAATTAAATATTGGCAAAAAAAAGAATCATTAAAAAACCAAATATAACAATGGAAGTGGTCTATTCCAGCATAAATTCAGCCCTCCACTGGGAAGATGTGATTAATTTTTTTTTTAAATTAACTTATCCAGTTCCCATCAGCATCATATTGAGCACTCCGAAGTCACAGACTTCCTCACAAATCTTCAAAAATCCTATTTGCAAAACTTCAGTCTCCTCCAAGGCTGCCAAGAAGTATTCCCTTTTGTCTACTATCTCCCATGTATTTCACAACTTGTTAAGAAAAGTGAGACTGATAAAAATTACATGTAAACTGTTATATACTCAAGCACAGCGAAGAAAGACCATGAAGTCTAATACTAGTAATCAGCAGTAGAAGAGTCGTATCTCAAGTGTCCATCATTTTTCTTGAAGTTTGGCCATGCAGGTATTAAGGCAGAGGCCTTAATAGAGAAGGAGAATATATTTTCAAGAATGCTCCTTCATCTTTCTCTCAATTTACATAGCCCTAGAAAAGTTCTCTGCCTGGAGTCCAGGGGCTCTTGAAACCAGCTGGTCAAGGACATCCAGCTGATCACTAGCACTACCATCCTCTAGTTGTAAGTGCTTGACTGCTACTCACATAATTGTGTGTTTTCTGGTCACTGATGCTGCCAAGCTGCATAACAATGACCATTTTTCTCTTTGTTTAATTTTCACTGCATAGCTGCACTTTTCTTTCCATTAATTCACTTTCTTTAGCTTTTTTCTCACTCTTTTCCACTCATCTTGTATGTGTGACTAATTTTAATTACTCTGCAATTCCCCTCTGGGAAGTGAACAGGAGGCTTGATATTGCTTTGGATTGGTGCCCAAAAGGGCTGCACTTTCATTGGTCACTTGTGTATTTTCAAATAAGACAAGAGAACATTAGCAATATTCTGAAACAAACCCACCTCAGGAATGCAATAAACTGGAGGGGAAGAGCATCCCATGCTTTTCTCACACAACATGCAGGCAGGATGTGAAACTTTGTTCTCTATGTGATGAAGGTAGATCAGATGAAGTGGAACAAATTCAGTGTGGCCCATGAGCTGGTTATGCTCAGTCATACTTCCACGTGTCTGTGGTGTTACACAGTCCAGCTTCTGGTTATTCAACTCTTAGCTGCCCTCTGCCATGGGATGTTGTATTCTCACAGCGAGGCACTTTTTGTTTATCGTCTGTCTCCAACAGGCAGCTGTATGACTGCTTTGCAAAGGAGATGAACAAGTTCACACAGCAGTGATGGCTTGCTGGCATGTGATTGACTTGCATAGGCATGCAGTCTAGACTGCCAGCTGGGGAAAGAGAAAATAAATTAGGAATTCACTACAAAGGAAAAAGATATCTGAGTAGCATCTGAAGCTACAAATATAATTTTTATTTATCTTAGCGTATTTCTCAGGCATTCCAATAGATACTTCATATTAAGAGCAGGAGATGTCTCTGATGCACAATGTCTTCAGACAAAACTGGAAAAGAAATTTGAATCTTTACACAAGAAGCATTAAATATCATAAGACTTAAAACACATGTATTGAGAAAAGTGGAATGTGCAAGAGTGCTTTCACTACAGTAAAATGGAGAGGACTTCTAGGCATGTAAGTCTCAGAGGCTTGGAATAGCTGGAAAACTGGCAGATATTGTAGCATGTCATCAGTGAGTCACTAGTGTGTCATCAGCAACAATTTTTTAGCAGCTAGTGTGTTATAAAAAGAAATAACTCGTGGTCTTTGTGAGCCTGAATTAAATGTGATATATTTGTAAATAAAAAAAACCTCAATAAAACATTTATCTGCCAATTAACCTACAGGCAGCAGCACTGGCTGATTACTTCTGTGACTATCTCAGCTTTCATGCAAGAGTGACAGTTTTCCTATAAAAGATTTTGGTTTGTTTGTTTTCTGGTCAAGTTTCTCACCATACATTCATTTCTTTAAGGTAACATTTTAATGGCCAGATCAGAAAAAGAATTTTGTGTAGATTTAAAAACCTAAAGCCAAAATGAAGCTCTAAGTTCCCTTTCTCTTTTTCCTCTAGCCTGTTCAATAACCTGGGAAATATGAGAATCATAAATACTGTCAGTTTCTCCAGTAGAATTTCCTGTATGTTTACTGGTCTGCTCCTGACCATGACCAGCTGTAGTGCAGTCTGCCATCTCTTTCATGCCTGGCCCATGAATGATTCTCCATTCAGCTCCTCTTCAGAGCATGATTTATTAGACACTGCTAGATAAAATCTAATAAGTATGACTCTGAAGAAAAAAATCCTGCTTGAAATGGTCTTCCCAAAAGCTCAGTGGTTTCTGTAGCCGTTTGCCATGTGGGAAACATACACTCAGATTTGTCTAAGGGGATGTGAACTTTCATTTCCCAAGACACATTCATAACCACTGGATTGTCAGATATCTTTAGGTGAAATACTCATCATAACAGTTTTCTCCACCTCTAATGTCAGCTTCTAATGTCCTTGGGCACTTAGTGTCCTAACCACTAAGTCACACATATATGAAGTTACGCTTTCTCTGGCTCCAAGAATATATAACCAGTCTACACAGATGGAATCAAAATGTTCCGTTGCCCTCTGTCATAAATTGAATAATGTTTCCTTAGGACATGATGTGAATTTAAACTATGGATGCCTGAGTTAAAAAAAAAAAAAAAAAAAAAAAAAAAAAAAAAAAAAAAAAAAAAGAGAAGGCTTGTGTCATTATTGTTTCCTATGGTGTTTTGGAAATGAGACTTAGTTTCTGAGGACTTATTTATCTCAAAAAAAGTTCTGAAAAATTGTATTTTGAAGAGAAATGGCATCTTCTGTCAACAGTGTTCAGTACATGATGAATGCACAGCCTAAAACACTGTCCCCTCCTTCAGCATTTCCCTAGAGGATCTTGAAGATTTTGCAGCTGGGCCCATAATATCCTTCAAATCAAGCACATGTCCAAGGACAGTGCTAGATCTCTCAGACAAATATTGTTCATGCAAGTTCATACACTGATGCATTCTCTGCTCTCACAAGAATTCTTGCTGCATTAAAAATCACTCATGAGAAGACTGGATGGGGTGTGATGACATTGAAACTGAAAGCATTTAGTTCTGGTAACAAAAACTGTACTCTGAAGTATAATTAATTTTCCTTTATAAATAGCCAAAACCTCTTCATTCTTAGCAAAAAAAACCCCAAAAAACCAAAACAAACAAACAAACAAAAACCAACAAACCCAACAGCAAAAAAACCCAAAAACCCAAAACCAAACAAAAAACCAGATTTAAGCAGAAATTAATTGTTGGACTCAATGATCTTAGAGGTCTTTTCCAACCTAAACAATTCTCTGATTCTGTGATATGTTATAACCAATTTTTTTTTATAGGTCTAATTTCTTCATGCCTGGAAAGGGGAAATGGGGCTTCAATTTTGCAAGCATCCCAACCAAAAAATACTTTGAGAAAACAGCAAAAACCTAAAGAGGTTTTATCTTTTAATATCAATTGACTAAGTACAATTATCCTTGATTGCTATCAAACAATTGTTCTGACTGACTATCGTGGATCAACTATTACTGAAACAGAAGAATTTGAAAGTCTTTTTTTTTTTGTTTTGTTTTCCTGCTGAATACCCAGACACTGAAATTTCTCAGAGCTTTTTTGCTTTATTTCTCATCCTGTTCATTTTAGAGTCAAAGCATTCTTAAGAGGAACCTGATACGTGAGATTTAAATGGATTCTTTTGTTGTTCACATTCTCATTTTTTCTTGCTTTTTACCTTAGCATATTAGTCTTTCAGCTCAAGAAACTGAAGTTGCCCATGTGGGATGATCCCATATAAAATATCTCAGTCAGGTGGCTAAGGACATCTGTTGGTTTTGTTCTGGATGTGCTGCTTCCCCTGAAAATCCAAAATAATTTTACATATCTGCCTTCAGCACTCTCTTGCACCACAGACTTAAACAGTTCCATTTCCACATTACTGGATTAATAGAGTATAAAAATTCATATCGGGAGGTCTTATGTAGAACATAAGGTAAATAGAAAGTGTCAAAGTAATGTTAAACCCACAACAGTGTTTCAAAAAGCTCACAGAACAATGACACTGTTTTACAATAATTATACAATAATTTCTGAAGTTCTTCTTTTCTTTTAGTCAAGTTAACTTCTGTGAGTCACATGAAATTCTGTGTATTTTGTATATTCATATCTTATGTTTGTGGGCCTCATTTTTTCCATTGCAAATACCTATTTTACACAGCCCAGATCTCTGAGTTGCAGAAGTGTTACTCCTATTGTGTATTGGTATAACTGAAAGAACATTAGGATTTGTTGTGTAAATGTGAGAACATGCCATCTGTTTGGCAATGGGAAGCTAAAAACTGAGGGAAAACGTTAGAGGTGTTAGAATACCTACCAGCTGGAAACTCAGGGAAAACATAAGAAGAAATAAAATATCTGCCAGTTGGAAGAAAGATACAGCTGGTTGCAAAACGCCTGGTTTAAGGGTGCAAATTCAGGCAGCAAGCTACAGAAAGACATGCAGGGAAGTTGGTCCTAAAGACAGCCTTGAACTAGGAAATTAGTAGATCTAAAGAAATTCCCAGGGAAGACAATCTTGAAAACACATTTTTTATTGTGGTGTAGCTACTACTTTTCTGACACATTATGTATCTGTGATGTTTATATTCCCAAAACAAAAAAAGCTAGTAGAAAATGATATTAACAGAAGCAACAAAATAACTTCAGTAGGAAGAATTACAGGCCCATTGTCAACTCCACGGTGCTCTCTGTGTGGTTTGCTAATTAATAACTTCAAAAGCAGAGATAAACACTCTTTTGTTCCTGTTTATTTGATGATCTTGATTAATTAAAGTACAAGTTTCCTTTAAAAAGTCGAGACTGCCTTTAATTATATTACTAAGTGTGGCACTTTGTTCTTCAGTAGCATTGCACAGTGCATGCAGCCAGTTTTGCTGATTGAAGAGTTTTAAAAAATAAGGCAGGCTGTGTGGACATTTAGTAGCTGACTACAGCAAAATTGGTTAATGACTAGCATCATCTAAATGAGGCAGCAAGCTGAAAGACTCATAATCTCTCCCCATGCACAAATTTTAATTAAATAATTATAATGTCCTTGTTGTAATTATTTATCAGTAACTATGCTCCTGAGTATTGTCTCTTTTACTTTCATCTGTTCTCTCAGCTCAGCTGTACAATGAAAAAATCTGTTTCAAAGATCTGGTATGATTAATTCTTATTACCGAGGGCCCTATTCTGCTGCCATTATTCAACCTGATTAGTACTTTGCTGCACAATTAGTCACATTGAGTTCAACGATTCTGTGTGTGCACTAAGGTACTGCTTAAAGCAGTGGCAGAATTGCACCCCAGCTAACAACAGATTTGGGACTGATGGCCTAAAAGGATGGATAAGATACCAATTCATATTTTCACTTTCTTGGTGAGAAGCCAGTCAAAAAAAGAGCTAGCACTGTAAAGGCTTTTTGTGCCTCTGAGGCTCATTCAAACACTTGGTGCCTGTTCTTGCACCTGGGGACATGGAAAGGCAGCTCATCCACCACAATCTTTAGCTCCTGCTGAAATATGGCTCCCATACAATTTCCTTCAAGCAGCTAAGCCAGATTCACATTTATGTTTAAAATTATAGGTCTTGGCATCTCAGTAGCTATCAATAAGATGAAGTTCTTAAATGAAATTTAAATTATTTCATTGAACTGTTTTCTTTTAATGCATAAATTGTCTTCACATGTAAGAGAGCATGAATACTCAAATCTCAAATACAGAGATTTCTCTTATTGCAACACAATAGAGACCAAATAACCAGAATAAGATTAAAATGAAAAGCATTGGCCTTGAGTATCTCAAAAATTTCTTTTTAAAACAACGACTGTGGCAACAACTTCGAGACACCATTAAAATCTCAACATAATAAATTCATGTGTGCTGCATGAAGAAAACAACCCCCAAACTGTCAAGAACTGCAGGGAAACAATTTTAAAATAAAAAGAGTCCTTGCAGAATATGTAGGGAGGATATATTCTTGAACAAGTAGTGTAGACATTATGCTATTATATGTATGTGTTATGTGTCTGTGTCTAGATATATGATAAGCAGTTCTGGAAATAGGAATGTCTCAGCATTCAAATTTCCAAAACAAAAAATATTAGAATACCTTAAACCTTTTGATTTAGAATACCTTAAACATTTAAATAACTTTTCCTCTTGGGAAAGGAAATGAAATCTTGAAATCAGAGAAGGAAGTGTAACAAACATTCTGGAGAGGAGATATGATCTAATCAAATGAAACTGAAAAAGAAAAAAAAAATTTGGGAATGCAGCGCCCACAGCCAAATGGGTTCCGATGAAATGAGGTGCAGTGAAAAGGACCAGAAGTTGGCAAAATTAACCTTACTGAAACCCCCACATAAGGGAGCAAAAGAAACAAAGCCACAGGAGAAGAAATTGAGGACGTGATATGCTAAAAAAAAAAAAATCTGCACCGGGGTGAAAAAAATAAAATGACATGGGATACCACGAAGTGCAGGGATAAGCACCAAACTTTGCCAAAATTATAATCCTTGAAATCCTGCAAATCAGGGAACAAAAGAGACCAAGAGACAGGAGAAGAATCAGATGAAACAGAATGCATTAAAAAAAAAAATTCTGCACCTAAATGAAAACAATAAAATGGCACGGGATGACAAAAAGTGCAGGAATATGGACCAAACCTTGCTGAATTGATCCTCATTGAAATTGCCTTGCACAATTAAGATGTGTCATAAACTATTATGAAAACTTTTTCAAAGGTGTGGAATAATGACAAAGTAGGAATGGCTTGGGAATATGATTTTTTCAGAAACGCTAAGATACAATTTCATGCAGAAAATAAAAAAAACTCCAACAGCTTTATTCAGGGTATTCTGCAATAGTTAAGTTTAATAAAAAGATGGGGTTTAATCCTTTTATGCAATCTCTGTCAACAATTCAGAATTTCTCTCTTAAAACCTATCAGACTTGGAGACATTACTGGGTGTGTACAGGGAGCACTCAGACCACTTCTTTTGGCAAAGGATTTAAAAGTTACTGTAGAATATGCAATGACCAAATGCAGTAAACATTTGTCTCTTCACTCATAATATATAAACTCAAGAGGAAGGAGTTGATTCTTAAGCTGTACAAAAAAATTAATTAGGAAAGGGAAAATAAGAAGGTTAATCAAATGGAGACATGGCTTGTGCACTTAGAAAAAGACAGTTTTCACAGAATACTCTGCAGGTAGTACCTGGGGGATCCAGCACATTTCCTAATGCTGATGCATCTTGCTGGATGGTATGGACAAAAAGAATACCTTTCTTTCAAGTAGTGATTGTGTTTTCAGTCCCCAAAATTCATCCTAGTAATGACCTGAACAAAAAACGTCATGATGGGCAGTGTCCGTAAGTATCTGCTGATTTGCCTGCTTAACACACCTTTTAAGAATGTTACACAAAAGGAAAAATGGATATCAATCTTCTTTTAAACAGGTGGACTTCTCATGAGAAAAAAAATCATCTTTTGATAGAGTGAATTATAATTTTCAATGACAAATCTGTTAAAAAGGCTAATAGTCAAGACACATCAAAACAAACAGTAAGAAATTCTTTACCTGTATCGGGAAGAACAGTCTAAATAAGTGCCTAGGTCAACTGGACCACTAAAGTTGTAATTAAAATGGATGAAGAGATTGTGGAGAAATTACATGAATTCTTTGTAATCAGTCTTCACTAATGAGTATGAGGCAGACATTTCTAACTCAAGGTTAATTTTTCAGATGAGGCATTGTCAGAGAAAGTGGCCTCTGAATATGAGACATTTTAGCAACTAGACAAAAATTAATGGTAGAAAATCCCTGGGGCTGAATAATATTCATTGGAGAGTTTTAAAAGGGGAAAACAAAAAGTAGCTGAACTACTAACTAAAATAGGCAATATATGTCTAATAGCAGGAGCCATTCCTGAGGATTGATTTTTATCTAAGGAAAGAAAGAACAAAGGATGACCTTGGGAATTATAGAAAAAGAACAGTGCTTTATAACCACTGAAATTGTCCAAAACCATTTTCATAACCAGCCATTAAAGAACCGTTCTAAAACTACCTAGGTATTAGTGCTGTAAATGTATGGTACATTTTTAATTGATCTTTACATTTTCTCTGGATGTAATTTTTATTTTTCCAACCTCACAAAAGTTCAGGAAGTAAACCACAGATATTTGGTGAGGAATACAAGTAGGTATAATTTATCTTGACTTGCAAATTCTTCTAACAATGTCTCTTGCCAAAGACTGTTGGCAAATACTAATGACAGCATATTGAGAACAAAAAATTCTGTCACATACCAAAAACAGGTTGGTGGATGGGATAAGCTTTGTGAGTAGTCATCAGCCAGCCCAAGTGACTCAAGATTTAACATGCTTTAAATTCACAAATGATCTGCAGAAAGAATAGTCATTTTTTCCAGGCAAGTTCTTGTTCCACCAGGAGAGTTGTATCACTTTAAAAACTCCCCAAACCATCGGCAATACCTGCAGCAACCTTTGGGAGAGCCCAGCACTTTCCAGGTGAACCCTTGAGCTGTGGAGTGCATGCATGTCTGGAGAACGCAAGATGAATGCTCCTCATCACATCCAGTGGAATGTACGGCACTGAAGGGCAACAGAGCTGTGGGCTCAGATTTTAAAAATAAACTGAAACCTGCAGGAACACAACTACTGAAGGAGGGCATAGGCCAGGCTTTTGAAAAATTTGTGTGGAGATAGGTTTGTCCCAAAAAAAATGGCAAAAATACCAGCAAATATCTTCAAGCCAAACATTCAGGATGTTCTTATGCTTTACCTCATTATTGCAGTTAGCTGAAGACTCTGACTCTGTTTTTCATGAAAGAAATAACCCTTTTGTAGAGGATATTTACTTTGCTAGTGATATTATATGGTTGGACAATCTTGCAGGAAGATAGATTGTGAAAATAATGATGAATAATGGGGACAGGGTTATTCTGTAGCACATTAAATCATTAGGAGTAATATGCAAAACTATACATAGTGAATTACTAGATGGAAAATATTTCAAAAATAATTTTACATTCCAAGCTCTCTCATAACGTATGGTCACCGGTGAAAGCAGTAGATTGATCCTGAAAAGTGGTTTACAGCTAAATCCAGCATGTTCCGTGATTTTCTTTCCATTAGCAGAAGGATAAGTTCTGGCAGGTGGTAACTTGCTTAATGTAATCACAGTTAAGTCTATAATAGTGTTTAGCAAAACAGTAACTATAGTTCCCACTGACAACAGTGGGGGTAGAACAGAACTTTTGACATCATAACCACCTCAATGCTAGCTTAAAGTGAGCTTTTATAGCTTTTGCTAATCTTTAGAAAGAAGAATTGTAGCTTTGTTACATTTATGGACTATTCTTGTTGCTAAGCTATCAAAGTATAAGCAACTAAACTTTAATGTTTTCTTTTACTTGTATAACTGAGATGTTCCTACTTTCAAAGAGAGGAGACAATAGTAAATTAAATTAGTTCTTATAACCACGCCATGCTAAACCTTTTGTCAGTTTAATTGTGTTTATTAAAGGTATGATTTCTTCATGTTGTGACCAAATAGACCAGTGAAACTTTCTAGGGCATTGCAGCCAGGCCAGAGTGACTTTTTCATTTACATGTTAATGGAGTCTGCTCCAGTAAAGTTAATTGAAGAACATGCATAAAGATTTGTTTGCTCTGTGGACAGATGCAATGGAAAAATCTGTTTAAAGCTGTACACTAGGGTATGAATATTGATGTGAATGGGAAAGTAAATTATTATGGGAAAGTAATTTTTAGCACATATGCAATATAGTTTGAATTCCATGGAGGTAAAAACGCATATTCTGTTTCATACATGTCTTAATTTCAAATAAGAGACAGCAATGATTAAGAAAGTCATATACTCTTTGTTTCCCCTATTGTGCTTCCTGCAGCGTTTCTATATTTCTAGTTACAAATGGCAGATTCTCAACTGTCAGGGTGGACAACCTCAGGGGTGTGTGCAGTATGTCCTTGAAGCCTCTCTGAATATATCAGCTTGACCTATGTCTTTCCTTTTCCCTTCCATTTTTTCCATGTCTTATTTTGAAGCCATGTGAAAACAGAGCAGTTTCTTTAAGGAACCATAAGAAACAAGTTTAGAACCAGATTTTCTGGAGGTGTCAGGGCATTTTCCTGCCAGCTCTTTGGCCACAGCCCAGTGAGACATGCCTCGAGCAGTCTTTTCCTACAAAGGAAAATGAGGGACTGTAGACTGGGGCTGCATAAATTTGAAGCTGATGGGAAAATGTGTGGGTATTCACTCATTTGTGTGCGTGGAGCTAGGAGAAAGAGATGACTAAATTATTTAATTGAAGAAAAAGGGTCCAGACAAAAATCCCCCAACCAACCAATCAACACCCCCAAATTGTGAATGCTGTTTAGGCTGTTACATTTTGAGACAATTTCTGTCAGAGAGACTACTTTTAACTCTGGACAGCTCAGGACTCAACCCACTTGACAAAATGTAATAGCGTTTGATATCTCAGAGGTCCTTTGATTCCAGCTGTCATTGCAAGAGGGCACAGATATCTTTCATATATGCTGTGTTCTATCTGGCACCCCCATATAGATACCTGTGATACTCTGGAACCTCTAAAATGGCATTAGACACCTATGTTTAAAAAATGAGCTGAGCTTTCAGGATGGGATTTGGTTTGAGATTAGAACACCTGGATGTAAACATCTGTATGCAGCTGTTGGCACATGACCTGAGTATCTAAATCCCAGTAAAGGTCATAAAATAAGTGGCCAAAACATAGTGCAATTTGAGATACATTTAGGCTTATCTGAGACATCCGTGTGGGGCTGGCAGAAGTGACACTGTCCTGAGACCTTTAGGAGTGGAAGATGGAGGCCAGGTGGGTCTCCTTTTGCATTGGAAATGCCAACACCCAAGTTTGTTTAGTCAACTAAACAGTGATTGCTATTTGGTATTCAATGAATACAGAAATAATACAGTTATCCTAAAACATAATTCCAGTGTTTTCACAGAAACTAGCAAATTACACATTATATAATTTTGATGTTTTATGTTTTCTAGCTTCTCATAAATGCAGTGCTGCTAATCACAGTATTGCCAAAGATACATTCAGAAAAAATCCAAGACATATTTGGGATGGTTGCAGAGACTGAAACCTAAGTGAAATACCATAGGTTGTTGGGGCAAATTTCAGGCCCACTGATCCCGTGAACTCCCAGAAAACCAGAAAACTATCAAAACTTGATTATGTTCTTTGTTCTTCTGCAAGGGCAACAAGAAAGAGTAAAATCTAGAAGTGTCCAGGCAAACCACATGTCTCATGAGAATTCCCATGGGCAGAAGACAGACTAAGCAAAAAGTTTTGTTCCACTATTGAGCCACTACCGTAGCACCCTGTGTCCGCTTTGTGCCTGGTCCCAGCCCTATGCTCCTGCTACTTCCTGGCACTGTCTTTAGGACTTATCTGATCCCATGGAAACTAGATTTAGAGGGTTAAATCAGCAGAAAACTAACATTTGCAAAAAGATAATCAGACATTTTTTTGCCAGTTTATTGAGTTGAACCAGTTCACTCCAGAGATGGGCATGTGCCAAAGCTAGCACAAATGGAAAAAACTGGAAGAATGGTAAAAATGAGTCACTTTTCATAGCAGCTAAGGTGGACTAAAGTGTCACATATAACCCTAGTCTCAGGTGGATGGACCTGTTGTTTTTAAAACAAATCTGGACCCTTGTAACATTCATAATATGCCTAAAATACATTTAGAATTATCTTTTTCAGTGGAAAAATGCTTTGATAATAAAAACTTTAATGCTATTTCTTTTCCTCTTACAGATTTCTAATGTATGGTGCTTTATGAAAGCTGATGAAAATCCCGAGTCATAGGAGTGCCAGATTCATCAGACTGTCATGCAAGTGCTAGACGAGATGGGGAGTCTCACAGTATGCCAAGCCCAAAGCCCAAGCTCTGCAGTGTGCCCTTGGTAATGGAGCTCCCTCATCCTGCCATAGAGGTATGTGGAATGTGACTGTCACAAGCTTGCTTTTATTTTGAACAGCTGAAAACAGCAAACCCTGTACACAAGTAAGCAGGTAGGATTTCACATGGATAACGGGGCTGCGTGCGTGTGGGGAGGGTGTCCTCTTCATCACACTGCATCTTCACACTGATGTGTAGTTGAGCTTCACGTTCATTACAATTTGCACTACCAGCAAGTTTTTACCTTATAAATTGCTATGGATTCTCTTTCACATGTTTGTTTCATTAGCACACAGATCTAATAAGACTGAGTCAACAGGCTTGGAGCTGCTAATCTAGTCCTGTCAGATATGATGTTCTACAAACAGGGTGTCTCGCTTCTTTGGACAGGAGCTGGATTTGTTGGATACCAACAGTTTGGTTACTTTATGCAATCTCCTAACAGCTGAAAGAAATTGGAAACAGTAAGTAGCCTTTCATTTAGGGCAAAGGTTAATGTGGCCAAAAGGAACAAAGAAACAGGACTGAAGCACATATTATACCTAAGATTTTTAATACTATCACTCTTTACATCTTTAATTTGCATCTAAATTTGCATCAGTAAATTTAGGTCTGTAAACAAAGTATGCTAACCCTGGCTTTGCTGTCCCACAAATACTGTGGCTGTGCTGGGATCTTCTGGGTATCCCCACTAATTCTGCTAATTTAGGCCCATTATTCAGCTGTCCGTGAAGAGAAACTACAGGAAACAGCCCCTAAACTTAGAGCCTCTGCATCACACCTCGATTAGATGCCTCAGATGGTTTTAAAGAGTTGCTGTAAAACCCCTCTATTCTATGTAAGTCAGTCAGTGGACCATTTGAAAATGCACACACTAACAGACTCTACAAAACTGCAAGAGAGAACTTGGGGTCATTGCAAACCATGCTGTTTGCAGCATTTGCATCTAAACAACAGGCACTCTGATGACACAGACTTAGAACAAATACACTTATTTCACTGGACTACATAAAATTGATGGAAAGAAATTAGCAGTAAAGAGTTTCCAGATCAGGGTTTGGCCTCTTGGGGGTAACAAAGTAGATTCTGAAAGATACAGAACAGCATTTCAGCAATTGGGTACCATGCTTTGCTAGGTTACTTAAGACATTACAAGTAATGTATTGTTTAGTTGCACCCATGTACACCATTAAAACTATTCCAGTGTGGCATAGAGTGAGCAAGTTGAGGTCAAAATATGCCAGCTGGAGAATATTAGGGAAAAATGTTCCTTCAATTTCTGCTTAATGTTCTGATAAAAATAAAGAAGCCACTCACTGGTACTGTGGGTATGTTTACTTAGACTACATTATGACTACTTTTCTCTGAGCTACACTGTCTCCTGCAATATCTCTTGCCATTTCCCATTCTTGAATTTCTCACATACTTTCAAGGAAGGAGCAGTTTATGCCCATCATGTTTCTTTTGCAGGGTAAAATAGAAGGAAAAAAGATGTTATTAACTGTAGCAAGATGTTACTGTAGTTGTTTGGGGGTTTTATTTTTTCAATAAAACTATGTTAAAAGGAAAAATTATATAAACACATAAGCTGCATTTGGCAATGGTATACATAAAAGTTTTATGGAGACAAAACCCTATAGGGTTCTTTTGGAGATAATTATACCAATATGCAAATTAAAATTGTGCATTATTCATTTTTGTCAAATAATTTTCATTTGCTTTGGTGTTCTTATAATAAAAATCTGCCAACAGGGTTTCCTCTTAACTCTTCTAAGGAAGCCTGTGAAGAACACTCCATATTTAACTCTCTTTTAGATCACTGTGGCTTGAGAATACTTTTAATCTCTTTTCCATTTATAACTGTACTGCTTGACCTTTTTGCAGCAAGGTGTCTTGTATATAAAATGTCAAAGAGAGGATTATAGACATGGGACAAAGATATAGTTTAATTAAAAAAAGTCCTGTGAGACTGAAAAAGGTTACTGGCCCAGATCACAAATATTTAATGCCAGATTACTATTTATGATGTTAAAATAACAAAAAAGGGTTTATGGGTAACTTGTAATTGACCAACCTTTACAGGTGCATATGATAATATTAAGCTTCAAGTAATAACTTTCATATTAGCTTGGAAATTAGTTTTAAAAATTTAAGAAATATTTCCTTAATGTTTTCTGTGTATTATAGAACTATCTTTACAACATGAAATAGGTTAATGGTTTAAAGTCTGTTTCTAATTCAAAATGGTGCTGTAGGAAAGCATAAGATAAAGTCCGAGTTTTTGAAATTTATTCGCATGTTCATTATTTTCTGTCTCTGACATTTGAGCTTGCATAGGAGCATGGTTTCAATACTGAATGAATGATTGAGAAAGACCAATCTAGATTTGTTGCTGATTTTCCCCACAGAAATAGTGAATGTATTTCAAAGCTGAACAGTCCTACCAGGTTTCTTCACTTCTGTTCACTTTGTGTGATAATGAGATGGAACAATTGTTTTTGCACTTCAGAAACAAAGGGAAGACCATGCACAGGTATTCCCAGAAAGAACCTAATTTACCACATAATTTTTAATCAAAATGACTTCATGATGGTACTGACTGGATTTTGGCTCAAGATTGGTTATCAACAAATCAATGATTCAGCAGTGGAGAAACAAGGAAATTTGAAGCCCAGTTTTAAGAGTAGAACACCCACAGGTCTCCTTGGCTTTCACTGACATACTCATGGAGGAATCAGAGAAAGACTGGCACACCATTTATGCAAATACTTCATTTAAGGTGCAGTAAATACATTGTGTAATTATAGTTTGATTTTTATTTTTTAATATAAAACCAATTTTTTTGCTTTTTGGTTAAGCTTACTATATAAAAGTTGGTTTTAAAGCATAGTGAAAGTATAATACAGAATTTTCCTAGGTCTAAATACTTTTAGGGGAAAATGAGGAAAAGGGTAAGATGAACAAACTCTTCTCCTGCATAGCAGAGGTAATCACAATCTGCTATAAATATCCATGGTTGAGTTTGAATCTGGGCAGATATAATAAGAATATTATTAGTGAAAAATACTACCAGAATTCCCATGAGAAGCCCCATGTCAGTATGGGGCACTCTGGAATTCCTAGTTTGAATGGAGAAAAAAATCCTGCTAGTAAAGGCACTGCTTAGTTATGTTCTATTATGCCCAGCTAGCACACTTCAATAATGATAATAGTATAGCAAGTGAGGGTAAAGAGAAGACTGGTAATGAGGATGAGGACTTGGAGAGCAGACTGTCCAAAACATGATGACAGTATTTACTCAACACCCTGTTGGGTGAAGGCATACAATAATTTTTATCTTACAATTCTGAAGAGCTGATAAATTAAATAGCAGATATTCTAAATAAATCTACATGGGTACTGCCTGCTTGGAGAGCAGCACATACAGTACAGATAGGATGGTCCACCCCTGGAAGTGTTCAAGGCCAGTCTGGATGGGGTCTCGTACAACTTGATCTGGTGGGTGGCATCCCTGCCCAAGGCAGAGGGGGTGGAACTAGATGAACATAATGGTCCCTTACAACCCCAACCATTCCATGATTCTATGATTTCAGAAAAAAAAAAAAATAATCAAACACCTGAAGTAATTGTAGCCTGATCTTAAGATTACACAGCAGTACTACAATAAATAGACAGATGTTAATAATTAAAGACTTGTAAGTAAACAGAAAATATAATATGATGCAATACGGATTTTCCAAGATCATCTCTGTAGTATTTTACTTCTTTCAGAAAATAAATTTTATAAACAAAGGAAACATGATGGATCTTATCTAAGAGGAGGTAATAAATTAGGCACTGTGTCATGTAGAACTTGATAGATAAGTCACAGAAGATGGGCATTACCAATGCAGTAAAGAAGACAGGGAAATGGCTGGGGTGTTCTTGGGTCATTGTTAACACAGTCATGAAAGATGAGTTCAGAAAATTCTGCTTTGGAGTTCTTCCAGGTTCCCCTAACAAGTTGTACTTGATCTTCAGTATAGAAAACCAGACTAACACACATTAAAACAATGAAACCACCCAATGTTTTCAAAGTAAATAATACAAGATATGAAGTAATTTGCTTGAAGTTCAGTGACAGAAGTTCCACTCTGCTACACTTCTGCTTCTCAGAACTCCCTGTGTTGGGTACCCTGGAGCAGAGACCTCCAATATCTACCAGTGTTATAAGTGTCCATGTGAAATAACTATTAATAAGTACAATAACCTCAGCTTAGTTCCCAGACACTGTATTACCAAGTTACTGTCATTTCCTATGGGTGAATGAATATTGATTAAAACCAGCATTTTCTGCTGGGCAGTTTACACAGCTCCTACCCTGCTTATTTCATTTTTCCCAGCTCCCAGCTTATTTCATTCATGGCAGTGGCTTATTTCATTTTTCCCCTCTCCCATGTGCCATAAAAACCTGGAGCCTAATCGATCACTATGGTGCAGGGCTTACACATGCTGAGCATTGTGACACCTGATGCTGTGGCTCCATTGTCCTCTTGCGGATCTAATCCTTAACACTTGCACATTATATAAAGATGAGGACAAATCAGAGATTTATTTGATTACTTCACGTGCCCATAATTTCTATCAGCATAGGCTGTTAGTGTTCAGTCCAAGGTATGGAAGGCATTAAGCATGGACTTGAAAACAAATGCCATGGATTTTTACATTCAGAAATATTTGGTATGTGTGCAGCTTTTAACAAATATTTTGTGAAAGTAAAACTTACTGGTATAACCATTTATTTCTCTTGATCACAGAGCTATATTAAAATATACAAACCCCTTCATTTTCAACATGCATATTTCAGTCATATAACTTGACCCTTCCCTCATCCTCCTGTGCACTTTCTTTAGCTTCTGAAAGAATATGAAGTTTTCAGATTATAAAGGGGAAATACGTTCAGCATCATCAACTACTGTGATCCTGTGGGTTGTGTCAAATGCAGCCTATGCCACCAGATTTACAATTCAGATTTCTCACTTGTGCCGTCATCACAATGTTGCCATTTCCCATCCTGTGAAACATATGGACTGATCCTTCAAACCTGACAGGGACAGACCTCATGTTGACCTCACTGGCTCCAGCTTTTATTTCGTCTATTGATCTGAAAGGCAATAAAAGAAAGGATCGTTGTGATCTGACATGATTATCCTTAGGCATGGAGTTCAGATTTTGCCAGTTTCTATTGGACTCCAGTAGAACATGAGCAAGGGTCTCCCATAGTATGTCAGCAAAAATTATTCCCAAATACTTGTCTTTTTTCCTAGAGTGGTGTTTTTCAGGCACAGGGCCATGACTCCTGTCCAGGTGTGCAGAGAATGACAGTGATCTTCTTCAGTACCCTCCCTTCTGATAGTCCTTTTCAATTCTTACTCTGCTGGGTATGACTTTAAAAACATGGCCTTATAAGTCACCTATAAGCAGAATTTGGTGCAGTGATGCCCATTTAAATCAGCAGAGGGCCTGAAAACTGAGTCTTATGAGAAGCAGATGGTTCATTCTCTGCAAGGAGTGCCCTGAGCACATAGCAGAGCACTTAGTTGGGGTCAATATACAACAAGGGCACAGTTTCACATTACAGTTAAACTAAACGAAGGGCTTGCTTCCAGTAAAAGCAGGAGGTGTCAGTCCCTTTTCCACCTACTTTGTTCCTTCTTATTCTGTGTCTACTCCCAGATGTTTTCTTCCTTTGCACCACTCTGACATTAATCTGATCACACAATAAAATGGGTCAATATGCTAACCTTACAAAAAAATAATATTTTTGAGGGTTTTTTGCTAGCTATTTTTTCTGCAGCTTTAATGAATTAAATTGGCGTCTTCAGCCATGCACTGAGCATTGGCCTGGTCTGGTGGCAGACCACAGCTAGGCTTCAGTCCACAGTGTGTGTGCAGGGAGAGCAGGGGTTCAGTGGACGGCAGTGGGACCCCACCAGAGGTAACAAGGAGCCAGTACATATACAGCACTGGCCCCCAGTATGTAGCTGAAGGCAAAACTTTTGGAGTGTTAGACATCACCTTCAGTTCAGCTTTTGTTCTCCTTTCCCTTTGAATTCCCCTTGAACACGCTGAATCCTCCATTTTCTGGTTTCAAGATGGGGTAGATTGGATTACAACTGAATATGCAGAATGTAAAATTGAAAAGACACATAAGGGAAGTGTCATAAACCTTCTTCCCTTTGTACTTTTCTAAGGTAGCCATGACTGTATCCCAGACCCTAGAAGCCATAGCATGTAATAGACTTAGACACCCTGATACCTATAACTCCAGAACAGGCCAGCACTTTGTGCGGTGCAAATTTTTGATCTGCAAATTTAAAAACTGAAAACCTTTTCAGGCATGTTCACATTTCCTGAGCAAAACTCATTTAAATTCTCAGGGCTGATCTGAAACTGCAAGCAGTCTCACTTGATTTGTTATGGGCCCAGTAGCTATTGACAAAGATATTACTCACTGCTCTTGTCTTTTTTTTTTTTCCGAGAGAAATCTTCCTTATATTCTGGTGTCTTTCACAAGTACTATTTTCCATAATCCATCAGATTTCATATTATCAGATTGTTTGAAGACGTATGTTCAGATTTCTTTGCTTGCTTAGCAGTATGTAAACACTGGAGACCTCAGTTAGATTTATATGACAAAGGAAGTGACAGAATCTCTTTGACAAAGCTAAGCAAGGAGTCTAAAGCGTTAGCCTTCTGGATGTTGTAGGTTGAAATTAGTGGTTAGGACCTGTCCTCCACCAGTGACACAGCAGATACACAGTATAATTCATCCCTATAAGCCAGTGAGTAAACCCAGGGGGGTCCTGTGGGGACTAAGGTAATTGCCCTGTTCAAAAGCTAAAATTGGTGTCTATCAAGAATTTTGCCACACATTTGAGAGCTGCCCTGACTTTTCTGTGGGACATCATCATGTTATAGAAGACATGACTCAAAATGGTGACTCATTAGGTCCTTCTTCTTATTTCTGAGTAGAATTCAAACCTAATTCTAGAATATTACATATTTATACATAACATAAAAATAATTATGGATAGGATGCTATTATAAATACAGAGAAGATTGTGAAGCTATTTGCAAGTTCAGTTGTTCACTTGGAATTTGTAGGTATTTAAATAGATGATTAGGGGGTAGACACAGATATGGGTTTCTTATTGAAGATAAGAACATAATTTGCCACATCTCACAGTTATCAGATCTACAGTTTTGGCAGTGGAATATCTTCTCTTGGTGGGAGTTTTGTTTTGAGGAACTGTGTTACAAACCACGTGAGAAAAACTGCTTTACCTGCATGTCACTAGAGTCTGTGCTCTTGGGTGCTGTAGATTTACTGACAGCAATATTGCGAATAGAATGTCAGTAGCATGTCCAGAAAGCAGGAGAATGTCCACAGTGTGGTTTTACAGCATAGTGCTATGGCCATATGTATTGTCATTGCCATAGAGCTACTACATACAGCTTCTTCAAAACTGTTTGTTTGGCATCATCTGCTGCTGTGGTGGAAATTTTCTAATACCATAAGCAATTTCTTACTAAATAAACTGAAAACAGGCCTTAAAATGTACTATTTTCAAGTTAGGTTTTGAAACCCATATGACCATCTGTTCTTTAGGGCCACTGAAGTCTTTTATGATGTAGCAATATGTTTTAAAATATAAAGAAATATATGTGAAAATATGTGAACAATATATAGCATAATAAACCCTATTTATCAGAACATTGGTTAATCTCAGAAGACTTAATTTGCTTTGAAATTATCTTGAAAACCATCATTACGAATCATAGGCCCTAGGTTGAAGAATTCCAGGAACCATGGAAAATGCAAGTGTAAGCTAATGACTTTCCATTCCTGGAATGCTCTGAGTTCACCAGATTGGTCTGTCTGTACAAAGAAGCCTAGAAAGGGTCAGATTTGGCCAGCTGGGAATCCCTGCTGTACAGTCCATATGTTTTAACAGGCGGAAGGGTTGGTCAGTTCTTAGCTCTTCTGCTTGGAAGTGGGCGATGTTTGGAGGTGCCCAAGGGGTTCCCACCGGGCTGGACCAGTTTCAGCACTCTGAAACTGCAATAAATAGTGTGAGGAAGAGGCATTCACAAAATCAATCTTTAACCCCTGTGCAGTGGAGAGAAATAGTTTCCTTCAGAGGACATAGAGAGTAGTTGTATTAGGCTCCCGCTTTCAATCTCTTTCCAGTGTCTCTGCTGGGAACTCAGGGACACAGCTTAATGGTCCTCTCTGATACGCTGGTATAAATAATCATAAAAATCATGCTCATTTGCTCCATAATTTGAGATGAAATTTCTACCAAAATGCATAAAATTCATAATCACCACTGTAGTTCTATTTTTATGATTCATGCCCCATTCACTGAATAAAAGGCATATGGAGAGGAAGAGAGATAAATGGCAATCAAGTTAATACTGAGGAAATGTGTCAAGTAAAGTCCCTGGAAACTTTCAGAGTCAACAACCTGAAAAAGTATGCAGGAAACCTAACAATTTAGCAAGTAAAAATAAGCTCACATTTATGAAAAGCCAGGTAGAAGAATATGGCTTTGCGTTTGCCCTACTGTTGTTCACATTTCCTGTAGTTTTACTTGTCGTTCTTAATAATAAGAGATTATTGGAGCAAATAAGCAACATAAATTTACACCTCCATCTGTGGCAGGTCACAACTGCTGTGCAACTGAAGGGAGAGTTCTCACTCCAGGCATCTGAGGACAATATTTCCAGAGGAATCTCTTAGGACTCATCGCTACTCTTCAAACTGAGAGAAAATTGCAGGCAAATATTCACTGTCAGGTGAATAGCAACAAAAAGCTTTATAAATGAGAACTTCCTCTGCCTAGGAATGTTTAGGATTTCATGGATATGTAAAGGACTTTTACATCATATCATAACACACTTTTGATATTTATAATATACCTATTGCTTAACCAAGGAACTTTAAGCTGTATAATAATGCTGTTATAATTTTAACAAGGTTATAAGTCCAACGAGATATATTTTAAATCCATTAAAAAGGCAATACATAACCTTTTTTAGCACATTTTCTATCCACTTCAAAAGAAATTAAATGTCTTTCAGAATTTTAGATTCCCTTGGATGCAATTTTGCATGTCTGTTTTGAAATTTTGAAATTTTCAAAGCTTTCATGTAAAGCCTGACCTACAGGAACTCTACTCTCCCCAAAAATAGTAAAGCATGTTGTCTTCGGTGACACTGATTTTGCCCTCACTTAAGTCAATACAGCAACCAGCTGCCATCACAGTAACAGGTCTGTCAGGTTATGTAAACTGGGAAAAAACCAAAGAAGATGGTGTCAAAAGGCATGCCTACAATTTCAGAGAATTTGAGCTACTTGTTCTGTCTCCCTGGGTTTTTGGGCTTTTGCTGCACAATAAAGATTTCAGAAGTGCTGGGCTCCAGTAGAGATGCTAAATAAGGCTCCTTAGACAGGTAGGAATGCTGTTACTGTCTGTGTAGCCCTTGCAACCCGTGGTCTCCTTAGGCTAAAGGCTCACTAGCTTTTCCTGGTCCTTAGCAAGCTCCAAAACAAACTTCTAGAAAACAAGGTAGCTTTAGATTGAAAAGTTGCTTATATTTCAACAGAGCTGTACCAAATATACATGCCCCTATATAGCTACTCTTATTTAAAGCAATTTTCCAGGAAGAAAATTCTGAAGGTGCTAACCATCTCTCTTCAGACCTACAACATCGCAGTTAGTTGGCCTCCACTGAAAGAGTGACTGAGCAGTGAGGGATGAAAATAAACCGTTGGTTCATGTGTCATTCATACTTACAGGGAAAGATTCAGGACATGCTGCCTAAGCAGTGTTTGACCAATTAAAATGGCTCTTTTGTGTTGTTTTTTATGAACTACTCCACTGATAATTGCTATGACTATCAAATGAGTCTAAACAGTTGCAGTGGTTTAGGTCTAGGCTAATATTCCTAGGTTATCTGTCCTTTGTGCCTATCAAGTTTTTTGTTCCGTTTAACCTCTAGGGGACAGGAAGAACTGTTCTAGTTCCAATAATATTTAGGTTTATATGATTCCCAGCTCTTCTACCATACCTAGTACAGGGATTAAATGTGTATACATTGTTGATATACTTTGCTGTTGCACTGTGAGCAGGTGTTCATGCCAGTTTCATTAGCTTTTTTAGCAGTTGTTTACACAGATAATTATAAACTGCAGCTAATTCATTTTCAGGGTCTAGCAGCAGAGGCAGGAATTGATTTTTAGGGGCTTATTTTACACCTGCTGGAGAGATGGAAAACACAGTGGTACACCATGGCTCATGTGGTTCAACGATGTCTTAACAGTCCTTTAGGATGACTTTTTGCTATTGTCTCCTCAACATATTTGGTCTGCAGGGAAAATTCAGGAACATTGTGAACTGGTGATAACTACATGGAGCCATGTTATCAGACTAGTTCTTCCGTATCTATGATAGCAATGACGAAGAGGTATCTTTCTCTCCAGGCCAATGGCTATTTTAACTTCTAGCTCTGACTAAGCCAGTAGAGCAGGAGTTAACATCCAGAGCTACGGAAGGGAGATTTGAGGTGCTCCTACCATGATGAGTGCTAGAAAACACAGAGCCTCTGAGTTTGATTACTCCTATTCTCTCTTTTCAAACCATTTCCTCTAGACTGCCTTTTCAGACAGACACCTTCTGAACAGAGAAGGCTCAGGCTGTGTCCATAACACCCAGTAATAGCATGGACTGAAGGGTTAGCTGAGTTGGAACTGTAAAGTGTGCATGAAGAATAAATTTAGAGTAGTTTGTAATTTTTCTCCTGGGTAATTTCCAGAGGAGGTGTAGCTAGATGGGATTCACATGCTGCTAGCTTAAGCATTAAAATGCCTACCACCCCGATGCAGACACAGAGAAAGACAGACTGCTTCCTGGACGGGTGGCCACCAGTCAGACAAGAGAAGTTGTAATAATCTGTTCTTTGATCTTCCTGAGGTCTCCAAGATTTCTATTGCTTTCTAGCTTGGATCACAGTTTAAATAATGATAACATTTTTCTCTTGAGTCCTTCAGTTACTTCTAGCATGTCAACAATTTAATTTCTATCAATGTTTTTTTTTATCTTTCACATATTTCACAGCTTTGACTTCTCTAATATCTCATAGCTCAAAATTTTTTAAAGAACAAATAAACCAACATCACATATTTGTGAATACAAAAATGTATGATGGTTCACAGACATGTACAGTGCAGGGTGTTTCACCTCTTCCACCCAGCAGATATTTTCACTCTTGTTCAGGAAACTTCCAGGTTGACCTTTTCTTCATGATAAATAAGAGCACTGCTGATGTTGATGTTCTCCGTCCCCTCCTGCTCAGTCCTGGATGACCATCTGGAGTCTTTGGGCAAGAAGAGCTAAGATATGATGGGTGTGGCCAACTTTAGGGACATACGACTGAGGGTCAGATGAGTCACAGCAGGCACTGGTGGTCTGGAGAGGTTCTGTGTGTATTGTCTTCAGGAGATGACCATACCACGTTAATGTGTTTGATATTACAGGGCAGATTCATATATATAGGACAGAACTGGTGATTTGCCTTCATATTACAAAGGTAGTCAGTTGCAATGCTCTGTTCTCCACATATATTTCAGAGATCACTTCAAAGATCAAATTTACCTAAAACAGCTCTTGCTTTTTATGTGGGAATGGCTGACATGATCACTGTCTCTGTGCCATGCATCTTTGTTTCTGCACACTATTTGAAATCAAATAGCTTATTGAGCACTTCTGTCATGTCTTTTTTTTTGGGGACAAAATAACTGAACATTTCTCATGGAAAGTGCCTGCCACGGGAATTGTCACCTCCTCTGATTTGTAGCTCAGATTTGTAGCTTAGATAAAAGTCACTTTTACTTACTCTAGGTCTTTCTTAGAGCTAGCCTGGGCAAACAGCCATAGAGGAAAGAAAGACGGCACCAGACTGGTTTGGTTTGTGCCAGTTTCTGGTAGAGGTTATTCTCGTCTTGATAACTGCAGAAGTCATAAACAGTGCAATAGCCAGTGTAATACTAAAAAACCAAAATTGAAAGCCTATTTTTAGACACAGTTTAAAGTTCACTTCAGGACAAAAAAGAGCTGGAGATTACTCCACGGCAACAAATGTTATGTGATTGCACCAGTAGCATAAAAGCTTTCAAGTATAAATCTCTTTAAAGACTTCCTCTGTGAGGAAAATGTAATTTGGGAGACCTGGGTAAGTGTCATGGACCCTGTGGAATGTAATCATGGACTTCATTTGGTGAGCTGGATGGTTTCCCATCTATCAGCTGTTCCACTGTGGCCTGAGACAAAAACCGAAAAGATAGAAGCCGCTATATTTGCTATAAGCTAAATGCCTTCTGAGCCATTAGAGCAACAAGGGGGTCTTTAAAGAGGTGTTTTGTAGCTCCTAGACAAATAGCAAGCTTGAGCTTGTGAGCTTCACACACAAGTTTCACCTCCAAGGTTCTCACTTTCCAAGCCTGCCAAGATTTTTAAAACTGACCTGACAAATAGTATTGAATAACTGCCTCTTCCAACAGCAGATGGGCAGTCAAAGGCAGTTGGGAAAGCAGTCCTCTGGCAGCAAAGAGGGATATACATATTCTGACTCAGAAATTCTTAGATAAAGTATAAACATCAGTAATTACCACTGACAAGTTTGTAGGAACTAAAAGCAAGGACCATAATTCTGGCAAATCTTAAAGATATACCATATCTTTGAAGAATTAATGATGTGTTTCATTTTTATTCCTTTTCACTGAAATCTTCTGCATATTTTTATTCATTGTACTGCATCTGTATACCACTAGTAGCATTTTGATATGATAACCAGGTAAATTCCATCTGATGCTCAAAGCTTCATAACAGTGGTCTCTAAGGACCTGTGAAGAATGATGTATTAGGATATAATATAACACAGTTTCTTATAATATAATACAGTTTTCATATTAAACATAGAAATTCTCAATTTCCAAGATGTGTAATACAACAGCTTAGAAAACAATTTTATAAGCAAAGCACATTAAGTCTTGCCTATTACAGATCAGCATACCCCAGTGAAGCCAATGGACTTACTCCAGTTAACAGTAGTTAAGAAATGTATTGGTCTTAAATTGAATATTTGTTTTTTAAGCATTACATGCATTCTTACAACACAGTCCAGGAACCTGTGTTTCTCCTGACACTCATATGGCCCCATGTGCCATCTAGTGGAACTAGAAGATCCTGTCAACCTGAGCTAGGAGAGTTTACAATGGAAAATGAAATGAAAAGAAAAAAAATTAAGGAAAAAGGGAGTCTTTTATTCTGAAGAGCAACATACTGTCAAGTGCAGATAAGGCAGGTAGAGAGGGATAATATTCGACAATTTGGAATTAGTATTAAAATGATTTCCAGTATAAATAAACACTTTTGAATATTTAACTGCACAGAAATCAAAGTTGTCTGAGGAAATAAACGACTAATTTTTTTTTGTTCCAGTGATTAGTCTTGATTTCATAAAGGCAGTCTGGAGAAGGATAAGAATGCAAAGATAAAAGATAAAAATAGAAAAGTACATGTGGAACACAGAATTTGAAGGAAGTTGTAAAAGCAATTCTTAGAATTGATATCAACTTTCCTGCTGTCTGAAATGCAAATGTAAAAGAAATCAGTGGAATGTAAATATAGCAAATTATACTAAGAATTATTTCATTATTTAAAAAATAAAAAACAAAACAGGTTTCATGGGATTTCTCTCCTTTCATTTTGTTGCCACTCTCCAACTAGTCTGCCCCAAAGATCTATTTTCTCTCTTTTTTTTCGTCTTGTTGTAGAATATATCTTCTACAACTTCTGTCTTTCTTCAGTTTTTTCTCTCTTCAGGAGTTGCTTACAGCTGTTTTTGCAGATCCACTCTCCCTATCTTAGTCTAATTTTCTTGTAGTTTATAGTATGCTTGTGATTGCAGAACTAGTTTAACCGTATCACCTACCAAATAATTCCTACAGTATTCATCTTTACAGATGCTTTTCTGAACCAACTTTTTCTCAACACTTAAGTCATAGCAGCAGTTCTTACTGTACTAGAAACACACGGAATATGAGTAAGTCCAGGGAAGCCCCCTCCATGGAGCTGGACATGGCAGCAATGCTCTTAGCATCATGTGCTTGGAGGAAATTTTACCTGCAGCTAAAACTTTTGGTCTGTGCCCAGACAGGCAAAACCTTGTAGCTGATTAAAGCAGAGTGAACTAAGATCCCTGGAAATGAAATTTTGGGCAATATACCTGTGTGTCAAAGTTCAGCACAACTCCTGTGCCTTTGCGGGCTTGCGTCTTAGATACAAGATATTGGCTAGGAGGAATAGCCCCATAAATAATACATGTTTTCCCCTCCTCCTGTTGAAAAATATCAAGCCTTTTCAATGAGTCAGAGAAAATAAAAGGCCAAAAAAAAAGGCCGGTAAACCAAATGTGGGCCCTAATTGTTCCCACTTTAAACATCCATGTGTATTCATTGTAAGTGTGGCTGATGCAATTTCAGTAGCAAGGTCAGATTCTTTACTTTCAACGTGCTACAAAAGTTGACCTGAAAAATTCAGGCAAAGACATGACAAAAGTTATTCCAGCAGCTTTAATCTCAGCAAACATATTGAGAATTTTGTGAGAAAAATCGTACTCCTCAATCTAACAGCACAATCCTGTCAGGTAAGTCTCATCTTTGCTGACAGGCTTAGAGGTGTGGGAACTTCTCAAAGGAAATATTCTCCAAAATATTTCACAGTGGAAAGTGTCAGTCAGCTGAAAGACAGAAGTTGTTGACTCCCCTCCGCTTGTTTCTCTCTTCATGGATCTCTGATTAGATGAAGTCATATCTATCTGTCTTCATACACTAGCATCAAACAGATGCTTGCAGAAGAACCTAGCATTTCATTTCATAACCTTCTGATCCAAGACAGGGCTTCCACCAACAAAGAATATCATAACTTGAATGAATTTTTCTGGAAGAAAAAGCACTCCTGGAAAGTGTAGAATTGAAATTATTCTAATTGCATTGCTAAAGCAGTTCTATACATCCACTGGCCCTGCTACTCACAGCTTTAAAGGCACAGCTTTTTATGAGCATACTTCAAAACAGTGAAATGTGTATAGACACTTAAAACATAATCCTGAGCTGTGGAGATTCAGTGAGTGTATGCTGGTATTCACTGGAAGAACTGAATGATGATGAAGAGGAGCTAGAGAGTTAACTTCCCCAAGTGCATGTAGCACATTAGCTGGTGCCAACCAGGGAGCAAGGCCTTCCTTCTTGCTCTCAACAAATTGACCATAAGCATGTTTTCTACTTGTGTGTATATATGTATACTCCACATATATATCTATATATCTCACACTTGCGGAGACTTTCCAGGTTATTCCAAAAGTGTGTTCCAAAGAAAACATGCACATAAAATATGGTGTATTCCTTTCCTTTTATAAAATGTTGGTACATTATGCTAATTTCTAATCCTAAAATCAGGAGGAACATAGTACTACAAACACCTATGCTCATGACAGTGGGCAAGATGCTAGCCCATCCTGAGACCAAAAAAAGCATGAAATAAATCAGAAATAACTACATTAATTTGGGATAGAATAATTAAAAGATAAAGTGTATTAATATTATGCTATAAAATTTTTTGCATGAATTTATTAAAACACACTTCGGCAGTCATAGCAGAATAAAAGCTGATTTGCAACTGTTTGTAATGGGCTTGGAATCAGCTGTAGTATTAGAAGAAAGTTCAAATACAGTAGAAAGGAAATACAATACAATAAAGCTGTGACTCAGGGGGCTGATTGGGATAATGAAATGCATTTCAATGTATTCTGATGGATAAAGTATTATTACAGAGAAGCTTATAAACAAGAGAGGAATAGATGAAATTTGCCACAATAGCACTACACTGCCACAGTGTCTTTTGTTACGATAGAAATTATTTCGAAGTGTGAAAGGTACTGTACTTGGTGTTCTAATAACTAATCTAAAGTCACTATCTCTGTTTCACTGAGCTTTGTCATTCACCAGTATCAAAAGCATAGACTGTGTCCACTCAGTGACAGAACTGCTAACACTCTGTTCCTCTTGTCAGCTGTGAGTCTCCTCTGCATGCTAAGACCATAGAGCAGACATTCTGTACGTCTATTAATATAAAATCCAGGGAGGCTGTGGAAGTTTGCTGTTTTGCCTGCTCTGTGGGGGCCTCCTGTGGCCTGAATTAGATGGCTCCTTCTCTCATGGCAAGGCAAAAAGAACTCTTGAGTTATGATTTGTGAAAACAGCAGGGCTAATGCCAAGATCAGAGAGCTGTGGTTTGCTCCTTGTGTGTTTGAAAACATTACAAGTAATATCTTATGAACATTTAATTTACATGTAACTTCCTTTATGCAAATATATATTTTCTTGTCGAAAAGTTCATCATTTTATAAACTCAAAATTTGACTTGCCTCAAAATGGTAATTTAAAACACACAGATTTTAAACTTCTATAACTTTTTGATAGATTTCTTCTGCAGTCAACTGTGTAATCAAATCTTATTAGAAATTGTGGAACATGGAGCAATTACATAGTTTCTTTAATTTCCCAAGTCCATGTTGATAATTTTACAAAATTCCCTTAGTCTTAGATATGTTTAGTTTTAAAGAAAAACTTAATCTTTGCAACTTATGGACTAATGTTTTAGAATTTCTGTGAATGGTGCTGACGAGGATAGGTGAGAAGATGATCTGTAGCGCATCCTTTAAATATGTTTAAGATAGCATTAAAAAATTTTGCATCTTGTAAAACATAAGATATTATCAATGGCTCAATTAATTGTAAACAGAATATCTTTTCTCATCATCTTTTGTACTCCTTAGATTGTGTGTTCTGGGTGGGATTTTGCATGTCTCTAACAGAGTTATGCTTTCTTAGCACACAATGTGTTTTGGGCACTACAAGAATACGTTTCCATATTATTATTCTGCTTGCAGCATATCTGATTTAAGACGTCTTAACCAATTTCCCACTCACTGGCAATTATTTCTGGTTCTGCTCCAAGAGGTTATTACACACACCCTTTCTTTGTGCCAATTGCACCGTTTTCGTGATCTGAGAAATGGTGTGTTTCAAAAAAATACAGCCTCTTGTTATTTCTTGGGAAAGAGCCATGCGAAGATCTGGTAGATGGTGCAGTCATGCCATCAAAGAGCACAACCAAAGAATAGTGATCTCTTGCAATAAATGAGAAATGAGCACTGCCAAGGTGAGGGGAAAACTCTTAAATCACACCTGCTGCTGAAAGTGAGCCCTCATTCTCTAGTCCTAATCTGTTTGCAGTTCATAAACATTTGTCTTTCATAACTTATTAAATATCTTGCCCCACAGCATGATTTGTAACACCTAATGACAGCTCAAATTTTACCTGAGCAGCCATGAAGCATGTTGAGTTCATGCCCTCTGTAAGATATTTGCATCACATGTCTCCTTATTCTCTCTCACATCTGTTGAGGGCATACAACAGAAAGGGAACATGAGCCCCAGAGAAAGAGCACATGAGCTTCACAGCAGGAACTATTCCAACTGCCAGCAAACTAAATCATATTACAGGAGGTAAATGTGAAGCCAATGAAAGTATCACTTGAGATGCCACTATGAGGAGAAATGCTTTCATTAATTGTGTTTGCAGGCATTACCACGTCAGGCAACCGCATCAAGGGAAAAACCAGGAGCATAAAAATAGATGTGACAGATCACAAAATGCTGTATGTTATACAAAATTAGTCCTGAGTCCATAACTGAGGTTAATCAATAATAGACAGTGCCTTTCCCATGTGGAGTGAAGAAGAGGGGAAAAAACCCCCCATCTTGTTCCTGCCCAAGAAATATTATTTGTATTGTGTGTGGATGTGTGAGAGCAAGGGTCATCCATTTCTCAGCTACAATCAGCCTTTGGAAAGTATCAGAGTCACACAGCAGGTAGCAGGTTTCAGCAATCACCATGCATCATGTGGGACTGGCTGTCAGTGGAGTGCAGGAAAGCAGAAGAAACAAGCATACAGGGAGGTCAGCCTGCTGCCTCGCTGTCTTTAGTTTCTCCCTCCCTCCCTCTCCCACAGCCTCCTCTCCTGTCTGTTCAAGCTCCACACAGTCGATGTGCCAGAGCAAAACAGTGCAGTTCAAATCCATTCAATAAACACAACTGGCCTAAAAAATGGTGGATGTTCAACAACCTAATACTTCTCTAAGGCAAAGGTTCACAACCTACCATGGGTTTGTTTTGTGCATCTATTTGATGCGTGTTCTTAGCAAGTAGCAGCTTGCTGTCTATTAAGAAACAAATAGTGTTCACAAAAGTAGAACTGTCTGAATTTAGTCTTTAATTTGTAATAAACTGGTGTGCATTATGTACCATGCTCTGGATTAATATGTTTCTTTATTTTAACTTGAGAGGAGTGATAGCTGTGATTGCAGGCTATCAATAATAGATAAAGCAGTTAAGCAGATGTACTGATGGAGAAGTCAAAAGACGAAGCTTCACTGACATTACCTTGATTACTCCCGGCTCTAACCATGGGCCAAAGCGATTTTTTCAAGGGGGCAGTGTGAAGATCTCTTCCTTTACTAACTCCTCCACAATGTAGTATGGCAGAATGTCTCCCTGGTAATCCCCCCATGGGAGATCTGCAACTTCACTGCTCCCTGACCCATTCTTTTCCCTTGGGGACTCCATGATGCTCCTTTACCCCATATCTGATGCAGCATTTTTAAAAGAAAAGTTTCACCAGAGATGAAACCTTATCTTCCTTCCTCTCTACTCTTTTCCCATTATTAGAGATATCTTCTAAATATCACCATGTCACTCTAAGAGAAGGGTTAGGGAGTAAAAAATATAGAAACATGAAAGGGTTAGGTGAAAAGGGCTAAAGCAGCCCACATCATTGTAGATACAGCGGTGTTATTGGCACCTTTAATTTCAATACTGTCAGTGTCACTCCTCCTCAGAGCTGCAAGCAATATCATAATAATGGTATATTGCATGCCATTAGCACAAACAAAGCAAAACAACAACTTTGCAATACAGAGTCACAAGCTAAGTAACATCCGCATACATAGACACATGATCTGAATGTGACCTGTTCCTTTCAAATTGTTGTGCTTTACGTAAGAGACGAGCTTGATTATTTCTGAGAGCAGAGAGGCAGAGCCTTTCCAATACCGAGCATGAGCCGCGGGCCGAGAGCTCGGGGTTGCTGTGGGGCGGGGATGCTGCGGGGGGTGCTCACAGCGCAGCGCTGCCCGCGCCCACCAGAGGGCGCCACAACACAGCCTCAGTGCCGGCGGCTCCCGCGCCGCTCCCGCCCGGCTCCTTCCCGTTCCGCCTGCTCCTTCCTTCCCATCCCCGCCCGGCTCCTTCCCATTCCGTCTGCTCCTGCCTATCCCGCCCGGCTCCTTCCCGGCCTGAGTCCTTCCCATTCCGCCCGGCTCCTTCCCATCCCCGCCTGCTCGCTCCCATCCTGCCCATCCCCGGCTCCTTCCCATTCCGCCTGCTCCCTCCCAGCCGGCCCGGCTCCTTCCCAGCCCACCGGGCTCCCTCCCACCATGGACAGCTCCTTCCCAGCCCGGCTGCTCCCTTCCATCCATTGGCGGCTCCCACCCATTCCTGGCTGCTCCCTCCCACCACTGACGGCTCC